>CM031239.1:963321191-963921191 GCA_018340775.1 Taxus wallichiana var. yunnanensis
CTAACCAAGACCAACTCAACCCGAGCCTCAATTTCTAAGATTTTTATTTGTTTCCCCCATTATGGAATCCCCTTCTCCATCTTCTAGTATTCCATCCCATTTTTATTTTTTTCCTTTTCCCTTCTAAACCTAAGTCCCCTTCACAGAGAAAAATGCAATACCTTCCCTTCCACTACAACTAACAATACAAGTATCATTTAGACCCTAATCGACCCCTCCTCTTGCAGTCCCAAATCCATGTTGAGAAGAAACCCAAAAAACCAACCAAGAGGGACAAGAAAAATAAAATTCCTAGCGAGTAGAAATAACGTAGTATTAAAAAGTTGGGCTACAAAATTTGGAATAAAAAGATCCCCTTGCTAATCAAGTCTTCGAGAGGAGGATAAGGTTGAAGAGGAACTAGTGGTGAAGACCGAGATTACAATAGCGGATACAAAGTGAAAACAAAAATATTATTAACAATCGGTTTGTTTAGAATGTAGTGTTCATGAAGGAACTATACTTTCGGAAGTTTTGATTAACCGCCAGCCGCAAAATCAGAAAAGGCAAGAAGCAAGAACTCCAAATCTAAAAAAAGATGAATATGCTCATGATATGGAGGAGAGCCATATAGGTTCGAGAGGTCTTGAACACATAGTACGCCACACAAGAAACTTCAGTCCTTCCTCCTATTTCACCCTCTTTGAATTCTAATGCAAGAGAAGTTTGATCTCTCAAAATTCATGTTTAAGGATAAGGGGAACCATGGTGGAAAAATTATAGATTCGAAGACACCATGGAGGAGGTTAAGCCAACACAATAGGACAATGAGGAAACATATTATCTATCATACCGGAGGAATGCCTCGATGGAGAAGAGCCCTTGGAAATAAAAAAATTCTACTCCATCATTCATTCCTCAAGCATGAGATCTTGTTTTCATAGAGGAGAAAATTCAAGAACATCATCTTGTGTTTCACAACAGCCCTCCAGAATCAGTATTGGAGGAATTAAATCTTCAAATTTTTACAACAGCCAAAGAGGAAGAAGGAAGTAAATATGACAACAAATTATGTAATATCAGTCATCGGGGAAACTTCGCTTGTCTCGTAGATGAGAAACGAGGCTAAGATCATCTCACAAACAACCACACCTTCCAAAGCCAAGAGATTACAAGATAACCTCATCAGTGGGGTTAAAACTTAGAAAAAAAAAATTACACATCCAACAGATCAAATCGTGCCTCATTAGGTACTTGGCTTCATTAGATCCAAGGAGAAGCCAAAACCGGTCGTGCCCACTCCAGGCATGAGGGAGAAATAAAAAGTACCGGGGGTCACTTGAAGCCTCCAGGGTCCGATCCAAACCAACTTGAGGAAGTGTTTTTATTATTTGTTGTTGATACTGGGGTTCTAAAATGGGAATCCACATTTAAGAAAACTTTCCATTGCGATAAGGGCCATGTTCGAGTTCTAAATCATCCACATGGTCCTAAATTGTGAGAAAAGGAAGCTACTTACCACAACTAGTTACAAGGTTTGTTTAAAGTCTTATTTTCTCTAGTTAGGATAGGGTTGGTAGGTTTGTTTGTAGCAGCACAAGTGTTTTGCAAACTCTGCATATCCCACTTGGGGTATGTATGATTTTTTATTTTGTACATAGTTTTTGTTCCCTATGGCTCTGGTGGTCTCATTGATCGAGAATAGTGCATCATGTTTTCACATACCTCCCATGAGAAATTCCACAAAAATGGAAGCTCATAGCTACATGGAAAAGTTGTTCCCAAAAAGTCTCAAATGCAAAGCAACTAAAGCCGAGAATGTTTTTTTGTGTTTCCATTCTCTTATCCCTTAAGGTCATTCAGATTGATATTTTCATGTTTCTAAGTCCCCTTACGAAATTAGAAAATCAGCATATGGTACAGTTTTGCTAAACCCATGATGGTTCGAAGAAGAAGAAAATCAAAATTTAATAGAGTTCCATGATGTTTGAACCAGCAATTTTTTTACTCAAAACTATGCAATGAGCTATGCATGCCAAGAAATCATCGACCATGTGCATCGAGACTTGGGTAAAATCAGATGTTGGGAAGGGATCAAGGTTTTATCATGCGGTCCTACAAGTCGATTTGAAGAGAAATGAGTGTAAGCCTAGGTTTAAAAAAATCTTAATTCAAAAATCTTATAACGAGATGGTAAACAGGTTAGCCCATAGTTCCGCACTATCAAGTAAAACTTTAGATGAAAATTCAAAGGGTTTGGATCAAATCCAGCCATTAACACCGACTCCATGCCCAATGTATGCTTCAAGGAAATTGTTCAACCCATATAACATGCAAATGGCCCTACGAGTTGCCATAATTGTTATCCATTTTTACCCCTGGATAAAATAGACAACAGGGTAGAACTGGATCGGACATTGAGCAAGGCCACCATAGTGAAATCTAGGTTTGTGGGCCAAATTTTATGATCAAGGAGCATTGGCAGCATTTTTAATGTCTTGGGAAGGATTTGGGGCCACTCAAGTCAATTTGGGCTCAATCAAACAATTCGGGTTCAAAAACTCCATCACGGTGAATACATGCCTCTCGGGCCAACATCCATTTAAAAATGGGAAAAAACCTAAGTAAGTTAAAAAACCAATCTCCAAGCACTTCAACATACCCCCATGGCCTCTAGTGTTGAGGAATTTGGAAAAAATCAAGAATTTTTTTTTTAAAAAGGGCTAAAAGTGTCAAATTGGCCTCGGGACCACTTTGAGCCAAAAATCTCTTCTTGAGCATCTCAATGAGCTGCTTGGTGAGCTGAGGAATTGCACAAGGTGTTCGGGGTGTGACAAGGAGCTCGGGTGAGCTCTTATTAGCTCAGTGAGTTAGGTCTTAGGTGACTCAACACGGCGTTGAATACGGACTTGGCAAGTGATCCATTATGGTTGAAGGGAAATAGACGCACTACGGCATAGGATTAAAGTAGGTTAGATTACTAAGCCAACTCAGCAAGCTAGGGACTTTGAGCGAGTGGATTTTTTGGGGCCGCGACCGGGTCCACATCGGCATGGAGAAACTCATTGGCGGGCGTGTAATGTATGGTGTGGGTTCCACATTTGCGAACACGGAGCTCGGGGTGTGTCGGGGATGGAGTTTCGAGAGATCAATGTCATGTTTTCATAGGTGGTAAGTATGGTCTCTGGTGATGAAGTTTTCTTGGTGGTTTTTGAGCCAGAATGACATGCATGGTGAGCTAACATTGTAAAGCAAAAGCGGGATCATGATGACATGGACATAAAGCAACTCGACGGGGTGTATAATACAAAGAGGGATCCAGTCTGTAATACATGTAATCCACTAAGTCAAAGGCCCAAGATAAATTTAAATGGTGGGTAGGTGGGGAAAATCAATGCGGTAGGTGGTGGAGATATGATGAAAATAGCTCGGTGGTGAAGGGAGTTGGAGCCTAAAAGACAATATTTTGCCTAGGATCTCGGAATTTGAAAAATTTATGGTCGTCGGAAAGGAATTTTGATCCCGATGACATATAGCCATCTAAATGGGAAAATTATCAAGGCGGAGGGAGATACATGTCTAGTTAGAAAGCTCAGGTGCTCTAGTTTCCTTCAATGGGTGTTTTAATTGCATTTATTACTTTCTCTCTCTCCTATCTCTCTCAACTTCTATAAATGTAAGAGGGGATGCACTTAATAAAGAGTTGGTCATTTCTCTCCCCCATGCATACCTCTTCTTCTCGATATATGGTTTTAATTCTTCCCCTACCTCATGATGTACTGTGTAAATTTCAAGGAGCAATGAAATTATGTTTGTGTTAATTTTCTATCCTTACATGATTTCAGTGTTTCATCTTACCTCTCTTTATGAATCAAGTGGTTGTGCATATTTCTTGTTTCATTACAGATTTGGTGTGTTGTGTTTAACATGGAATGGTGAATGTTTTCATTATGGTATGTGATACTACTTTCTATCCTCTCCATAATGCATTTGATGTGATCTAGTCCATGATGGTAGACCACCCTCTTCGGGTTTATCTCTTTCACCATTTTACAGTGGGAAATTGATTGAAACTCTTTTTCTTGGTGTATCACCACTCTTAGTGTAGTTTATTTTCCATTTTCATGCAATTTTCTCTATCCCTGTCTCCTTGGAAGTTTAGTTTAGGTGTAGGTATTCTATTTGCTTTCATTAGGAGTAGTTGTGGTAGGTAGGATTAGGAAGAGTAACTAACCTTCTCCAGAGAATTATCTTATTCATAAGGTACCACACTTCATGATAACTCTATGTTAGGAAACCACACTTTGAATGCCCCATTCACAACTTGGCCATTCAGGGGGTGTTGTGATTTTTTCATAACGGTATCATTATAGGGGGTGGGCCGATGAGATATTTAGGATCTTCCATAAGAGAAATGGTAGCGAACCTTTGGAAAGGATATATAAATGATGATAATGACCAATGATATTTGGAACCATGGTGTATTAAAATCAGTGAAGATAAAATAAGGAATAACAACATATATTTCTTAGAAAAGAGAAACACTAGGGAAACTAGGTTTGATGTAAAGATCAAGTCATGAATCAGCTTTACCAAAATGTTTTACACCCTTTTTATTATTGAGTATAATAAGATTAGTGATTTAGATACACTAAGGATGTAAGGGTAGATACAAGTTTATCTTGTATAATTAACTTCTAACATTAATCATACAATATCGTAGAAACAAATTCACTTTTACAACTATGTATATGATATGATACAATATTAAAAATAAAAGAGAATGATTGCACTTAGCTGCTACATATGGTTCTGGGAATTTTGGATGAGTAGATAACTACAAATGGGAAATATGGGCCTATTAATGCCTCAAAACTAATATCATAGATGAAAACATAGTTGGTGTAGACCATGAAACTCTACCATGAATATTCATGTGGTTTTTCACCTCTTGTATGGTTTGGACCTACTCGAATTTGGATCTGTGACTTTTTATGAGTGTCACTTTCCTAGAAATTTCTATTGTTTACAAACCCTAATTTTTGGTCATGTTGTGAATCCTTCTTAACATTTGTGTAATATATCAAACCCTACCCATGGGTGGGAGACCCTACAAAAACATTACTTGGTTTTGGGCACCCTTAAACACCATTAATATTGGCTCTACTCCAAACAGAGGCCTCAAACTACACATAGTTATCCACCTAGTATGTTATATCTAAATCAATATATCTATGTTTTGGTAATTGGAACCTCTATTACAATGTTTGAATTTATTTGGGATTATAACCGCCAAAGTTAGTCTAACCTCACCACATAGATAGGTTTTCTCTTTTTGGTTTTCCATTCTCTAATGAATGGTTTTATAGGTTTTTAGGGTTTATACTTTATTATGGGTGACTACACATCATGCAAAAACCATGCAAGGAAGAGTGACATAAAAAAATGATTATTTCTAGACAATAAAAACATAGAGTAATTTATATATCCAAACAGATTAAATGATCTAAAACCATACAAATATAGGTCATTACTATACACTTCCGAGATCATGTCCATATAAAAGTTATATGGTCAAGACCTTGTTTGATTTACATTTCCATAATTATCACTGAAGCACTTACATTTCTAGATTATCCTAGTCCACTATCCTACACATCAAGATTATCTTTATCTACCACAGACATAGTATATCTCTCCTCTTTTGTATTTGAACAAGTTATCGGCATTCATCAATCATTTCATGTTTGAATGAATTATTTTGATTGTGTATGATTAATGTTTGAAGTACATTAGGTCATTATAGTCAACCTATTACAAACCCTTACATAATTTTTACTTGTATAACAACATTCTAAAATCTAACCAAGGTATAAACTTTTGGTCAACCGGACTCTTGAATTAAATTTATTACTCTAAAACTTTTTTTGTTTGCTCATTGATTTAATACATTGTAGTTTCAAATGTCATGGATCATTATCAACATTTATATCACCTATCTAAACGTCCATATCCTTTCCTTGATAGAATATAAACTCCCTCTAATCCATTTTAAACTCTCCTCTAGATAAGTCCCGAAAATGATCGAGTTGATCCTACACATATTGACTCTAAGGTATCTCACTCTTGTGAGTATGTTACTTCCCTCTTTCTAACACACTGACTCTCGAATCCCATGTTTTTACTTTATAATATCAACTTCTTTAATTACAACATAGTGACTACATTTCTTCTCATGTTAACTCACATGCCTCACAATCTCCCAAGATAATGTTGCAACCTTCTCAAAGGCAATTCACTAGTTTACCTTGTGCACCAAAGAAAGTGCTTGAACAATTATTTGAAAATGATCAAGTTTTTATCTACCTGATCTCGGACCCCTATAGGATTTTAATATTTTTGACAAGTTTATCCTTTTAAGTAATCAATTTAAAATTAATGCAAGAATGTAATGACAATGCACAAAGATTGATTATATAGTTCAACAATGGCCTACATCTTCGGTTCCTTCAAACCATTCCACTAGTCAAAATTTGTAAGTACAATGTTATTTCTTACAATAAAACCTAATGGAATTTCACTTGCCTAGTAGTATTCCATTCCTTCGAAGAACTTCCAATGATCATTCAAATCATTCTCCACCTTCCTGATGCACAACCTCCTTCGAACTCAATCGCCTTCCCAATGCTTCCCTACATCCTTTGGCACTCCGGTCGATACTCCAGGCATCGCAAGTGAAAAATAATATGGCTCAAGGCCTATTGGGTAGTGTAAAAATACTCCCAATCACAAATATTTCATCTACTATTGCCTAAAAATAATAGGCCAATAAACAATATTTGCATATAGTAATTTTAAGGTTTTAATATAGTGCACAAAGCTATATTAAAAAAACCTAATACTATCCCAAATCCCACAATTAAGCTTAAGAAATAATAAGCTTTGGTGTCTTTACAATGAGGAGGGGTCCCTATTTATATTAAAATAGGGCCCTTAATATAATGCTCCATAATATATCTTAAGGCTATTATTAGCCTAACCAGCATGTAGATGGGATTATATTCCCATAGTGGGTGGCATGCATGTTTAAGTGGGATAATTCCCACATTGACTAGTGCACTACAAGCTTATCTCCCTCGCTATCCCTTTTGGTCAAACTCCAGGGAACTATTTCCGAGCTATCCCCATTGCACCGTTCTCCATCCACTTCACCATGTCCACTTACCAACTCAACCGAGCCCCTTTGATGTGCCCATGAGTTGTTGCCGTAATTCCACCGATCATGTTGCACCGTCCACCGAGTCCACCGCCATTGAGTCACCCACGAGTTGTCCCCGTAGCCTTCCACAAGTCCAACGTCAAGTCCTTTTACGATCTACCCATCCACATAACCTCCTTGTGTTGACCAAGCCAAATACCAACTCACCGGTGGAAAAGGTATCATCGAGACGTTAGTAGGTCTCCTTATGTAGAAAATATTATAACTCTCCAAATAGCTTAGTATGCAACTCGAGGAATAGCTTGATTATGAGCTCAGTTGAATGAGGGCTAAGTGGTGGCAGGCCACGTGGTGGCCTAAGGACCCACCATGTGGAAATATTTTTATCGATCATATATGAAGATGAAGATGACGTCGAGTTATGAAGACCGGAGGTACAAACCCAAATACATCATCTTCACATGATCAAACTTTCCACTGCTTTATGACTCGTCAGTTGACTTGGTCCTACCTAGGGTTGACCGCAACTTTGACCAGCCACCAAATGTGCATACGAACTCCATTTTTGATGTTCAAATAGTCGTCCGAAATATATCGAGTCATCTTCTCAGCACCGTAGAAATCCTAGGAGATTTAGGGAACTTTTTTCCTCTATAATTTCCTCTGGATCAAACAATTACCTAATTCTAACCTTATATCTCCCTTCCTAATTGATGTTGATACAATTGCACCTCATGGTAAAAAGTTTGATCTGAATTCTCATTTTTATTATCACTGATATATTTTTCACTTCAATAAAAAAATTATATTGTTCATGTTATACAAGATATATTTGATGTTGGTATTATTTAATATGAGACTACACCTCATCCACGCCCTACTAGTAATGAGTCTAGGTTGTATAGCATAGTTCTAGATAGTAAAATTATTAAGTATTATTTAGATGAGTATCATGATTATCATGTGGTTCATCCCTTGTCCTCTTATGAAAAATTATTGTATTTTCCTTACCATTACAACCGATTATTAGTTTTATAACTTTTTATGACTAGTGAAGTTGTTTTTGATATCCTTTACATTTGTGTTTTTAACAAAAATCCTATTCATAGTGTTACAATTAAAGAAGTTGTTTATCATAATCTATGCACTCTGATGTTGATTTTATCTTTTGGATATATTATAAATCAATTGACCTTTGATGATAGTACAAACTTAGGACATATTATCCTACCTCTCACAATTAGCCATGTAGCTATTGTCACTCCCCTTTTTTACTATTCTATCCATTCATGTATCATGTGCTTAGGTTTTCCATGGTTATAAATTTTTTCTTTGTCCTCTCTATTTCACATCAATCATGTCAATCAAATTTATAATCACCGAGTGATTACCATAAAGGGTGTTCCATTTGAGGCAAATCTACTTCCACAGCCTTTCT
The DNA here is from genome assembly GCA_018340775.1 of Taxus wallichiana var. yunnanensis. Taxonomy (NCBI): domain Eukaryota; kingdom Viridiplantae; phylum Streptophyta; class Pinopsida; order Cupressales; family Taxaceae; genus Taxus; species Taxus wallichiana. The sequence continues at coordinate 963,329,828 of CM031239.1, forward strand.
CCAAGTTATTGAAGTCACTACATCTCATCCTCGTGTATTTACAAATCACATTGTTAACTCACAAACTCATTTAAATGAATCATTTATGTTGATTCTATATCCCTTTACTATTGTAGTTCATTCTAGTGGGTTTTCTCTTATAGAATTCACAAGCAATGTCGTAGCTCACATGATATTTGTGCAGGATCAATCTTTTTACACCTCATTTTTACTTGGGTTTTTCCTTTCTATTTTCTCATACATTCTCATGATTGTCTTGTGACATTATGGGTTTCTGATGTTTTTGGATCCATTCCTACATATGAATATGCTTCTACATGTTATTTATCATACTATAGGTTCATACTCTCAAAAATATTGTATGTATTTGTGATGTGGATCTTGTTTATGAGATGAACACATTATGTTATTCATGTTTGGTCATGTTCTTAGTGTGGGCACACTAGTAAAAAGACCAAAACAAGAATAATGTTTTTACTTATTAAAATATTATCAACAACACTTACTCTATCACTTGATCCCACAGAGCAACATCACAATGCATGAACCAAAGTACAACATGTGTCACGTTGGATGTATCTCCAAAATAAGGAGATGATGATTTCAACTAAACATTATAAATGGAAAAGTATAATACCGTCAAGCCATAAAATGGCTTGTCAAGGGAAATGGTGCCAATACTTCCACTTATCCCTCCACTAAGGAAGGGATACTAGCCTTTGGTTCCTCTAAAGCGATGTAACCATGCATGAAAAACACACTTATCCCTCCACTAAGACTAGTCTCACCAACCTTTGTTTCCTCCCAAAATAAATAAGAAACCCCATACACCATAATAACACTTATCCCTCCACCTTTGGCAATGCAAGTCCCCAACATACACACATGCATAACATACTCATGCATATAAGAAACAAAACTCATACATCAAATGCATATGCACTCCAATGATAAACCAATGAAATCTATAATAGATTAGAAATTAAGAGTGTGAAAATATTATTTCATCATATATGTATCACAATATCAATCCATCATACGGGGCTTGGGATATGGAACGAGGAACATTCGATAACATTTTACACACTAGCAAGGCTTTAAAGGGCTTTCAGGGGAACTAGTGACATTCCAAACCATGTATCGCTCCACTAAGGTATATGGCATAAGTTCTTGGTTCCTCCAGTAAAGTGAAATGCATTCCACTTATCTCTCCACCGGATTTATTCAAAACCCACTTATCGCTCCACTAGAACAAAGCCCACATACCTTTGGTTCCTCCTTAAGTTCACACAAGGTTTACTTTAGTTTTACCATTACTTATTCCTCCATAATGACCCTACCTTCCCCATACACACAAAACACTTTTTAGTCCCAAAATGAGTATTAAACAAGTACACGACATATAAGAAAACCACATTACTACTCAAATGAGCAATAAAACACGTACATCCCATCAAATGATGGCAAGATAAAATAAGAACTTATAAGAACAAGGAAGGAGAGTGAGGTCTTTGACCATCACTATGCATATCTCATGGTTTGCACTATATTCAATTAAAATATTTTTTTAATAAACATGGGTTAAGGGAAATAGTATTCATTCAAATGCACGATCTAATGAATAAGATAACAATAACTAACACCACATTTTCTCAAACGAGCATAACACCATACAAAAGGAGACCACAAGAGGGAATTAAGAAGAGAGGTTGCCCACAAGGTACATGGATAAATTAATTCACATTTCCTTTAAATAAATTTAATAATTAAACATCATTGTTTAGACCCCGGTTATGACTATGAAACATTTTTTCATTCCTTACTATTGAAATTTTCTCATTTATTAACATACTTGATCATCAATGATGCATTCCATTATTTTCATCTGCTTTAATATTATGTCAAGAATTTTACACATTTATCACCATTCAATATGTATACATTTTTTATAACAATCGTTCTCAACATTCAAATCATTTACTCTTTTTCGTATTACCCTTATGTTATTACTTGATCTCATGTTGGCATCATTTTAGAGAAATTAAGATTCATATCAAACTTGTTCTTATCTTGGGAATTTAAGACTCAAAGAAGTGACACATTTCCTATATACACATAGGTGACACACATGAGAGACCATGCGGTAAAAAATTCACAACACATTCAATCCTCACAATGAAACACGGTTCTCACACACAAATTGATAGAACATGCACATTATATGAAAATTTCACATGAGGGTACCCTTATCACTAACACTTCGATAACTCATAGAACCATGTGTGATAATTGTCATAAGTACATACATAACATAACCAACACAAGTTGTAAACAATGTAACACAACATATAATCATGACACACCACAACACAGTGGAAACAACACAATAGGACACAATTATCTACAAGGAATTTATTGTTATGCAACACATTAGTACCCTATACAATATCACAAGATAATGAAACACTAAAACACTTTTGTAGTTCACAATAACATTATTTTCACATAACAAGATGATACACACGTAAAATTCATGTTGAATTCACAAGAGAGAGAGAGAGAATACTCTCATCAAAAACACATCAACATCATAAAAATCCACACTAAGTGGTATGCACAATAGGTGCATTCATATTATCACAAGTACACATTTATCACATCACAACATAATATAAAATAACTCTTATGACTCCTCCACTATAATGAATAACCATCACAATACCCAAGTGTCCTAGGTAGTCATGAGCATGAGAATAAGTAATAACATAAGGGTACTAATAATAAGAGAAAATGAGTCGAATGTTGAGAACAATTGTATTAAAAATTGTACGTAATTCGAATGATGCAAAATGGATAAAATAATAACATAATGTTTAAATAGATTATAATAATGGAATGCACCATTGGTGATCAAACATTTTAATAAATGGGAAACTTGCAATATTAAGGAATGAGCACATTTTTCATACTCATAATTGTGGTTTAAACAATGATGTTAAATGATTAAATTTATCTAAAGGGAAATGTGAATTAATTTATCCATGTACCTTGTGGGAAAATCCCTCTCTTCTTAATTCTCTTGTGGTCTCTTTTCATATGGTGTCATGCTCGTTTGAGAAAATGGGTGTTGGTTATTGTTATCTTATTCCTTGATTGCACGTTTGAATGAATATTATTTCCCTTAACCCATGTTTAATACAAAGGATTTAATTAAATATAGTGCAAACCATGAGATATGCATAGTGATGGTCAAATACCTCACTCTCCCTCCTTGTTCTTGTAATTTCTTGTTTTATCTTTCCATCATTTGATGGGATGTACATGTTTTATTGCTCATTTGAGTAGTAATGTGGTTTTATTATATGTTGTGTACTTGTTTAGTACTCATTATGGGACTAACAAGTGTTTTATGTGTATGGGGGAAGGTAGGGTCATTATGGAGGAATAAGTAATGGTAAAATTGAAGTAAACCTTGTGTGAACTTAAGGAGGAACCAAAGGTATGTGGGATTTGTTCTAGTGGAGCAATAAGTGGGTTTTGAATAAACCAGGTGGAGGGATAAGTGGCATGCATTTTATTTTATTGGAGGAACCAAGAACTTACACCCCATACCTTAGTGGAGCGATAAGTGGTTTGGAAATGTTCCTAGTTCCCCTTGCAAGCCCTTTGAAGGCTTGATAGTATGCGCAAATGTTATCTGAATGTTCTTAGTTCCCTCTTTCAAGCCTCGTATGATGGCTTGATATTGTGATACATATATGATGAAATGTTATTTTCACACTCTCTTAATTTCTAATCTATTGTGGATTTAATTGGTTTCTCATTAGAATGTGTGTGCATTGGATTGATGAGTTTTATTTTTGTATGCATGAGTATGTTATGTATGTGTGTATGTTGGGGACTTTCAGTTCCAAAGGTTGGTGAGACTATTCTTAGTGGAGAATAAGTGTGTTTTCATATGCGATTTCATGACTTTTTTTGAGGAACCAAAGGCTAGTATCCATTCCTTAGTGGAGGGATAAGTGGAAGTATTGACACCATTTCCCCTTGACAAGATATTTTATGGCTTGGCGATATTATACCTTTTTCATTTATAATGTTTATTTGGCATAATCATCTCCTTGTTTTTGGAGATACATTTGGAGTGATGCATTTTGTGTTTTGATTCGGGAGATTTTTGTTGTTATGTGCACCAGTGATAGAGCAAGTGTTGTTGATAAGATTTTAAGTTTTTAAAAAAATTGGTTTTGTTGCTAGTGTGGGTGATACGTTATTCCTTACTTGATTGTACATTTTTGTTTCTATTTTTCCATTGTTATTATCTTATGACACATTTGGCTTATACTTTGTTGATTACATTGATATATTTAATATGGATTTTGACATGTTTACTTATTCTACTATGGATTAGGACATTATTGTGAATTTTCTATGTTACTTTGTGTTGATTCACACATGTATTCTTGTTTATTACTTGTTGCATGTTTATTTACATGCCACGGTACCACTATGTGCAACCCCTTTTGTAGGTACAGGTTTTCAAAGGTGGCCACCATTCCATCCTTTTATGTGATCCTATGTAAGTTATCAAACATATTTCACATGGGTACATATATGTTATTTTGAGTCACATGGTTAAATTTCTTATCACATGTACCTCAAAAGAGGGTAATTCATCGATAATTTTTACATCTACATACACATTACGGGATAGAAGAACCTACTTTCATAGGGCAAAAATCCTCAAAAAAGGTCACATATACTTTGAAGTGTAGTATAATTAAAATAGGTTCAAAACCAAATAGTACAGTCATGGCCATGGTAAGGTCTTGACCATGATGTTCATTCCTAAATAGGGGGAATATTTTCTATATTTTTAATTTGTACATATTTAATAGATATTTACTTGTATTTTCACACAATTCCTTATAAATATGACACAATTCAAAGAAATTTACAGGGGCATGAGTAATTCATTCCTTCTTTATGACATTATTTAGATTCAATTGCAAAAAGAGTTAGTGTGCATGCGCTTCCTCCTCTCCAATGTCTCAAAATTATACATGTTCGGTTTAGTCATAGTAGCAATTTATGGGGTATGTCAATTTCCATTCCCTTGAATTTCTAATTTTTCAATTTGGAATAAATTCTTCCTAGATCCATATGCATTAGTGTGGTTTGTGGGTTTAGTGGAAAGTGTCATAATAAAATTTAAGTATTTAAAACTGATCTTTCTTCTTTTCTCACCAAATTACAAAGTGCTAAAAGCATCAAAGAAAAAATTAAATCCTTTGTAGACTATTTTTTCCTCATCTCTCACAAAATTCTCAAATAAGGAATTTTATAAATCACATTGGTTATTTGTAGTACAAACCATTCTCTTTACAAAAACCTCAAAATTGGTCTAAATATAGCTCCTCTACTCGACAATCTCTCTACGGAACAAAATTACATATTGATCACCCCATCCTACAACATCTCTACAATAAATTCAAAGTCTCTAAGACACGATAACAATGGCGAGATCATCCCCTCACAAAATTCAAACGTGTATTTCTTCCATGTTTTTCACCTATTTTGCATGTTTTTTACAATTTTCAAAGTTACAAGAATTATCTATATTTTTATTTATATTTCATTTCTATCATAGACATTGGCTACACTTTGTGTTGTAGGTCTCATCATTGAGCATGTTAACACCATCACATCAAGAAAAAAATCGAGAAAAGACGGTGTGTGTGTGTGAAAATTTAGTTATTTTTTCCTTTAAACATGTAATTTTTAATTAAACACTTAAGAAACAGGCATATGTAAACACTAAAATTTGGTAACTTGTCCTTGTGTAATTCCAAGTTTTACCATGTTCCCTTGTTAAGAAAAATTCTCACATTGATTACATAATCTCCTCATCTCTCTAGATATTCTACAACTTTATTATCTTTACACTATGTTTTGTCGTCAATTTTAAGAATATTATTTAATCAAAGCAATTCAAAATATTTTAGTTTTTGACACAACTTTCAGTTATAGTATTCATCTTTCCAATTCAAAAATGTATGGAAGGTTCAAGATGTAGTGTCGAGTCTTATTTGACCTATATTGTCCCACCTTCACAATCAAATATTTTGATATCAATTTCAAACCATTCTTTGCATCATTTCATCTTCCTAGGGTTTTCCTTATTATAATATTTCACCTACGAAAGGCTATATAAGAAAATCATTATCACTTTATAACTCACATGGTACTCTCACAAGATCTATTATTACAAATATCATTCCAAAAACACTCAAAGGGTTCCTAAATTTACCAAATCAGCTACACATCATCTAGATCAATCCTTAATATTGAAGCACTTAATTAGGTCATATATTGTAACTTCCTCCATTTCCAAGCATGCAAAGATCATAGAGTCATTTATTATCAAGAGAAAATTCCTTTCAAGCATTACACAAGGGTTTCAATCAAATAAGGGTTAGATCACATATATGAATCAAAAAATATATCACTACTACCATGTGGGGTACATTCTATACTACATAGTTATCTCATTATCTTGGTGTCAAGATACACGAGGGAACCCCTAAAGGGTTGTTTATATAAATACACTTACACAAGAACCCAAAGGATATACATGAGCCTTGATCTGTAAAGAGGGTATGTAGTACAACACTTGGATTGGTTTATGAACTAGGGGCATATGAACACTAGTGTATTCTACCCTCACCAAATAAACATATTTTCTCTTTTTGTTTTGTTAATGTTATAGTGAAGTATTTATAAGTTGATAGGATTTATTATTTATTATGGGTGATTACAAGTCATCCCAAATTATTTCGAGGAAGAGTGACATACGGTGAATATTATTTCTAGATAATTGAAGCATAAAAAAATTTGTAGATCTGAATAATCAAATGATCTAAAATTGTACATATCTAGGTTACGAGCATACGGTTTAGGTTTGGATTGTACACAAGTTATATGGTCCCACCCCTATTGGGTTAGTTCCATAATTCTCACTTAAGCATTTATATTTCTAGATCATCTTGTTCCATTATCCTACACCCCAAATCCTATTTTTCCTACCCTAAATAGCTAATTATATCTCACATTTTGTGTATTTGAGAAAGTACTTATCATTTATCAAGCATTTAAATCATTTCAAGTTTCATGAATTATTATGATTGTGTAGTATTAATTTTGGAAGTTAATTGGATCATAATATTATAAGTTTTGTAAACACTTACATCCTTTTTAGTTTAATATTAAAATTTAAAAATATAACTAGGGTGTAAAAAATACAAACTTAGAATCTAGATCCATCTACAACAATGTAGTTTAGTTAGAGAAATTTATGTACATTAAATTTATTGTAACCCATCGATCTTGGTGTCATTCTAGAGAAACAATGGTGGTTACCCCTTCAAGTATTACATTGTGTATTATTCATAAAATCGTAAGTTTCGAGTTTACTTCACTCACAACCTCATTGGCTAGTTATTGTTTTTTAAATTTGGTATTGATTACCCCCAATTCTCCACTTCTTTGAAATGAATATCCTTATTCATTTGATTCATACAGGGGCACAATCTACCCAAATTGGTATACCAATAATTTTAAATATTCCTAGGGAAAACTTGGTTCCTACACATAGAGGCATACTCATTCATTGTTATTCTTTCAATTTCAATTTTAAATTTCAAAGTTAGTGTTTGAAATTTCTTAATATGGATGTTGACTATGTTTTTGTTATGTAATTTTTTCTTTAAGTAGAACTCAAGAATTAAAGTAAAGTAAAAAAATCTACACACTCATGTATGCATTTCCTTTGATTAGAAAATATTATTTACTCATAATAAGGGGGAATGTAAACACCCAAATATGGTCATTTGGCATTTTATAATTTTTGTTTTGGATTATATCTTTTATGTCTATAAGATTTTTAAGATTAGTGGGTTTTAATATGTTATGGATATAAACAACACTAAAAAGGAATGTAAGATTAAGAAACTAGGATCTATTATGATTAATTAACTTCCAACATTAATTATACAACATCATAATAATGTATTGGTTCTTGAATATAAAAAAGAAATAAAAGCACAAGGGGAAGATAATATTAGCTATATAAAATTGTACAAAAAAATATGGATATACATACTAGATAATTTGGGAGTGTAGAGACTAGAGATGCTTCATTTATAATACTATAATCTACAAGTGTCATAGTAGAGGATCGTATGCACTCAGTCGGGATGTAGAATCTATTCCTGCCCCTACATGTTACAGTCTTGGATGTATTTTGAATGGATCTATATAAATTTATAGGTCCTTTGGTGGCCTAGAAATGTGTCTCGTTGTCAAACCCTAGTTTTTGCACAATCCCAAAACCATATGTAATCAATTGAATCATGTTAAATCCATACCCATAATTCTAAGACCCTATAAGAAGGTTAGTGTTTGGGTTAAAATGAAATCATTGCACCACCTACGTTGTCACTAATCTGAAGATTCCTAAAATGACACGTAGTTATCCACCTAGCATGTAACATCTATATGAATACAACTAGTAAGAATATTTAACCACTTTGAACATGGTTAAGAGGATTATTCTCTTGTTAAGACATTGAAGGAACTTTGTGTGTTTTGAATTGGGGAAGCTAGAATCGTTGACATGGTTACATGTTTTTGAATTGTAGTTATGGTTTCCCTAATTTATGTGCATCATCTTTGGGAATATTTAGGGATCCTTGAGTTTTTTTTGTGAGTTTTGCAAATTAGTGTATCAATAGAGTTTCGGGTAGTGCTAGGTGAATAAATTAACTTGATTATATAGGGTTCCAAAGGTAAATTATCATGATAAGGTGGGCACATGAATATGAAAATACCCCAAAAATTATATTGCATCAAAAACTAATTTGGAGCATGTGTTGGTGCGAAGACCGTATAGGTCATCTAGGATCAGGTTATATAACTTGACCAATATGTACGAGTTTTGGATAGGGATGCAATGAATAAAATATGGAAGTTACATCATGAAAAATTAGAGTTTAAGCACTGATATTATGTATTTATATTCATAATTTTTACACATTAGTGTGTGGGAATAAGCAAGTTAGGAAAGAGATGACATGATGTATTGAGTAGGGGTAGAATGTGGGTGTTTGTCTTAACCAAGAAGCGTGATCATATTTAGCAATGTTAAAGGGTAAATTTCTAAATTTGAGTATCTTTATTCCCCCTTTAAGTATTAAATGAAAATGACATGCTTAAAGGAAAAAAGATACATGAGTGTGGAGACACACTTTGTTTTCGCTTGGATTTTTGTTATCCATGTGTTGGTGTTGACACTCTCCATGATGAAACCTATAACACGAACCTAGTCAAGTCAATAGTATAAATTAAAATTTAACCCAACAATAAATGTAAAATTAAAACTTGCATATTTATCTTGTAGAGGAAAGAGATTCATATTCCTTTCTTACATTTGGATATAGGTTGTGTTATTCAACTTTTCTTAAGGATTGGGGGTAATTAATCTCCAATTTATTTGAAAGATAAACCAATGTGTTGGGTGCATGCATTCCCACACCAAATAGAATATGGAGAGAAGATAAGAGATGTACTAATGCACCTGTGAAGGAAGAAGACTATGTATCAAAGTGTAATATCCCCTTTTAGGGCAAGTTAGAATTAACACAAATCGATCACACACAATTTGTAAATAATTAATTTCCAAACCCCAACTACTACAAACTTCAAAAATTAATTCCCTCTTAACCGTTCATGTTAAAATCTTCAAACTTTGGATTTTGGGTCAAAAGCATATGAAGAACAATATGCAAAAATCAGATTTTGCTCAGCCAACCCGAAACCCTAATTTTGACCTAAAAATTAGGTCACCCAAAGACTTTTAGGGCACAAAAACTCCTCCAAAAATTATGAAATCAATTTATCCTTATTCCTCCTAATTTATATAATCAAATTCAATATTAAATAAACCCCCAAATTGTAGATCTGAAATAAATATTAATTTACCGTACCCAAAAAATCCTGTGAGACATACTAAAATATTATAAAATTGATATCTCACTCAAAACTCAATATTTCTTCACCAAATAAAATGCATATTGTTCTATAAATTAAGATATTTACAAAGAACTAAATATTTGAATTTTTGACAACTGAAAACCCTCCAAAACAACTCCCAAACTCTTGAACCGATCGTTAGGGTTAGAATAAGTTTCTTGTATTAAAAATTAGATCATAAAACACCCAACAATTATCAATAAGCAACCAAATATCCTCCTAAAATAAATGTGTCACTTATCCAAACAAGTCACCAATGCTTGCAAGCATAAATCATACAAAGAACATACTTCAACACAAGATAACTCAACAAATGGAACAAGATAGAATACTTCAATTGATCAAACTAGCTTACTAACTTCCCATGCAAGAGAGAGAGAGAGAGAGAGAAAGCTTTAATGGGCATGCATCCCAACTCCAATCATGGAGCATAAAATAAATATCATCATAACATAAGTCTAACAATGATCCTAACACTCCTTTAATGATGTGAATCTAGCTGCAAGAGGTTGAAATACCTCCAAAAACACACATAAACAGCTTTGCAAAATAAACCAGGAGTTTCAAAATAGCTTACTTCTCATTCTGGAATTCACACTGATCTATTACATCATTACAATTCTCCTTTTATTTCAAGACTACTCTAAAACCCTAAAATGCCAAAAATCCTAAAATGCCAAAAAACCTAAAATGCAAAACAACTCGGATTGACCCCAAAATTTGCGTGCCAAATATGCATTCATAAATTAGGGCTCACGCGAAATTTGGACTTATTCTGACAAGCACAACAAAAGTTATTAAAGTTCTAAGACCTAGTCAAAAGTAGAAAAAACATTCAGAGCCAATTTTAGACCACTAGATGACGGAATCCGAGCCCAAAACGTGCCAAAATGACCACAACCTTGCAAGCAAATTGTCCCTAGCATAGTACTAATGTATATCTACCACCCTATAAAATTTCAGGACGATCCAACGGTCGGATCAAAAGTTATGGCCTCTGTAAGTTATGCTCCCGCATCATTCTCCCCTGGTTGAAAAGAATTCAGCTCCTGCAAATTCATTGTGGAACTCATCTAATTTTGCACTGTCAATTTTCCTCAACTCCCACTCAGGAATCCAAGTATTTTCTTCTTGCTTGCAAACCTTCCCACTGTACCAAATATTTGTTGTAGCTCCCATGTCTAGTAGTGATTGTCTTTTGGTCCAAGACACGCATTACCCTCTCCTTTTTCTCCTTCGGCATCTATTTCTTCCAGTTTATTTCTTCCTCCTCTGCAACATTTTCATCATGACCTGGAAACTTATATAAATCAGAAACATTAAAAACTGGTGAGATAGCAAAGTTTTCAGGTAACTCCACCTTGTAGGCATTATCACTCATTTTCTTCAGAATCCTACATGGCCCAATCTTCTTATACTTGAGTTTATTATATGTTCCCTTTGGAAACCTCTCTTTTCTAAGATGAACCATCACCATATCTCCTTCTTCAAATACACTTACTCTCCTACTGGCATCTGCAGCTATTTTATATTGTGCATTACTCACTTTCAGCTTTTCCCTCACTTCATCTTGTAGCTGTAGAATGTGTTCTGCAAATGCTTCTGCATCATCACTAGTTTCATCTTCACCTGGTAGAACAATTAGATCAAGGACCCCCTTCGGATTCCTACCATATACAATCTAGAAAGGAGACCTCCCTGTTGACCTGTTTATCGAGCTATTATATGCAAACTCAGCTTGAGGTAAAGCTAAGTCCCATTGTTTTGGCTTTTCTCCAACTATACAACGTAGGAGATTTCCCAAGCTTCTGTTCACTACTTCAGTCTGCCCATCAGTCTGGGGGTGATATGCACTACTGAACTGTAGTTGTGTCCCCAATTTCTTCCACAGAGTCCTCCAAAAGTGACTCAAAAACTTCGTGTCCCGATCTGAAGTGATCGTTTTTGGAATTCCATGCAATCGAACCACTTCTGAAAAAAACAAATCTGCAATTCTGGAAGCATCATTAGTTTTTTTACAAGAAATAAAATGTGCCATCTTAGAGAATCTATCAACCACAACAAAGATAGAATCATTCCCTCACTATGTGTTAGGAAGCCCTAACACAAAATCCATACTCAGATCAACCCATGGCCCTGTAGGGATAGGCAATGGCATATATAACCTAGTATTCATGCATGACCCTTAGCCATTTGACACACTCTACATCTTGCTACAACCCTACTTATGTCCCTCTTTACCTTTGGCCAATAATACTTTTCTACGACAAGAGAAATTGTCTTACTTATACCAAAGTGTCCAACCAACCCTCCACTATGCAATTCTCTTATAATATTTTCTCTCATTGAACCAGCAGGGATGCACAATTGTTTCCCCCTAAACAAATAACCATCTTGTATCAAATAATCAAAAGAATCACTACCTACTATAGGCTCCTTAAGCTTTCTGACAACATCACCAAAATCAGGATCACCTTCATACAATTCCTTAACTGCCTCAAACCCTAGGACTTTATTTTCCATTGTTGTTAAAAGGGCTACACGCCTACTCAAGGCATCAACAACTTGATTCTGCTTACCAGACTTATGCTTTAAAACAAAAGTATATTCTTGCAAAAATGAAACCCATTTTGCATGCCTACTATTTAGTTTCTTCTGTGTGTTTACATACCTCAAGGCTTCATGGTCAGTGAAGAGTACAAATTCCTTTGCTACCAAGTAATGTCTCTAGTTCCTTAATGCCTGAACAATAGCATAAAATTCCACATCATAAGTAGAATATTTCCTCCTGACTTCATTTAGCTTTTCACTAAAGAATGCCACTGGTCGTCCTTCTTGACTCAACACAGCTCCAATCCCAACATGTGAGGCATCACAGTCAACCTCAAAGACCTTGCTAAAATCTGGCAATACCAAAACAGGTGCTTCTGATACTTTCTTCTTCAACAATTCAAAACTATCTGTTGCTGCCTTGGTCCATACAAACTCCCTCCCTTTTGTACACTCTGTTATGGGTGCAACAATGCTACTGAAATTCCTGATGAACTTCCTATAAAAAGTTGCCAATCCATGAAAACTATGAACCTCTGTCACATTCCTTGGAATAGGCCATTCCAGAATTGCCTTTACTTTTTCCTCATCCATCCTCACTCCATCCCCTGATATGACAAATCCCAAAAAAACAAGACTCTTCTGAAGGAATCTACACTTCTTTAAGTTTGCATATAGACTCTCTTTACGTAACAAGTCTAGCACCAATTTTAGATGTAACAAGTGTTCTTCCACTGTCTTACTGAATATCAAAATATCATCAAAATAGACAACAACAAACTTACCATTGTATTCTCGGAGTACTTTGTTCATCAACCTCATGAATGTACTGGGTGCATTAGATAGCCCAAATGGCATCACCATCCACTCGTATAATCCATCTTTTGTTTTAAAAGCAGTTTTCCATTCATCCCCTTCACGGATTCGGATCTGGTAGTAACCACTCCGTAGGTCAATCTTGCTAAAATATCGGGCTCCCGCTAGCACATCCATCATATCATCCAATCGCGGAATTGGAAACCGATACTTAATCGTGATCTTGTTTATGGCTCTTTTGTCTACACACATTCTCCAGTCTCCATCTTTTTTTGGGAGTCAATAATGCTTTGGAGTTCACATGGACTCATGCTTTCTCTCACTAACCCTTTTTGTATTATATCTGTCACTTGTCTATTCAACTCTTCACTCTGTGTCGGACTCATCCGATAGGCTGCTACTGGTTTGGAAGGGCCGATCCTGGGATCAAATCAATATGGTGTTGAATATCTCACTTTGGGGGTAACCCATCTGGTAGCTCATCTGGTATGACATCTTTGTATTCTTTTAGTATCTTTTCTGCTGCAATAGGTATATTAAAGCCTTCTTTCTCCAACTTCTTTGACATTAGTGCATAACAACATCCAACTTCTTCCATTTCTATAACAAAATCTTTTGTAGCCAATAAGCCCTCACTCTTCTCTTCTTCCTTGAAGGGTAATAAGACCACCTTTACACCATCCTTCCAAAAGGTATATGTATTTTTCCCTCCATCATGTGTAACCTTTCTATCGTATTGCCAAGGCCTACCCAGTAATATATGACATGCATCCATTGGGATAACATCACACCACACCTCATCCTGTAGGTATTCCCAATTGAAAACTTTATAAGGCATCTTTTATCTATGGTTACTTCATTTCCTTTCTTGAACCATGATATACGATAGGGATATGGGTGCTTGTCACAGCTCAGATTCAGTTTATCAACCATTACAGTTGAAACCATATTTTCACAACTACCACCATCAATAATAATTTTACATACCTTTCCTCCAGAGGTGCATCTTGTTCGAAATATATTTGTTCGAAGCCACGAATCAGCTCCAGCAACATCACGTTCTTTCTCCTTCCTTGGGACAATCATCATCCTCCTTATCATGAGGGTTTCACCCAAGTCTGCAGCAACCTCCATTTCTTCTTCCTCTTCACCTCAACCAGATTTACTCATGGTTTTCTCCTTGCCATCTATCTTGTGTAGGATAGTGTGGACACTCAAAAGCTCTGTGCCCCTCTTCACCACATCTGTAACATGTATATTGCCTTTGGGGCTATTCCAGCCCCGTCCTCCATTATAACCTCTTCCCCTCTGAAATCCCCTACCTCTTTGGTAGTTACCATGGCTTTGACCAGAATCTTCATGCCCTTCTGTATTAGAGGATTCACCTTTTGTAGATTCAAATCTACCCCTGCCCCTCATTGGAGATGATGATGGACCTCTCTTCACACCTCTTCTAAAATTACTCCTCTTGTTCTTTTCCTCTGCCTTTAATGCAAGTTGATAAGCATCATCTAGGCTATGGATCCGGAGCATACTCAGCTCATCTTGTATGGTGTAACTCAACCCATTTATGTACCGTGTAGCCTTTTGTTCTTCAGACTCTCCCTGTTCCACCCTGATTGATAACTTGTAAAATTCATTAGTATACTCCTCAATGTTGAGATCCTTCTGCCTTAGGTTTTGGAACCTTCGAAAGAGTGTCTGAGCATAATCTACAAGAAGAAACTTTTCTTTCAACTTCTTTACCATTTTATTCCAGTTTCGGATCTTGCCCTTTCCATTCCTTTGTCTTTCATTTTGTAGGTGATCCCACCAGATCAATGCATGTCCGACTAACTTAGTGCATGCAAACTTAACCTTCTTCTCCTCTAAAAGGGTTTTCCACTCAAATAATTTTTCCATGTGATTTAACCAGTCAATCAACTCCTCTGGTCGTAACCCTCCACCATAATCAGGAACATTAATCTTGATGTCGTCATTCTTTCCCTCTAAAGCCTTGATCAATCTCTCCTCAAATGGTCTCTCATTCAAGGTTTCTTCATCTCTCTCATTTTCTTCTTCATCTCCTCCTTCATTCATTGATGGAGGCTCTTCTTCAATATCACTATCTGGGTTTGCATCCCCATTTGCATGTCTCCTTCTAAGGCGGGTAACTTCCCCCGTGAGCTCAACAACTTGTCTCTGTAGCTCCTGCATATGCCTATTCATCTGGGCATAACCTCCCCTCCCGCGTCTAGCCATGGTTATATAAAACAGAGGTAAAAACTACACATAAAAATGTAATATGTTACCTTAACTATTTCCATGAAGACCAAAATCCACTCACGATACCAATTGATGTGAATCCAGCTACAAGAGGTTGAAATACCTCCAAAAACACACATAAACAGCTTTGCAAAATAAACCAGGAGTTTCAAAATAGCTTACTTCTCATTCTGGAATTCACACTGATCTATTACATCATTATAATTCTCCTTTTATTTCAAGACTACTCTAAAACCCTAAAATGCCAAAAACCTAAAATGCAAAAAAACCTAAAATGCAAAACAACTCGGATTGACCCCAAAATTTGCGTGCCAAATATTCATTCATAAATTAGGATTCACGCGAAATTTGGACTTAATTTGACAAGCACAACAAAATTTATTAAAGTTCTAAGACCTAGACAAAAGCGGAAAAAACATTTGAAGCCAATTTTAGACCACTAGATGACGAATCCGAGCCCGAAAATGTGCCAAAATGACCACAACCTTGCAAAGCAAGTTGTCCCCAGCATAATACTAATGTATATCTACCACCACCTGTAAAATTTCGGGATGATCCAACGGTCGGATCAAAAGTTATGGCCTCTGCAAGTTATGCCCCGCATCATTTTATAAAGAGGCACAAAATTTGAAATCCCTAGGAGAGGGAAATTATTAAATAAAAGCGAGTTTATTATCCCTAGGTATGGCATCCCCTTTTTAAAAGGGTGATTTTAATATTTAAAAGCCACATAAATATTATTTAATTAATTCCTCTTTTAATTTGCATTTTGGGAATTTAATTAAATAATTACTTGCTCCATAAATATTAAATAATTAAATAAATATTGCTTTATAATGTCAAATGATTAAAATCACTCTCTAGGAAATATTATAAAATTATTTAATATAAATTCCCTTACAACATCCCTAAAGCCCATGGGAATGATAGGCTAAGGGTCTTGAAAATGGGGACATTACACAAAGTTTTAAGTAATTTTGATGTCTTCCCCTTTAAAATAAGGAGAGGAAATATTGACTATAAAGAACTTAATCACTTCAATAATTTCCATAATCCCATGGACCACACTAATGTAAACAGATCCGAGCCCAACATCTAAATATATATGTCTACACAATGTATAAAAGATGACAAGTTTCCCATGCTCTTCTTATGTGCCATATTGTTGAGTAAGAGTGTGTAATATGTTAAAATACCAAAGGAGAAGGATACCCATGCCCCCAAAACACTTATATTTGGTAATTGGAATTGAGTAATTGAAGTGGAGGATTGATATATTCATTCCCCTATAAACTAATATAATTACGTCAACCAAGTCTAAGATTGTTCCAAAAACTGTATCTATAGTGGAAATCCAAAACTAGAGAGAAATATGGTGTATTATACCCCTAAAGAAAAAATGTATGGTATGGTTAGAAATTTATTTATGGTCCAAAAATTTCTATACGTTCTTGACCTTGTGTGTTTTATAAAAATTTATCTCTGAAGTTGTTTCTAAGAACTTTTTCCCTATGAAAACTTGTGGGTAAACTTATAATTTTACCTATAAGTGTATAATTTATCTCAATGAATTCCCCCTCTTTTAAGGAACTTGTGATAAATCATTTGAAAATTCTGATTAAAAGAATAAATGTGTGCCCATGTATTGTATGTCTAAGAATGTCGAATGTCGAATGTCAATGTGTAGAATGTAGAATGCATAATGCATAATGCATAATGAAAAATGTAGAATGTAGAATGTAGAAGTTGTGACCACATTTCATAACTTATTCCTATAAAAGGGGTTACACATGGTGACAACCATGACACCAAAATAGACAAACAACCATATCAACAAATGCAACATTAATAGTGATATAAAATTAAAAATAATAATAGTAATAAAGTAGATGTACTCAAATCATTATAGAGATAAGATAGAATCAAGTATCAACTAGAAGCAACAACATGCAAAGAACACTCACATCAATGTATAGATCCGAAATATGTGACACTCATTGTGTCAATACAATCAAGGCAAGTTTTGGCTACATACGAGAGAAGTAATGTCATGTTGTTAAACCTTGAATTAAATTTATAGGTCAATTTAATTATTTTTTAACTTAATGTACAATATAATAGATATCACACTAGTGAAAGAAATCATATTTGCAACTAGGGTCATAGAAATCGACCATATAACTAAGCATGTATTATTAAAAATTAACAAAGGTGGAAAAGGAAAATTGGTTCAAAGGATATTTGGAATATTTTGATGACTAATTTGAGAAAGGATAGGGTCCGAGGTTTGGAACATTCAACTGTCTAAAGATTTGGACTCACAAGGTCGAACCATGTAAAAGAGGTCAAGACCATAGGGGTGCGGTCTCGGACCTATCCTAAATTTTTGGCCTTTAGGTATTTGGATTCTATCACATTTAGTTTCACTTTTTGTCATTGTTTTTCACTCTATAACATCTTCAAATTCACAGAAACCCTATATGTTGTACCTAAAACCTGTAAAACAAACTCTATCTATCTTGAAACACACTTAAGTAACACACTTAAGCAATCATTAGCTCTAAAAATAAATATGTATATGTTTGAGTCATACTGACCTTAGCGATAACCCCATTTGTGAATGATCAAATGTTGTACTAAATTTCAAACTCAATGTATTTTTCTTAGTGTTTTGTGCAAAGTTACATACAACTATCCCTTAAAATAGCTTGGCCCTCGTGCCTTAACACCAAAAATGGGCTATGCTAATTAATCCCAATAGAAACCCTTGTGTGCGAGATGATAAATTAAAAATTATGCACTCCTATTTTTGTATGCAATATGCAGATGTATTCCTTGTTTCCTTGGTTCAATAGGTGGTAGATAGATCATTGAGTGTCGGATGATAAATGTTTAGGCTGTGTGTGTGTGTGTGTGTGTGTGTGTGTTTCTTACTTTTAAATTAGGACCTTAGTAGCGGAAAGGTCAACCCAAAAGATATAATTTGAAATAATAAAGAGTTATAAATTGTACCATGAAGAGAAACTAAATACAAAACAAAAAGTAGCGAAGACTATACAAAATGGTCGTGTGTCATATGGTATGGTCTTAAACCTATTGTATGGTCTTGGACTAGGATTAGATACAAGTAAACAATGAAAGTAAGATTCATTGAGTAAAAAGATTAAATCAACAAATTACTAATACCACTAAGATCTTGTTTCATTGTTCAAAACTCATGTACATAAAAAAATTAAAAAAATCATGATGTAATAATGATTTTGTGCAGATTTTGGTGTCTAAATTTGTCCCCCTTATGCTAGTGAAAGGAATTTACTAGTATAAAGTAAAATAAATTCATACCTATGAGAGTGTTGAAGAAATAAAAAATACAAGCCTACTAAGATAAAATAACCAATCATGACAAACAAAATGATTCATCGGCTGACCCACCCATAGATACAAGAGAACCATGTTATAGGTGTCAAAATGTGATATTGTAGTTTTAGAGATAATTGTTTGTAAACATGGAGATTCAAACTTGGAAAATTTGTAGGGTTAGGGGTGATCAAATCCTGAACAAAGTTATTTATTTCACCATAACGTGGGACTTCATTGTTCCTATGACTAATGAGCTTGCCCCCAATAATGGGACCACACTCATGGAGATGGATATAGGTCTCAAAATTTTCTGAAAACCCATATAATGTGAAAGATAATGATGTCTCATTGTCCCCACCATACGTTATACGGGTACATATTGTGATATGGATACTTTTATTGTATTTTAATATTTACATATTTCCCCCTAAATTCATAAAGAAAACTATGTCATTTTGTTCTTAGTATGTCTTGGGTAATCACTAATGACCACATGAGTGTTTAAATTATATTGCATTGGGTGATAAAATTGGCCTTGCATAACCAACTTGATAAATTTGTAAGGAGTATATGCGGGAGAGGAAAGTCATACATAGCTAAGTCATTGTACTTTTTGGTGATTTGCAGTTGAAAAATTTGCAGAGGGTGACCTTGCATAGTCATCCCCATATATTTTCCACCTTTTCAAAAAGTGAGAATCTAAAACATAATCTCTTGAAGTGAAAGTGAAGAAAATGAGTAATATTATAGTGCAATAGATAAAATTGTAGAGTGTGTAATGAAAATTGTTTATTTTTTGTAAGAGATCCAATGATATGTGATGTAGTGTAGGTGTGAAAAAAATTGATATTGTAGGTGATAAGGGAAAATATTGTGTAGAGTTGGATAAGAAGTATGAAGCAAGATAATGATGTATTGATGTGGAAATTATGACAAACATGGTCACAATACCACAAATGGTGTGCAAAATGGCCAAACAAATTCCAAGATTTTTTGTTGAATATTTTGTTGGAGACAAAATATGGTGTTTAAACACAACATGTGGGAAAAATTCCATCCTCAAATAAGGGGAGACACCATATTTATTGTTAATATAAAAACAACATGATAATATTCATAATATATATACTACTTCTAATCTTGGGGTAGGATATCATCCGATAGATTTAATTTTGTGTTCAAAAGGAATGGAAAGATAGAGGAAGACAATTTACAAATTTGTTAGAATGGAAATAAAGGAGAGAGGGATATAGAAGAAAGAAATGTGCTTTCAATGGAAAATGAAGATCCTAATACACTCACACAAGAAAAGTAGAATAACAATAAATCAAATTAATGCTCAATAATAAGAAACTGAAATCACAAGGACTTGTAATTCTCTGGACATAATAACAATAAAATTAATCTCAACATAAATTTTGAAAACTACGTCTCTTTACTCCTTTGTAGAAAAGAAAATAAAAATACAAAGTTTTTTTCCTTTTTCTCCAAAATTCCGTAGAAAATGTTTTTACACACAAGATGTCGAATCCCTTGCTTACATTCTACAAAAGTCCATCTTAAATTCCTAGAGAATTATTAAATTTATATAAAATATGGTGAGAGATAAAATTGGAATGGTTACACCCCTTAACTAATTCTCGGTATAAAAATAGTAAATATTAAATCCACGTAATAAAATCACATTGACTAGTTTTCTTGTAAAATGACCAATTCAATTTACATGTTGATCCGAAAGACATAAAATCATATTAGAAAATTGCATATTTGAGACAAAAATTATAATATAAAAAATATTTAACTAGATTCCTCATCATATTTCTCCTTTTCTATCTCTTGATCGGTTAACATGTCGATGATGTATGTGACACCTTTCCTTTGTCAATATTCATGATACTTTTGTATCATCTCTCAAAATTATTTATGATCCTGCCCACATGAATATAAATTGAGTAAATCATAGGTGTCAACCACACTAATCAATTTCCGGGAATACTTTGAACCTTTTTGAGAAATTTTTCAAGTTATCTAAAACATTTTGATATAAAACCACCTATCGATTGATTGTAAATAAAATATTTTCTCTACTTTTGAATCCTTTGCAACAAAGATTTTAAACTCAATGAATATTTCATTGGATAGTTATGTGTTCATATCTACATCATGAAACTAGAAAGGTAACTTATATATTACATCATCAATGTCATGAGTAGCGTCTATTCCTTCTCCCCTTTCCTCTTAAAGCTTTTCGTTAGCCCCATTCAATATTCTTACTCGGAACTCAATGGCCTCATAAAATTCATAATGTTTATCCCTTTCTTTATTTATTTTCTCTTTCATCACTATGTCATCATCTACATTCTTCAACTTATTCAAGGCCTACAAAGTGATTTCCCAATTATTTCATTCTTCCTCAAAATTTGTAACTCATTTTTGAATTTTTACTTTCTCATTTTCTATGTGATTTTGAACCTTGATGGCATCCTAAATGAGCTTCGACCATCCATAATAATCATCTTGATCCATTCATTAACTATAGAGGGTGTCTTGAGTACGATGTGTAGATTCAAAAATACATCAAACCATGTGACTAGATGACCAATGTTTTCTCCAGGGGGATTTATTTTAGTATGAGCGTGTTATATGCAATTTTGGAATTATGTAGGAGGTTCCCCAATAGTATACATGTGGAGGATATCAACACATGCAGCACATAGAGAGGGGGTATAGCTAGGGTTAATGCAAATAGAGTTATTACCACCAAGAGTGGCTGATGATTTGGATCCATTGATCATATTGAGTGATTGGGATGATGTAGGGTGTACTGTAGCCTATGCGGCATGGTGGGCTGAAACCTGATGGGTATTATTATTTCCATTCACAGTGATATATCCCGGGGATGGTGTTATTTCTAGTGATGTAGGAGGTGCGGTATACCTCCTTTGTAGTTAGAGAGGTGGGGAGAGGGGGATATACCCTCGGTGATGATGCAATGGTAACCTTTGTGGCACAAGTGTAAATATTGTATTGGATTAATATTTGTAATGAGTTTGTAAAAGAGGATATTGTTGAGTGTATATTTTTAATATTTATACTATGTTGATTGCGGTGATGTCTTTTGGATGATGATCATGGATTCATAAATGACTAAATTCCTAGACATAATGTTTCTAGGGACATAGTGATAGGTGGCATTATAGACCTTGTTGATGGTATAACATATGAGCATGCTTATTTATTTTATCCATTAGAAGTGGTCATAACCACTTGTATTGTTTTTCATAATGAGTGATATGAGAGCTAAGAAGAGCTAGCTCAATGGCCTAAGTCACATCCACATATTGATTTAGTGTAGGACTTGATATTTCAATTGGAGGAGTCCCATGCACATTATACAATGTATTGGAAAATAATGCTACACTAGAGTATTGGTTAGCACATTACCATGATAAATCAAAATTAAGAGAGTGTAGGGACATGAGAGGAGCATCGAGTTTACAAGGGCTAGTTCCTTTTGATAGCTGATTATTTGTGTAAGAGGTTTATAATTGTTGTGATACATATCAAGGTGTTTTTACTATGCATTTATTACTTAATATGTGATTATGACAAAGTGGTTGTATTGATTTAGGATGTAGGTATGATTTACTTATAGATGATAAATATTTATTTGTTATAGGATTTTTGTGTGTGATTGAATATTATTATGTTAGGACATGGATTTATCTAATAATTTTGAAGCAATTGATGATGATGTAATAATCGATACATATTTAAACACAAAAATTTATAATTGTCATATAAAACAAGGAAACATATTCTCATGAAATAAAGGAGGGTATCATATATACCATGTGGGACTCAATAAGAATAACACATGATGTTGAAATCAATAAACATTGTAGAAATGTAATGATAGGTAATTTTGGGATACAAAGAGAGCACTAGTGCAAAGTATGTGTGACAATCCAACTTGATTGTATGTGTTACAAATAGTACGGAAGAAGAGGTGGAAGTCACATGTGTAACTTTTACAACCCACGTGTGCTTTTTTATAATCCATGTCGGTGTTTATTGTGGCTAATCTTATGGAGGATTTATTTCATTGTGAGAACACCATTTTTACATAGGTAGGAGGATCAAGAGTTACACATATTGCAGGCTGAAAATTTAGAGGAGGTGAAGCGGATGTATCGATTGTCATGTCTCAAAAGAAATGATGTCCTTGTCTTCTAATAACTTTATATTTTAATCTAGTACATAACAAGCATTATCACAATTCCCATTAATGTTATTAAAGTTGCAAAAAGGTCATCCACATTCTCGTGTAAGCTAACGAGGGAGGATGATTATTAGGTGGTAAATGAATTAGCCTCTTATCCGTGAGGGAAAATATAATATTATTTGGTTGACCAAGCTTGTCAAAGTAAATTGGTCTATTCTGAGAGTGAGGAGGATCTTGTATAACAACTTTAGGTTTAGGAGGAGGTTGATAAGAAGTGTTACCATGATGAAACATTTAAACATGAATAATAGTGGATGATGATGCTAATTTTTGATCAAAATCAGTGGAATCAAAAACAACTATTTTATTCTCATCTTTATGCTTGTGATCTTGTGGGAATAGAATATTTTTTTCGATGTACATAACTCAAAGGCATAGCATGTTGAATAAATCACAAGTGTCGATAATAATTTTTCCTTGAGGGTTCGAGATGAGGTCTCTAAAAAATATATATTACATATCTAAGTAAATGAGATGGTATAATAAAAGTGCATATCATCTTTTAATCGTAAGATGTAATTAGATACAAACTTGTTTTTGCCTTGATGTAGAAATGGTAACCACTCATATGTAAATCTAGGTCCTTCTTTTAGGATAAAAAAAGATAGAAAAGCATCTTCAAGATCTAAGAAAGTACTTAAAGATCTTATAGGTAGATGTGTAAAAAAGACAAAGCATCTCCTATGAGGTTATGATGAAAAGCTTTAATAAGTAACGATCATTTCTATTTTATGCCAAAAGGGTCTAGTAATTCTTAAGATGTAAATAAGGATATGATGTGCCATCAAACAATGGAAATTTAGGCATGATAAAATTCCTAGGGAATGGGTATTGGAAGATCTTGTGCAGAATGGGATTTCCATAGATGGTATTAGAATCAATGCTAACATAATAAGCTTTTCTCTCAAGGGTCAAAGTTTGAACCTTATGTTGTAAATCACCTATTACATGCGTAATGGAAAATACCTCTTGAGGAGGTATGGAATAATTCAATAGGGACTCATTGAAAGGTTGCACCTTACCATTAATGGTAGCTATAGGGAAACCATTTATTCCAAAGGTAATGTGATGTGATGTCTTATGTGCAACTAGCTCAAGTAACACTTGGGGTTCTATGGGTTTGGCCTTATGTTGGGTTATTAAAGGTATATTATTCATAATAACATTATCTACATTAGGGAAGAAGAGAAAGTTGAACATTTTTCATCAACGTGTTCATTTGAGCTAAGAGAAGTAAACACATTATCATTTACAAGTAAAGTAGATGTATAATTATTTCTATTAATTTTAGTATAAGTAGAAACACAAGTCAAATCAATAATATTATGTTCACTAGAACAAAATCAATTATATTGTTATTGTATGCGGAGTAACATTATGAATATCAACATTGGTAGAAATAGCATTATTTTACACTCAATAAAATCACTAGAAGCATTAGTAGACGCACTTTCAAGAGGAATATCAGTAGTACCATTATTAACACTACTTTTTTATCCATAAGAAAGAGTAGAAACAAAATAATGGTCATGTGTTATATAAGAAACATTGCAAAATTCATCATTAGGGTATTCACTATGGGTGGATTCTAATCGATATCATAGATACAAGGGATGTCCTCCTCATGCAAGCTAGAAATAATCTCATCATCACTATAATCTATGGGATCTATGGCCTCAATTAGAGAATCATTGCCAAGTGTGGGGGAAGATGGTTGGTCACCATCACTTTCCCAAACATATATATTACCTTCAATACTATGGGTAGTAGTAATAATCCTGCTCACAAGAGTTTTTGAGATCGTTGGGTGGTGAAATAGGTGGAGTGCAAGGAAGGGCTTGAGGTGGAGTATAAAAATGAGGTGGTAGGTTTTTAAATACAATAGTATTATTATCTTGATCATAGTTAAACACAAGGTCATCATCACTAGGGGTATTATAGAAAATTTGACCAATAGTATCATCACGACAGGTAATATAATGGGAGGTAGCATAACTAGGGACAACCTCTAAAAATGGTCCAGCCTCATAATTATGGAATCCACTTGTGGACCATCAAATTTAACCATCATCTAGAGTATGACTAGGAGGGATGGGTTTATAAACATCCTTACAGCTTTAGTAAATGGAAAGTAGTATGGATCTAGTTAGAGGGATGGTAACCCTTATTGTTTATAAAATCTCTATAACAAGCCATAATTATAGAAATAAGAAAGGATACTCCTAGAAATAATACATGCATTCCCTAAGACATCCCTAGGATTTGGAAATCAGTAGGCCTAACACATAGGGAACTAAGAAGATCCTATATTAGGTGAAGGGTTTTAATAATATGGTTTCACCATAATGTTTAACCTTGAATAAAATTTATAGGTAAATTTAATTAGGTTTGTACATACATTAATATAACAGAGATTACACTACTGAAAGCACTAAAATTTTCAACTTAGATCATAGCAAGAAACCACATATTTAAGCACATATGACTTAAAACATAAACAAGTTGGAAAGAGGAACTTAGTTGGTTCAAATGAAGTTCAAAATATTTTGATGGATGATATGAGAAAGGACAGGGTATGAGGTCTATAACAACCACTATATGGAGATTCATAATCAAAAGTTTGGGACATTCCAAAAGGGATCGAGAGCATAGGGAAAAGTATTGCACCTATCTTACATTTTTCGACCTTGAGTAACTAGAGTCTATCACTTTTTGTGTTGCTCTGTGTGTCACTTTTGATATCTCCAACTTTGCATGAAACCCTAAATGTCATACCTAAAACCTATAAAACAAACCCTATCTATCCTAAAACATACTCAATAAATCATTAAGTGTAAAAATAAATATTCATATGCTTGAGCTAGAGTGACCTCAGTGGTCACCCCTTTTTTGAATCACCAAGTGTTGCACTATATTTTAAACTCAATGTATTTCTTTTAGTGTTTTGTGTAAAAGTTCATGGAACTATCCCTTGACCTAGGTTGGCCCTTGTGCCTCAACATTGATAGTGGGCTATGTTACTTCATCCCAATAGAAACCCTTGTGTGTAAATGAAACTTCATAATTATTCCCTCTTGTTATGTATGCAATATTCAGATGTAGTCATTACTTCCTTAGTTTAATATGTGATAGATGGATCAATGATTTCTAAATGATAAATAACTAGGTTATATATATGATTTCTTACTTTGAAATTAGAACCTTAGTGGCGGGAAAGTAGAACCCAAAAGATATAATCTAAAAGACAAAAGAGTGATAAATGGGCCCATGAAGAGAAAATGATTAGAAAACAAAAGGGACCAAGAATGTAAACAATGGTCAAGACCATATGGTACAGCCATGACCATGTTGTACATTCTTAGACTAGGCTCAAATAAAATTAAACAGAGTGAAAGAAAGTTGCCAAAGATATTTGTAAAAAGGTTTAAAATACAATGAAAGAGGTAAAATATCAAAAGGTTGAGATTAATCAAGTAATAAATATAAAATAATCAAAGGATTAATACCACTAAGATATTGTTTCAATGTTCAAAACTCATGTACATATCAAACTAATAAAATAAAAATGTTATGATGATTTTGTGTAAATTTTGGTGTATACACATGCAAGAAATGCATAAAGCAAACAAAATGGGACATCCATAGTGTCATAAGACAAGCAAGGAACTCGGGACATATATAATGAAATAGTCAAGTAGTAATACAAACAACTAGCATACATGGAATAGTAAATAATAATGTCAAATAGTGATAAAATCAATAAGTACTTAGAAAGCACATGAAGGAAACTATCTTACTACTACACAAGACACATATGTGTTAGTCCTATTAGTTTAAAAATAGCATATACATTATTTTTTTAATCAATAATAATGAGGAATTAGAATGGAACTATAATGAAATAATAGCACATGTATATTGTGGAGGAATTCCCCAAGATATATAATGTGAGGAACTAAAATATCTCATTTCATCATTTAACAATCAAAGTGTGTCCTACATCAAGCTCAATATACCTCGTGAATGCATGTGTGTAAAGAGTAGAAAAGATATGCTATCAATCAAACCATAGTGACAAACAACATATGTAATGTAAAGTGCTAACAAATCAATCTATGTGTATAAGTATTGGTTTTGGTATTTTTACAAATATATGAATATTTTTGAATTATTAAATATAGGTATGTATAGAGATATCGGTAACATAAAATTTACCCAATGAGAGCCTTGTGTGGATGTGAATTTGATCTAAAATAAATGGGAGGTGTGGGCCTCAATTGTGCTAAATAATGATGCTCATATACAGGTGGTATAGAAGTAGTAACATGATCCATAAAAACCTTGGGAGCAAGGCATTAGATACATAATAGATAATGTGTGTTGTAGTATATTTATGAGAAGGATTGGAAGAGAGAGATCCATGAGAAATAAGATGTGCACTAGAGGACTTATGTGGAATCCTAGGAGGGAAATAACCATTAGATAAAACATGTCAAGTTTGATTTTAGGGAAAATATTTGTACATGTACGAATATTAGGATTTTTGAAGTTTGAAATTGGTGATTTTTTTCACTACCGTACAGTAGTAGGTTCACCAAAATTTTATGGGTCATAAATAAATTTGACCCTTATTTGACCTTACTATTTCTACTAAGGTCCTACCAATTTTGGTATATTTTCCATTATGTTATAATATACTATTATATATATGATTAATTCACCATAATGTAGTAATACAATATAATTCCAAAATTCATTAATTTTGAGATCTGGAGTCGAAGCCAAAGGTAAAAGTGAATAAGCCTATGAAAAATTGAAAGTATAAGCTCCAAAATCTGAATGTATAAGTGAAAAAGGTAAGCGATAAATTTTGAACTGTCAAGGCATTATGCAAAACCGATCCTAGACAA
The DNA here is from genome assembly GCA_018340775.1 of Taxus wallichiana var. yunnanensis. NCBI lineage: Eukaryota > Viridiplantae > Streptophyta > Pinopsida > Cupressales > Taxaceae > Taxus > Taxus wallichiana. The sequence continues at coordinate 963,358,103 of CM031239.1, forward strand.
AAAACCTAGATATATGATTTCACCTAGTAAAATTCTTGTACATTGTCTAACATTAGCAAAATTCATGTTACTAGATGGTAACTTGAATCTGAGTCACCGTTCGGTGGCATGAATGTATACAACCGAATGGTGGCCCGATAACATGTTCACATAACCCTGTTCGGTAGCCTAAGCCATGTTATCATGTAGCATGAGGTTTATTTTTCACAATGTCTTGAATTTATTTTTTACAAATTTTATTTTAATATTTTTTTCACATGTGAAGACTTCAAAATCACCCATACGATGGCCCTTGGTGCAAATGAGAAAATATCTCAAGGAAAAATAAAACACAACATGGACATTTCAAAATATTTCAGTCAACCCACAATTACACTAGTGCCAATAGGTAATTTTGAATCTTATTATGTTGATGTTACTTTATATGTTGATTTCTTGAAGGATGCAATAAGCAACTCAATTTCTTTCAAATGCAGAAAACCCTACCAATGAATTTACACCAGATGAAATTCAGTAATCAGCATAGTAATTCAATTCACTTAGATAGTAGTGATAATCCCAATTTCCATCAAACTCAAACTTCAGATAAAGATTCCAAAAACAAACATCGAAATGTAAGAGTGGGAAGTTGACTTTAGGAAGGACTTATAAATTTGAATGGTCAACCAAATATCCATTTATTGAACCTATTGAACTAGAAAACACTACTGATACTCCTACCAAATGTATATGTACTATATGTAGTTGGAAACTAGGAAAATACCACATACTGAAATTGATGTTAGACATAATAGAGAAGAATTGTGGGAAAGTATATGAGTCAAAAAATTAAGAAGATGGAACAATAATAAAAACATCTAGATGGAAAACCAAGGAAGATTGTTTACATATGAGATATGTAGCAAAATATGACAATCATCATAAACATCTTCAAGACCTTGTTGAGAAAGGTGGAACAATAAAGGATAAATTTACAAAATCTATTGATGCAAGTCTTCAATCAAAACATATACAATTCTGGACAATATTTCACATTTTAAAAAAGGGAAGACCTATTTCAAATCTCATTGATTATAAGATATTATTTCAATGTAATGGGTTTCCAAACATTCCAACATCACATTGGTTAGATACCAATGCTTGGGAAATGGAAAAGTGTATGGCAGAAATTAAAATCATTGATTTGAGAGAGAAGGTAAAAATGTGAATTTTATCTCATTGTTGATTAATGAGGTCACAACAATAGACAATACATCATGCGTTTGTATGCATTTTTACAAGACACTTGAGCATTTTACTTTTCTAATATCTATATATATATGGGCAAGTGCACGTAATTGGGGAGCCAAAAAGTGGACACATTATTATTTTAAGAAAAATGCGAGCACATTTCGGGAAAGAGTGAGTGCATTAAGAATTATCGGGTTTGGTGATCACCAAGCCTAAAATGCGAGTACATTCATATTTGTTATGTGGTATATGTGGTTGTGGGAGGGATATATTTACTATAAGTTTTTCATTTATTAATCTTTATACTTTATTATTTCTTATACTTCAAATTTATTTTGGTAAATATAAGAATTTAGGGTCACTCTTTACCTTATGGAACTAGTCTCACAACTACATTAGTCATGGTTTAGAAGATGGTTTTCATATTCTAACCTGTCTGCATACATAAGTAATTTTAAGGATTTCAACATTCGTCCTAAAGTATTTAGGTTTTAAATTCTACACTTGGTCTTTATTTTGGAAATTAATATAGTCATTGTTTAGGTTTTGGGGCCATTTAGAAGTGTTGGAGGTAATTTAGGAAGATAGGAAAGGTTATCTCATTCAAGAACAAGTTGCTTAACAATAGATTTTCTAGGTGCAAGGAGAAAACATTGTAATGGTGAAATTTGATTTCTTTGAATGATTTTGGGAGCTTCGTAAGGAGTTAGGAGGAAAAAAAATAGGCAATGGAAAGATATGTGAATCTTATACATGTTGGTAACATCTATTTTTCTCTAAGACTTGAAGGTTTCATGAAGAATTTCAAAATAGTACAGCTTCCCCTTTTGGTTCCAGACAAAAATGGCCCTAAATTTGTAAGATCTAAAGAGATGGTCACTGCATGGTGATAGGTGAATATTTTTAAATGTTGATAAGTACATCTCAAAATGTGTACTATCATAAATATACTATAATCTTTGTGAGTTGAAAACACCTTCCTAACACTCCAAGTTGTGTTTTTGAGTGACGAAAATTCTAACATGAAAAAGTGGTAAAAAATGAGTTTTCATGAGTTGAAAGCATGTTTTCTTAAACCTCAAGTGATGACTTAAGTGTTTAGAAACACTGTTATGAGATCCACATTGTGATGGGAACAGACTATCCCTGAATGATCAAAACTTTCCTAAATCTTCCTAAAATGCTTCCAACACCTTCAAGGCTTTCAAATACCACATTTATATACTTAATACCTTTTCATAACCCTCCCAAAGGATGCACACAGGCTCCGAAATGGCCAAAATATGTCTTTTTAGGATTGCCAATGAATTAGTCTTTTACTACACTTTAATGAATGGAATAATGAACCTTTTTAAACCTTTTTCAAAATTATACATGTTCACCCAATGCATTATGAATACCTTCAAGGAAAATTTTATCATGACACAAGAAGGATGTGGGCTTGGAGAGGGATTCAATAATATTTGGGAGGAATATTTCACATTGTGGTTTGGTTTTCATGGTTTAAGTTTTGCATTTTTGGGTTATTCATTTCACACATGACAACATCTCCATATGAATATCATCCTCTTACCCTTCCAGTCTTAAAAATCATCCTTAAATGGAATCATATTTAGGATGCTCATACACTTATTTCTCATATCCCTCTCATGAGAATAGGTGACTTCTTGATCCTTCACACATGATGGTTTTGGATGCCTCACTAGCCTAACTAGCTCATTTTGATTTGTTTCTAGAAGATATTTGGACACAATGGTAGAGTCAGGATATGATGATCATCAATTCACTCACTAAATCCTAAAACCCTAAACCGTAAGCCCTAAAACCTAAAAACTAAGCCCTAATCCCTAAGCCCTAAGCTCTAAAACCTAGACCCTAAACCCTAAAACCTAAACCTTGAACCCTAAAACCTAAACCCTAAATTCTAAACACTATTTTTACCACCTTAATCCCTAAAACCTAAATCTTAAACCTTAAACCCTAAACCTTAAACCTTGAGTCCTAAACCCCAAACCCTAAATTCTAAATTGTGATATCTAAGCCCTAAACCCTAAACTCGAGTGTTAAATCATAAACCATAAACACTAAACCCTAAACCTTGTGCTCTAAACCTAGATTGGCCAAAGTACACATTTTTCATAGTTATGGGATGATCCAAATGAACTATGCATGTATTTTCTTCTACTTCTAGGTTTTGGGTTCTAGTGGCGATTATAGTGTCATCGGTAATGGTGAAATCAACCGCAACATTGCCACTAGAACCCTCATGCCTATCATGGTTATATATCAGAACTTCTACAACATGTCAAGCCATTTTTTTCTTTGATTGACCTACTGAAAACAAATTATATATTTTTCAATTGATTTTAAAATGATTATTTTTATGAAAATAATCAAGATAGAATGTTTTAAAAAAAAAATTCTCACCAATTGTCGGTCCACGTAAAGTTACATTTTTTCCATCTTCTCATGTAGTGCGGTTGGAATAGATTTTTATTTTAGTGTGTGAAACACTCATAATAGAAATCAATTATAAAATAGGAAGAAGAGATAAGCGCACTGTGATTCAAAATGGCTTTGTCGAGGGTTAGATTGAATCCTTGTTGAAAGATATGAACACCAATCGAATCTAACATCGAAAAGGGTTTGGAGAAGGTATTACACTACCCACTAAGGAAAGTTAGTGTATCTTCCCTATAAAATGATGCGGTCCTAGAAAAATCCACCATGGCCGGGACAAAGTGGTCTTTGGTGATTGAAAGTGTTAATCCCTCTAAAGGAGGGATTATTAACCTCATCCTCAACAAAAAGGTTGTAATGAGACCCTAAAATTTTATTTTCCTGATTAGGTAGAATGGTTTTTATTCATACAAGAAATTAATTTTGATGGGTTATCCCGTTAGACGATGAATATCATCAGGGGTTATTCTGATGAAAAATTGGTGCGATGGTAATGCAACTTGGAAAGAGTAATCAAAACTATTATACATATTCACTAAATTATCTAGCAACTTGGTGTAGGTCTCATGATGAGGCATTTACATGTAGTCCATGGAACCCTGAGTTTCCAATCTAATCACATTAATCTTTAATTTTTGGGTCTTCTAACAGTTTTATTAAACGTGGATACAATAGGTTTCGTAAACAAAAGACGGAGTGTTGATTGAATTTTTCTTGGTGTCATGATTATTGATATTTTAAAAAAGGAGGTGTTTCCAAATACTTGTATTTGTGCCACGTATGTTTCATGTGAATATCTAGCCATGTGGATAATACTGGAATTGGATTGTATAACAAACTATTTGGAATAGTGGTCGATGTTGTGAAAACCTCTAGTCCAAAGAAACTGCAAGTGCAAATGGGACAAAATGAATAGGGATGGGTATATATATAGGAAATGAATAGTCCTAATGGTTAAGGCCTAGAACATGAAACTGTAATGTCTAGTAGCATGAAAATTTAACCAGCTGGAAACATAAATGGGGAACCGTGCAACAACACAATAATGTGTCATTCAGTATCACCATTTGTGTTACCAATTGGGGTGGATATCATGGTAGAGTCTGGGATCTGGAAATGATAGCATGTTACTAAATAAAAACCTACATTTGAAGATGTCTAAAAACATGTAGGATATCCCATATGATGACATTATTTGAGAACCCAATTGGTGACAAGAATATGTATTTATTGTCGTTTGGAAATGTGATGGCGTAACCATATGTTAACATGATGTTGTCACTAGACGGTAACATATTTGTATTAATGTACGGGGTCACATATAGGTAGACATTTGGTAACTTCAAAAAAAATTGGATTCTATTCCATCCCGAAACCCTCCTTTCCTAGATTCACCAACAATTTGAATACCTTTTTCAGAACATTTGTCACCCATCCTATAGTAATATTTTGAGGGGGTCTTAAAATGAACCCCTGAACATGTGTGTGGGAAGGCCTATTGATATACCTAGGAGGTATAGAGTGATAAGATATAATATGAGTTAGATGACCCATCATGAGACCTAGAAGGACTAAATCCACTACACATGAGATGTGAATCAAGGCCTTTCGAGTATCTAGAAGTAAGAATTATATAAACATTATGGGATAACATGGGAAGAGGAGCCTCAAAACGGATACTCTAAACTCTGTAGCAACTTGTTTTTAGTTAGTGATTTTATGAAATTTAAATCTAAGATAAGGACATTGTTGATCAAATAGATAAAATAATAATCAAGCAAGATCAAGTAAATAAAATACAAGTAAGAGTGATAGATATGGTTTATAGAATGACTCATCTTGTAACTATAGGTATGGAATGATTTTGGACTAAATATTGATCTAAAATGTGTATTCTATACTATGTAAGCTTTAAATTTTATTATGGAAAGTAACAATCTCGGGAAAGGAGCGTGCACGGAAAGTACAGATCTACCTAGGAGTTAGTTTCTATTTTGGGCACTTTGGTTTCATGGAATAGCTCAGATCTTATTCTTTCTATGTCACTTTTTCTCTCTTTTATCTCATTATGTGTCACATCAAATTCATTTTTCATACATGCACCTACAAATAAAACCCTAGCTACCTATACAATAATCAAGCACACATTAGATGAATAAATAATGCATATGCTTTAGTCAAGTGGCCTCGGCCTCGTACCCCAATGTGATTGTCACCAAGTGTTACACTACCTTTAATATTGAATGTATTTCTAGTGTGTGTGTGATTAGAATAGTGTCCCTTGAGATAGGTTTCCCTAGTGTCAGTCACACAAAGAGATAGTGGGATACAACTACTTTGTCCCAAATGCAAATGTGTGATATGGAATTCAAAATAAACCCTCCTATGTAGTGAAGAATGTATTGCCACAATGCAATCCTTGGTGTAGTAGATAGAAAATATTAGCTCCTTATAATAGTATGTGCCTCTTGAATGATTTCCCACCTAATGAGGTTAAATAATACATGTATATATATGATTTATTTGTTTAAGTTTCATCATTAATAATTAAAATGCTGAAAAGGGTGATAAAAGAAAACAAGAAAGATGTGACATTCGAAAGATCATAAATAGAGATAGAGAGGATAAAAATCCTAGAGGGGATAGTAGCACCTAGGCACTCTTATTCCTAATTGGCAGCCTTATTTAAGGTGCTTAAAAGTTTAGATAGTGAAATCGAGTTGAGTAGGATGTCGGTTGACATGTAAAACTCGTAATTTGTCCATCGAAAAGACTAAGTAATAAAGATGAAAAGGATAAAATCAATGTCAAAGAAAAGTGAAAGGGTGTTAGTGACTAGTTCTCTTACTTAGGAAGCGTACACATAAATGAATTATTTAAAGGTTATATGTACATAGTAAGTACATGATTTAGTGATTACATTTTCCCCCCACTCTATGTTGGTGAATAAGGATTTAGTAGCATAAAGTAGAAAATAAAAGCATAACTTTGAGAGTCAAATGAAGATTGTACTAAATAGCGTGTTGAATGAGTCTCATAGTGTGCCAAATGGAAATTGTGCAAAATGTGTACCATGAAATTCTAAGGATAAGGAAGGATAAGGAAGTAAGTGTGTAATTCATTGGAATGGTGTCTTTGTCAAAACATGCTTGATATTTGCTTCATGGTTACTTGTGTGGTTTACCTTCGTTGGGATAGGATATGACCTAAAAAATAAAAATAAAATGTAGTCAATTCTCTAGATAAATGCAATCGATCTTTAACTTAGAAAATATGTAAAAATTGAATTGTATATTGGAAAATCTAAACTAAGGGGTTATAGTACACCTGGAGTGTTGAAAGAGAAAGGGGTAGAAATTTGATCCTGATTAAAGACTTGATACTTAGGATCTGGTCGGAAGAGTCAAGAGTGATCAATTCTTGAACTAATTTGATCACACGAAGGATTTGGGCATCCCAGTGCTAAAATTCATATTTAGGCATCACAACTCCGCTAAGGGAAAGTGTATTGGGAGAGCGGTTTGTTTTTCCCTCCAACCGTTAACACTTCCCTACAGATAATTTCCATTATAGATGATCACAAACCTGATTTTAAACTTGTCATGGGTAACACAAAGGCTCTAAGAATATTGTTGTCCGACATATTCTCTAGGTTTTATTCCCTTATTTATTTCCTACTTTATTTCCTCAATTAGTAATTAGTTCTTGTTAGTAACTAATTACAATCTGAAACCTGCCATGTAGCGATGAAACTAGAGAGAATTCTAAGTGTGAAACTTTGTGAATATTTTTACCCCTAGGATAGGAGCACTCAGCTAGAACACTCGCACTTATTGTTCATGTCTTCTCTGGGTGTTTCTATCCAAGCTATGAATTTGGCCAAGTCTGTTTTTGGCCCTCTTTTGTAACTTATTTTTTTCTTTTTCATGATGTATGTGACTCTGTAACTACTTCTTATAATCTGTTAGGAGGGTGAAAAATTTCATCCAATGTTTTCCCTCACTCGTTTGGGGTTAGTTAGTGAGGAATGTTGAAATTGATATACACATTTGATATAATAATCTTATATGGGGTTTAGGGATTACGCATAGTAGTAACCATGGTGAAATAAAATCAAGGGGAAAATTCTAGCATACAAGTGTTAGTGGAAAACAAGCAATACACACCTTGAAATAGAAACTAGGAAAGGCATATAGTAAAACATCATACAATAACTCAAAGAGTATCTAGTTGCATACATGGGATACTAGTCAATATGTCACAATACAATTGGGCTTTCAAGGCATGCACAAAGAGGGTAATAATAAAACATAGGTCATAGCTTGCAAATAGTGCCAAACCAAGTACAACCAAGTTAGATAACCATGATTAGAAGGAATCTTGCAAGTAAAATTATACACATGAAGAACCTGTTAGCATGTTAGTAAATATAAATAGTATGCCACAATTTAATATCTAAATATAGGAATGGAAATGTGAAATATTGCAATGATAGAACTTGATAGTAAGTGGGAAAAGGAATATTCCCTCAAGAGCCTCAAAGTGGGACCGGTAATGGATAAGCCCAAATTATACATCATGTAACAACCTATAAGTGACCTACATTCACCTCAAGATACCATGTGAATGTGCATGTGTGTATGAAAAATGATAAATCATACTAGGAACCGTAGTAACATGATAAGCAAAGGTGTAACATATAGTAGTATAAGGAAGAAAGAGTACATCCAATCAAGATCTAAGCTAATGTTTTTGGATTTTTAATTGCAAATATGTGATTAAAATTATCAAGAAGGGATAAATAAGGATGCCCCGAGTGCATGTGTAAAATGTGAGTTCCATATGAAGAAACCCTCAACAGTCAAGTATGAACCAGGAACAAGATTTTTCATCGGGTGGTGCAGGGGAGTTAGGATGCCCCTAAGTGTAAATGCCAAAATGATCTATGCAATGAGGATATGAGGAAAGGGCCCATAACTTGTTAAAGAAGATAAAAATATGTGAACATGAGGCTTGGATGGTGCTAAAGAACACACAAGTGATGGCATTGGGATGTTATATTTGGCCTTTTGTGTTTTTTTATAATCTGCAGCTAGATGGTGAGAAATTTGCAATGCTTTTGGTGAAATAGTGTCATCTTTTTCATCAATAGGATCAAGATGTGGCAAATTCTCAGCAAGGTGCTTATAGTCATCACAATAGTAAGAAGGATCAGAATCATCATTATCATCATATTTGAGTAGTAGGGTTGAATTAGTGTTATCCATGTTTCTCTCGAATATTGTTTAAAAGTATACTTAGGATTTAGCTTATATGTTCCCATGCTTATAGAGATCCATAAATCATTCAATAAGTCATTAATACTTGTGTTTGCATAATATATCTCAATATGCATTGAAGGAGTGGCGATATGTGTAGATTCCTTTGTCGTGTTGGCCTTAGATTGGGCTTGTGGTGGCTCAACCAATTTTTTTGGAAATGACTCAAGTGTAAGTGATGAGTCTTTCATTATGGAATTATGTTCATGATTCATAGATGAATTAGATTTAGGAACCCATTGAGATGTGGAAGCTTAAGACAAATGTGTAAGAGAATGTTGCTTAGAGAATGAAATAAAGCCCATTTTTTGTCATAAAGAATAAAAATCATTTCTCATTATTTCAATTAATGCCATGATAATTGTACAATGGTTAGCCTTTGGATTTTGTAATCCGATAATGAGGATAGTAATGATTTGGTAACAAATTGATTAGTCGATGATTGAGGAGCTCAAATAGGATATCATGTTGTTTAGCATGCTCATCGAATGAAAGAGGTGTTTTATGTTGGAGGAATTTACCCTTACTTATGTGAGAACATATAACATCAATATCATATTACAAAGTTGTGGCCTTAGGAATAGAATGATGCATAGAAAGGAAACCGATATGTGCATTGGAATTATCTTTGAGGTGTTGTATTTTAGCCTTGAGAGATGTGATTGTAACGTTCATGACTTGGAGATGATATTGATTGGCATGGTGAAAATTTTGAATATAGTATAAGATAGCCTTATGGGATGTGTTATCATTTCTATTAGAAGGATATGAAATATGACTCAAAATTTCATTCACTTGGGAATGTTTCGTATGATCAAGAGCCGCACTTGCTTCAACAATTGTGTAATAGTGTTTCTACATAAAGGGTGTCATTGGAGTAAATGAAACAAGGATACTTGAGAAGTAGTGTTATGGGCCATGATGGTAAAAAGTAAAATTATATAGATAATTCAAAATTCTATAAAAAAATTTATATGCGGCCGAAAATTAAAAGATCGTGGAGATAAGACCCAAAAGTGTTGTTATACAAAAAGTAATTTTTGTAAAATTAATAAAACAGCCATATCTCAAAATAGAATTTTAATTTTTTTTTTTTAAAAGAGGCTTTTTTAATGTAAAAATAAAATAAAAATCTCCAGGATTTGGCCAAAATTGTATACTTTTAAAATTAGGCCTTAGGGAAAAATGTAATTTTGAATTTCCAAAACTTGGGCTCAAAATTGTGGAAAACAAAAAAAAATCATTAGATATAGAGAAAGGAAAAATAACTCAAAGGAATTTGAAAATAGAATCATTATGCTTGAGATATTAAATAAAAGGTGACTTAAAAAGTGACCCAAAGGGTAGGATCAAACATGAAACCTTAGGAAAATTTTACGGATCTTATTTTATCGAAGGTAATATATGAAAATCAAGTGTGAATCTAAAGATAAAATGTAGATATGAACTCTAATGAAACTAGGGTTTGGGTTTGGAGAAGAATGGATCTAATAAAATAATTGTGAAAGGGATCAAGTTCACTAAATGATTTAATTAATTTAAATCTGAAATAAGGACAATGTTGATAAAATAGATAAAACAATATTCAAGAAAGATCAAGCAAAGGAAATACAAGTAAGAGTGATAGATAGGGCTTATGGAATGACTCAAATTGTAAATGTAGGTTTGGATTGATTCTAGACTAGAGTTTAACATGAAAAGGCATATTCTGGAATATGTAATCTCGAATCTGATTTTGGAAAGTGACAATCTCAGTGCACAGGAGCACTGGAATGGGAAAAAACCACTCAGTGCTAGTTTCTATTTTGGGCATTGGTGTCTACGGAATAGCCCAAGATCTTATTCTTTTTGTGTCTCTTATTATTTCCTTTAGCTCATTTTTTGTCACATCGAATAATTGTGTCACATGTGTACCCACAAAAGAAACTCTAGCTACCTACACAATACTCAAGCACACATTAGATGAATAAATAATTTATATGCTTGAGTTGTACTGACCTCAACGGTCACCTCAATATGATTGTCATCAAGCATTACACTACATTTCAGACTCATTTTAGTTCTAGTGTGTATGTTTTTATGATTGGAATAGTGTCCCTTGAGCTAGGTTTCCCTAGTTTCCATTGCACATAAAGATAGTGGGCTAGAACTAATTTTTCCCATATATGCAAATGTATCATATGGAATTTAGAATAAACCCTCCTATGAAGTGAATTATGTTGTCCCAAAATACAGTCCTTAGTGTAATAGATAGAAAATATTATCTCCTTGTAATAGTATATGCCTCTTGAATTCTTGCCCCCATAATGATGTTAAATAAGACATGTATATATGTGATTCCTTTGTTTAAGTTTCTTCATTTACAAGTAAAAGTCTGACCAAGGGTGATAAAAGAAGACAAGAAAGAAGTGACATTCAAAATATTAGAAAAGAGATAGAGAGGACAGAAGTGCCTAGAGAAGATAGTAGTCCCCAGTGCTCCTATCCCTAATGGGCAATCCCGTACATGGTGGTCAAAATATTAGATAGTGAAATCAAAGATGAGTAGGATGTCACTTGGAATGTAAAATTGTAAGTTGTCAATCAGAAATAGTAAACAATAAAAATGAAAATGATAAAAGTAATGTCAAAGAAAAGTAAAGGTGTGTTAAGTTCTAGTTCTCTTACTTAGGAATCATGTAAATAAATGAAGAATTTAGAGGCTATACGCACATAGTAAGTGTGTGATTTAGTGACTATAGTTAATAATATTAACACATTGACGTATGATAGATGGGACAGATGATGTAAGGGTGCGCAACCAAGGCATACCTAAACACATGTAACCTAAGAAAATAGTGGAGGCCACTAGAAATGGGACATGTGTAGTAATAGATCCAAACATGGTAGGTAGAATAATATGTCCACAAGAAGAATTAGAGTCACATGTGATGTTCCTTTTAGAATAACCAAGAGAACATAATAACTTAAGACTACATACATTATCCTTATTATGTGGATCAACCAAAACATTATGTATATGGACTTGATTAATATATGCATAAATGTACAAAGTATCAAAGACAAGAGTATCATCCATATCAGAGTCATCAAAAGTAACAAATGGTGTAGGAGGTGCCACAATGCCAACATTTCCAGTCATTTTATCTAATGGGTGATCATAACAAGGTCGAGGTGGTATTGCATGATAATAATTATGTTTTTTAATAGTAAATTTTTCGATGTTGTGATTAGGCAATGGATTATTGAAGATTTTCATTTTTGAATTATCAATGGTAGGATTAGAGGATTTATTGGGATAATCCCATTCAACTACGTTTACATTTATAATATCTTGGATAACATGTTTAAACTTGATGTAGTGATTAATGAGGTGACCAATGCATCTATGATAGTCATAATAAGAATAAACATAAAAAAATCTTACTATGGGGTCTTATCACATCAACCTTAAGTGGTGGAAGGAGAGACACAAGATTGCACTCAAGTAATTTCTTTAACATAACATGTGAGGAGAATGGGGAAGACACATAAAAAAATTTGTATAAGTTGTAATTGTAGCTTAATAGGTTATGAGATGACATTAACATTGTCCTTAGTAATAGCCTTATTATCACCAAATTTCTTGCCTTTGAGTGTAGATTTTCTTGGAAACTTGACATTATGTGTATGATAAGAGTTATCATCATACTTGAGATTATTCATATGTAGTAAATTGGCCTCATGTTCCTTGATAGTATGACATAGATGATCAAATGAGGGAAATTTATCAAAGATAAAAGAGTCTTACAAAGGAGTAAGAAGACTTTGTGTGAAGATATCTTCAAGTAATCTATCAGCTAGGATATTATTAATTTTAATAAGCATAGTCTTGTAGTGTAAAACATAATCATTGATTATCTCATTAGACACTTGAAGGACTTTAGCTAAACATTTCATTAAATTTGTACATATTCCAAGTCATGATTAAACATTAAAATTTTGTATATTGGTTTTACTATTATAAAATATTGGAAATCGATTTAATAATAATATTGGAATCCAATATCTCACTAGTTAAAACCCAATAATAGAAATTTAGGAATCAAATATCAATAATTATAAACCAAAAATGTTGATACTATAAGTCCAAATTCTTAGACATATGTCCAAATTTAATGAAATGTTGGTTCGAATCAACATTTCATTAAATTTGGACATATTCCAATCCGATTAAAAACCAAAATTGTCAATATTGATTTTAATATTATCAAATATTGGAATTCAATTTAATAACCATATTGGAATGTGATATCACACTATGTAAAAACCAATAATTGTAATTAACGAATCCAATTTCAACAATTATAAATGATAAATGGCGATACTATAAGTCCATATTCTTAGACATATGTCTAGATTTAATGAAATGTTTTTTAAATAGACATTTGAGCATAAGAAACTTTTTCACCAATGTTGATAGAGAATTTTTCAAGAAACTTATTTTATAGTGGTAAAATATCACACATAATGTTTTGGTAGCTCTTATAGTCATTGTAAGGAAAATTCCTTAAGACTTTGAGGGAAAAGCGTTGTAAGTAATATTTTCTTAGATGCATAGTCAAAAAAGCCACATGGAATGATCGAAGGTTTTTTTGGGATCACTCTGCCCATCATAAATAGTAATATTAGGAGAAAAAAATCCAAGAGGCAAGGGATAAGAAGCCACTTCTAGGGAAAGTGAGTTATGAAGAAATTGAGTAGAATCCATAGTATGATAAGTAGTAGATGTACCTTGTTGTAATTATAAGATTTGATATTTTAAAGTATGAACAAGGGTTTCAAGAGATTTTGTGCTAGAAGAAGATCTATTTGAATCACTATGATTATAAGTAGGAAAAATAGTACATGTAGGAATAGGCATAGAGATATGATTCATTAGAGCATTAGGTGCCCCCATAGATATAGGCATAGTGGAAGTATGAATAGTCTATGCCTCTATATGATTTTGAGAAGTATGCTTAATTTTTCTCGATAGCACATAGAAGGATGTATTTATGGGAGTGATTTTCTTACAAGAAATGTTCCATATGGTGTGCCTCACCCTTGGGAATGACATGGAAATGATTTCCATAATTAACGTTAGACCCTTCACCTTGTACATGGTAACTTATAATAGTAAAAATAGGGTTGGAAAAGATATCAACTATAGAATTAGAGCCAATATTAGGCACTAGAGTGTCATGGTTTTTTCCAACATGTGAGTAATATTATCACATAGTAGTAGAAGATCAATAATCCCTAGGCTTGAGGACAATATTGTAGAAGATTGAGGATTAATCATGGAAATATGCAATAGAAAGACTCAAATATAAGCAAGAGAGATGATTATTGATGAAACCCTATTTTGTCTTATTTATCCCATGTAAAACCCTATGTTGTTTTGGTATCATTTTACACTATGTTAATTTTGGTGTTTTATAGTTAATACTTTACTATGTTTTAGAAGGGAATGTTGCGCATATTCTTGTTATTTTTATCATGTTATTACTTCTTCAAATATGGCTTAAATGAATATTTTTATGATTATTAACAAGATATTTAGAAAATCATATGTCAATGAATCGCAGGAGTTAACTACAAACTAGTGCAGGACTCGTTGGTGCATTGGCAAAGGACTCGCCTTATGACGCTTGAGAACTCATCAAGGAGCACGAGGACTCGTCTAGTTCATTAATTCAAACTTCCTTGAAGGAAGGGACTTGCACAAAGGATATGAATCACTCGGATGGATGAACTACAAGTTGATACAACTAGCACATTAGTTAACACAATGACATGAGCATGAAACATGTGTCATTACTTCAACCTACCTTCATGCAGATTATGAGGCCTAGTCACTCTAGTTTAACTCCAATTGCCTAGAAACATGATGTAGATGTAAACTTATGGATTTATGATCACCATGATTCTTTGGAATCAATCCAAGATGCACAAGTATCTTCCAAAGACGATTAAATCTCTCAAAGGAGTTGATTATGGCCTTCATCTGCAAGTTAACAAGATCAGTTCAAATCAAACACTACATAGATTACTCCTTCCACAACTATAATTCTTAGGATAGTTAGTCATTTTTAGTCAACATCCAGTTAAGTAGATATTATTAATTACAAATAAGCTAGTTCTCTCCAACAAGTACTAGGATTTGCTCTAATATAAAAGAGCTAATGTATGGCAATTCAAAGTTTGGTTCAGTTAGTTGATTATTGTAAAAGTAATTCTTTCAATAAAATTGTAGATTCAAGGTAAAGCTTTATTGTGTAACTTGTAACATTGAACCTGATTAAAGGGAAGGAGAAAGGGTCACTCCTCCCCAATGAGAAGGGAGAATTTCATGTTATTTCCTTCTATTGTTTAACATTCCTTTAAATTTCCATCATTTCATTATTTTTAGTTCATTTCATTTTGTCTTTAATAAGTATTTGTTTTTATTCATTTCATTTCCTCATTACAAATAGTATAATACTCAGTTAATGTTGTTGTTAGATAAGTACTAAGAATGATTCTGATTGTTCCCTTTGTTGCAAATAGCCATGGAGACCACCTGGAATGACACATATAATATAATTAATTGTGCGAGTACAACGACACTCATCACTTTTTGGAACCATTGTCAAGGAATTTAAGGTTTTATCAAAGGTTAAGGTGCTAGCAAGAAGTATTGTCTGGTTGTCTGGTAAGTTTCCATTTAGAAATTTTATTTCCATAACTCTTTTTAGAAAAGAAGACATTGTAGTGATAGCAAGAATCCTCTATGCTTTTGACAATATGGAACACAAAAAAAAAAAAGTTAAACATTGATAGTTAGTAAATTTTCCTCAGCATGATAGGATTTTATGTTTAGACAAGAGACCATAGAGGTAGATTCATTATATTAAATTTTCAAAACTAGCCTATGGAACGACTTTGGCGACCAACGAAGAATGGCTAATAAAGTAGATAACCCCAATGGTGCAGAAAATGGAAACCCTCCAGTGGAAGAACGTTTACCTACCCCATTGAATTGGATCCTAATGACCAGGCTCCTATGAAAAACATATCCCCTTCAATTTTACCAACTTTCTGGGGGTTAGTCTTAGAATATCCTGACCAGTTTATTTTTGAATTCAATTTTTTTCAAACCTATGATTACACTTTTGATTCCCAGAAACTCAAGTTATTTCCCTCCACTTTAAAATACACGGCTATGAGATGGTTTATGGGATTAACCCCTAACTCCATCCATAGTTGGGAGGAGATGGAGACAATTTTCTTGGATAAATACTAAGACTAATGTAGAGTCCAGGATAGGAAGGAAGAACTTTTTAGAATTCAATAGAAGGAGGATGAGAGTGTGGAATATTATCTGGATCAGTTCCTCTTCCTTCATAGGAGGTGTGGTACTGGTCTAGATATTAATCTACTCAAAACCTTATTCCTCAAAGGATTGGATGAAGACACATAGGAGGCCTTCAATCTTATGGGAAAGGGAGACATGAAAAAACTAGAATTTATAGAAATTATTGACCTCTATAGGAATTACTTCCAAAATTGCCCCAAATTTCGTAGACAGAAAGGAAAAATGGCCAGTGGAGATATATCCAAACTAAGGGAAGAAATTACAAATTTGAGAACAGACCTCTTAGTTCAACTCAACACCATTATGGATAGGGAGAAATCCAGGAATATAGAGCCTTTGTTCATCTACTGCCCAAGATGTAGGAACAAACATGGGCTTAAGGACTACCCCTTAGATAAGACAGACATATGTCTTCTCTATGAATTAAAGCATGCCACAGACCAATGTGGATTGCTTCCCTTTCTAAAGAACCATCTAAAACAAAACACACAAGATGAAGATGAGTTAAATTATATGGATCAGAGGCAAGGAGGGGATAATATTCCACACTCTAATCCTCCTACATGCCAAAATCACAATGGGTCCCAAATCAATGGAATGCACCATAGTCATACCCCCAACCTTGGACTCAACAAGTCCCATAGGAATTGATCCCATAGTAGAATGCACCACCAAGTTACTATCAAAAACTTGGGATCCACGTCCAAACATTCCATGGTTTCATTAGTTTAATCTTAGGTCAATGCATAATATTGTGTCCCACACCTTGTCCCAAAAACACGAGTGGGAGGTTTGGCAGGGAAGGAAATTAGGGGGTCTTTCATGAACTCCCTTCACCCAAAGTACTACGTATTATACGTTATTACCACGTGTGGCACATAAATGGGTTCCAGGTGAATGGGGTTTCTCTCGAACCACCCTTCGAGTGAACCCCCTTCACCCAAACCCCTAGTTTATATATTGGAGGTGGCATGGAGGATCTCACTTTTCCTTCACCCTCCTTCCTTTATGTGAAGCCATAGCCGAGTAGAGACCCCACAACTAACCAAAGACCATCCCACAACCGACCGGTGCAAAGCCTAAAGCCCACAGAGAGTAGTGTGATCTTACCGGGTATGGAAAAAACTGGTTTTTATAATTATTAGGCAACCCTAGGTGTAATTTGTTAAAAAAATATGAAACCCTAGGTATAATTTTTTTCTTTACTTAACTCTCTTGTATATGACTAGGCTTCCCAAATTTCTATGTTCATTGTGCATCGATTATGTTGGGGTCTTCTTTCAATGTGCTTATTATGATGGAAATTAATATTTTTTTGGAACCTAGCAGAGCATTCCTACCTATTATAGTTTAACGAGAATGTTCATTTTTCATTGAAATAAATGCAATTAAGCGAACTAACTGCTGATTGTATTAAGGAATGCAGAACAATCTTGATTTAAGTTAATATATATACCCACAACAATCAAGTCACGTAAGAGTTAAATCCTACAACTAAGAAGAAACTCAAACATCCATGAGGCCAATTTCACTTCGTTGGATTACTAACAAATTTTAAAACTTGGTTACAAATTTGATTTCAATCACCATCTACTGTAATTACCCCTTTACTTAAATCTCTCTTGTATCATGACCAGGCTTCACAATTTTTTTGGTTCATTACGCATCAAAGTATGTTGTGGTCTTCTTATAATGCATTTATTATGATGGCAATTAATATTTTTAGGAACCTAGCAGATCAGTCTACCTATTATAGTTGAACAGAGTGTTCATTTTGCATTGAAAGAAATGTAAATAAGCAACCAACTGTTGATTGTTACCTTACCCCAATTAATAACTATGAACTAAATAATTCACAAATAGTTTGCTTCCTTATGAGAATAGGAATTATATTATTTTTGTCTTTATGTTTTAGAATTTTTATAAATCAGCTTTCACTCAATTAGAAAACTAGTTTGTGCCTTCCTATATCTAAATTTCACTTAGATTTATTTGGAAAAAGGAGTGTTGTGTCAACTCTTGTTTACCAAACTATAGTGTTGCAAGTAAACCGGGAAGCTTGACTACATAGAAGAAACAGCCTGCATCATATCTACTTGAAAGTTTATTTATGCCAAATTAAAAAATCCTTGAACTCCAAACATACATATTCGAACATTAGTACATTTTCATTCACTTCATATAGTATATACAACTAGAAATTTCTATTAATTATAGATTCATCAAGGTTTTCCTTGAATATTTTAACTCCCAAATAACTCCTCGTTGAATAAACGACAGTGAATTCCTAGTTTTCTCCCAATGATATTTTGTACCTTGCAGACATTGATTTCCATGTGTATCTATAGGATCATATCAATTTCTGAAAAAGGTAACATCATGTCTTGGAAGCTATTAGTATACGCCAAAGTAAAATCATTCCTTCGATATGGATTAATTATACAATCAGTGTCATATAAACAATTCATATAAAATGCAATTGTGTCTCCTTTAATCTCTCTCGCACAAATAGCCATTCTTGTTTCTTGTGGTATAATCATAACATGTCATACAATGTATGCATGCATTTAGTATCAAACTCACCCTCATTTTGCGGCTTCCTTCACATTTGTCCAAGGATAGAAAAATAAAGGTCCTTTCAAGTTCACAAGATTTATGTATTTAACAAAGGGTTAAATTTTCAAGTAGCTTATAGCATGAGACCATCCCATTGTTCCTCCAATGCAACTTTCTTGATTCAAGTTAATATGTATACCCACTATTTTTCTATTTTTCTTGTGGAGCCTTATATAATTAGAGAAGGCAGTAGCATAAGAGTGTACTACTACTTTTATAAAATTCCCAAAAGCCAATTTTGTCCCTTTGAAAAAAATATGTTAAAGAAACATTGGTCATTGTTTACTTGAAAATTAACGCATCCGTTGAGAAAAGAAGGCCCAAATTTCGATTATAACAATCATGATCTTGATGTACACCTAATTCCATTTCTAGAGAAGAAATTTTTTTGTATAATGACCTTCGCCAAACCACTTCTTTTCTTCAGCAATAATACATTATCACCGCAATAATGAAAACAAATGATGAATGCCTTACTAAACAGACTTCATGTGTTTTCAAAATTTGTCCAATTATATCCATGTTTTATCCATTTTCAAATTTTTGTACACAAACACCTTCCAATTATATATATTTTGATGTGTCCACAAGTTTAAGTTTCTATTTTCCTTGAAATTGAACAACAAAAATACTCACCACTGAATATTTTTGTTTTAATTGTAAGTTTTAAAATAGGGTAGTTGAAGAGTCTCAAGAATCAGTTACGAATTTCATCTTATAAATATGTAAATCAATTAAGGGAAATTTTTATGCTATCTAAAATTTTGTTAGAAAGGAAGAGTAACTTGAAGCTTTGTATCCAACTTCATTTATAAAATACAATGAGATTTATAGAACCTTCTAGTCTCTAAATTTATTTGGTGATGTCATTTATATTTTTATTATTGACTGTATTTTTTATACCTTTCACACAATCAAAAATTCCATTTTTGAATGGTAATTCTATGTTAGTGAGTTTTTATTACAAATGACAATAAGATATGCATTTTCTTATTTGCTTGATTGATTTCAATTAAGGAACAATCATTCTAGATTATTTGTATTCAATCTTGAAAATCATATTTCTATTTTCATTAAAATAGGAGAATATTTTCATTAAAAATATTCTAAATTGAATTTTACTTTCATTTTTTACAGTCATGGCTTCTTCCACTCCTACTTTTTTTGAGAGGACCGAATTAGAGATAGATAAATTACAATCTATTCTTGAGGATCCAACTACATTTGGGCATTATAAAACCCATTGTAAAAAAATATTGGTTGATCTTCAAAGAATAGAAACAAACTTGAAAACATACAACCCATTTGATTCTAAGTCAATAAAAATTATGGATTCATTAAAATCAAGTGTCTCATGAGATGTAGGATATAATGAGATTCGATTCAACTTCTGATAAGGAAGTTGTTAAGAAAAGAGGTGTTGGATTTTTATGTAGGAAAATCAAAAATAAGGGAATATTATGTAAGCAGATGTTCATGTCCCCTTTTTGCACGCTTGATTTATCCTAGATTTGTGGCCTCTTAAGGCCAATTTTCGAATAATGACCAATTACCATTATATTTCATACTAATGCTACATATTAGGGTTCACCTAAACCTAAATGTGAACTATTTAGACATCCCACCTTATTACAAGAAAGGTTGTGTCTGTATTATCCACAAGAAATAATATTGATAGGAGATATCTCCTCCAATTGTTGACATGCGCTTGTTTGTAGCGAGTCCATGACCATTCTTAGCGAGGCTTTAGGATGTGGCAGCACAATCGTTATAAGTTCCCATGAGGGTACTATCAAGGCTCTTTCGATCATTCTCACAAGACCCAACCGATCTCTTCTAACCATGTGGGTCATTACCTTGAGAGATATAGTACTAGCAGTGGAGGTGCTAGTAGCAATAATGATGCACGTAATGAGGTATACACTTGTGCACATTTGATTTCCCCATATGACTTCGAGGAGGTTATAGATCCCACTCGAAACATCAGCTAGGATGCATCATGGCTTCTGAATTATTTCATGCATATGAGGTGATTACATGGTATTACAGTGTTGCACTATCGGTGGTTTTAGATTTTATAGAGCGAGTGACAGTCATCTTCTAGTATGGGTACAACCGTCGTTGCTTCTGATCAGACCTCCTATTCCAAGGATTGTCACACCCGATGTTTAGCACATTTCTATTCCGATGTGTGAAAATTAAACCTTAATTTAATTAAAATTTATTTTATTTCATCATTACTTTACAAATTATTAATATTAATAGAGAACTTTTACATGTGTGTTTAGGCTTTTGCTCTAGTGTGTGGTGCTTCACAGCCCACACCATTTTCCTATATGACATATACATAGCTCTTGAGTGATCGCAACATGGATCTTGATGTTGAGGGCCTAAGTCAGCTTGGCTCACTTGGCAAGTTATTTGTTGGTGTTGAGGTCGTGGGTGGCAGTCCCATAGATTTGGAGACTCATTCCACAGAGGTATATACATGTAGAGATATATCTATTTTTTATTGTGTTTTAGAATTAATATTTAATCTAAATTTAAATGTGTGAAACTAATGAACTTTATTCAAAAAAAAAAATTACCAACTTCTTACATTTAATTTATTTTGTTTCATAGGGATCTATGGGACAAAGATCTACACATAGTGTAGATACTCCCAACATCCACCCAGAGATAGATACTAAGGTAATCAATTGTACATATATGTTATATGATTTATTTAATTAATTAATAAATATTTGTATAAATTTTAATATATAATATGTTATATATAGTTTCTGACATGTGTATATTTCTTTTTTTAACATGTAGGGTGCAAAAAGCCTAGTGAGGGCTCTAGCACTCATCCTAGTGCACACCGAAGACTTCAATGATACATGTTGTACAAAAATTTTCATGTGTACATGATCTATTTGTTTACACAAGATTTTAGACATCTATATATACTCATTAGACATTATTTTTATATTTTAGAGATTTTAGACATTTTAGACATGATTTTAGATATTTTAGACATGTATATACACATACTAGTTCTAGACATGATTTTAATATTTTAATATATGACTTAGACACATGTGTGGGTGGGTGGGTGGGTGGGTGGGTGTGTGTGTGTGTGTGTGTGTGTGTGTGTGTGTGTGTGTGTGTGTGTGTGTGTGTGTGTGTGTGTGTGTGTGTGTGTGTGTGTGTGTGTGTGTGTGTGTGTGTGTGTGTGTGTGTGTGTGTGTGTGTGTGTGTGTGTGTGTGTATTCATTAGACATGTGGTTTTTATATTTTTATATATATTCATTCGACATGAATTTTATATTTTGATATGTAATGTAGCATAATTTTATATTTTTATGAGTTGGTGTTCTTAACTATTTTGAGTTGAACTTTTTATACCTACATAGTTTTGTTATATTTCATCAAATACAACCCAAGAAAGGTTTGAATGTTTATTTTGAATATCAAAGAGTTTCATGTGTTAAGCTACAAAGAGATGTTTTAAATGATACATAAGATCCAACACCTATTTGATAGTTGTGTAGTTCAATCTCAAGGAAAATACTACATTGAGTTATATTATTTGAGTTTCATTACAATTTTTTAGTTCATATATACTTTATACAATATTATTGTTATGTTTAATAGTATTAATTTTATCTCTAAAATTTTATTTAAGATTTGATTTGAGTAGGTGAATTTCAAGCACAACACTTGCATCGACTTATTTATCTTTTAAATTCAAGCCCCAACTATTTTATTTAATCCAAGCAATATTTGTCATTTTGAAATCAATTCACCTTATCTTTTCATGAAATTTTCATTCCTCTCATTACCATTACTTTCCTATCTCTAAAATTAGTACTAAATGGAAATAAAAGTGTTGTTAGAGAAATTTTCTTGAAACTATGATTTAAAACAATCACCAAAATAATTCCATTTTTTTATCAATAACTAGTTCATAGCTTATATTTGTGAACATAATAAATGTGGCATATAAAGAATGAAAAAGGAAAGAAAGAAAGTGCTAAAAAATACATTTATTTACTCCTTATATCAAGTATTAAAAGTCTTACTAACTTAAATGAAAGTTAGATTTATAGGCTTACCTAGTGTAAAATATAATTGATTCAAGCATGAAAATAATGTATTTGGAAACAAACTTTTAGTGTAAAATACTATTTACAAACATGTGGAAAATATGCGTCTGTCAAGGACACTAATAACTTGTTTCAAATTATTATAAAAGATGCAAGAAAAGAGAAACCAAATTGGGAAAATAAAAACATGAGAGGTGATGTACTAAACACGAGATGGAAATTAATATACATATAGAAAGACAAGTTTTTTCCATCTTGATTAATTTTGCACTGTGTAAAATGGAAGGCTTGTTTGAAGAGGAACATCCATTAATTTTTTATGAACTCAAAATGATGCATGTTAGTTACATCCATCCATGAGCGAAGAAATCATCAACTCAAATTTGATTGCATAGTTTCAACTAATTTAGAAAATGTGACCTCCATGCCAATGTTAATTTGAAAATGAGTGAAGAAATCATCAACTCAATTTTTGAAAAATGGTAATGATGTTGTTTTACATGTACACAATATCTAAAAACACCATCAATACAAGGCATGTTAGGTAGACCTAGCACCAAGTTTTTTGAACTCATTTGTTGTATATATATAGTTCAAGTATCCAAATCCTTCCTGATAAATTTTTCTCAATGATTCAACATGCGAAATTAGTATGTCCTCGAAGAATACTCAAATCCATAAAAACACATATAAGTGTGAGCTCTGATCAACACCACCAAAGGAAATCACCACCTCTATATTCTATAAATATCTAATCAAAACATTATATGAGGAAACTCTACATTCTTCCCATTTATAGAATAAAAACATTGATATATGGAAATAATATTATTAGAGATACTAGGGAAAACAATTACATCCTGAATGAACCCATCCTTGATCTCAATAGTTCTTGAAAATGAAACATTGAAACGTTTATTGTTCCCAATGGTAATATGTGAAGTTATATTATGAGTCAATGAAGTTAAATACTCATGTGAGTGTTTCATGTTATAAGACTCATCTAAATATTGGATACAACTATATGTGCATAAAACTAATGCATGAGATAAAATTTCTTTTCCCTTTTACTTTGTAGAATATGAAGACATAAAAGCTTAAATGTGGGCTTTCTTCAATGTTTCCTTCAATCCTTAATAAAATCCCTCTTCAATCTTGTAATAATTGATTTTGATTTTATTGAAGGGGGCTTAAAGAATGAGGGACAAGTAATAATTGTATAGTACTATTGTTATCTCTTGAAAGTGCACCCTATAGAGAGATGGCTGCAAGTTTTCTAAGCTTGCAAAATTTAATCTCTCTCTCTTTTGTAGATACAATGGAAACACCTCAGGTATGTGGGTATACCTATTTTGAGGTGAGTCTCTAATATCAAGGCTGGTTCCTTGTTGATGTATCCTAAATTGATTCTGGGGGTTTAAGGGTAAAAGATGACTGTAAAGTAATTAAAACTAAGGTGATACACCAAATTTGTATGAGGGCTTTGACTGAGTATATGCACAATTAATATGTGAAGGATTTTGGGTGCATGAACAAATAGTTCTTCTACATAAAATCAAGGGGCAAAACACTTGGAGGTATTGAGGAGATTATCACAACAATATCTGCTAAGATAAATATGCACATTAATATCATGCAGAAATTATTGAATTTTGCAACAGGGTAAGATGATTAATCAGGGAATTTACATTCACAAGATTAATAGAAACATACACAAGACTGCAAATAATTAGTAAGGTAGAAACTCTTCACACTCGGAGGCAAAAAAGCTGGAAAAAATTGCTTGATAATCCTATATCCAAAAAGTCCTCCGTGTTCCCTTTGTGCTTTCAGAAAGGCACACAATATATAGCAAAAATAAAATTTACCCTCTTCCTAAAAATAGCCTAAGGCTTTTACTCGTCTATGCATTCTACTTTCATCCTTTATTTAATAATAGATAAAGGAATAAAATAGAGCATGCAATTACAAATAGGCATTATTACCCTTAATACAATACAATCAAACCGAAGTTGATTTCTCATTTTTAAGAAGAGAAGGATGAATAACTTGCTAAAAATAAGATTGCTTGCTAGGAAATTTTCACTCCATGAACATAAAAATTCTATTTTTACAAAGGCGAGTCATTTTTAACCCTATGAGTGAGTAAAATTTAAAATTTCCACTGACCATGGTCAAATCTGGTGAACTCAAATTTTTATGCCAAAATATTGCAACTTAATCACTTTCTAGTAATTAAATTTATTAGCACCATTCGAGCTAGAAAATTTCTGTAAAGTTCTCCCCTAGCTGTCATTGATAACTATCTTGTGTTCTTTGTGTAAATCCACCATTATTATAGACTTAAACTTGGCCGAAGTTTTTCCTGAGAACTCTTCATTTAATTATCTCAAAAGACGTCCATGTATGACAAATTTAATAAAAAAATGGCCTGGAAAATCATTTCTCGTCATTTTCTAGTAAAAATGTGTATTTTGAATACTTGGCCCACCAATTAACTTTTAATCTAGGCCCAACACGTGTTTGAGTTAGGTCACAGCGGGCTCTCGGCTTAATTTTATGACTTTTGCACTTTTCCGAAAAAGGCTCAAAATTGAAAATGCCCCTGATGGCCCACTTTCCCGATTTCACCTTTTTAATGACATGGGAAGATTCGCGGGGAACTTAATCACTTTTTGCTTTTTCACCTTTGTGGTCCAAAATGTTATGGCGACCCGCCTTCAATAAAATGGAGAAGTATCCTTTCATGGTTTTTTGGAGTACTTTTCTACTTTTATTCCTTCTAGAAAAACTCAAATTCTTGAAAACTCTCGCCGACCCGCTGTTGACTCAATATATTAGTGCTTTAATTTTTGCAGCAGGGCTTCGGGTTGGTGGAGCTTCGGAGAGAAATATATTACTTTGAACCTTTTGAGAAACTTAAAGTTCCAAAGGGAAAAACTCTTTGATATTCCACATGACACCACTATAAAAGGGCCACATGTACCCCTGCGGGGCTACGGGCTTGCATGGAAAACTTTATTACTTTGACGCCAAAACATAAGGAAGGATAAGTTTGCAAGATTGACCCGCGGTTCCCATGAGTAAGACTGAGGTTTGCATCAAATTTTGTAATTTGATTTGATCCATTCGATTTGGTACTTTGTAATCTCCTGTGTTGATCTTCTTCCTGAAATTAGGGTTTTAACCCTGCAATTAATGTGGCCAGTGGGAATTGACTGTGGTTGTTTTCTTTGAACATGGAGCTCAATCTTGGGCCTTCGATCTTTGTCCTTATTGAATTCAGATCATTTGATTATTAACTCCAGGTGAGTTAGGTTAATCCAAGCTCAGGTGGGTGAGTTAAAACAACTCGAACCCCATCATTTTGGTCATTTTTGGCTTGCTCGTAGAGAGCGGCGAAGCCATGAAAATTTAGTGTAGACCACCATTTTTAATCAGGAATGTAGTGCCCACGTTTTGAAGCTCCAGTTATCTCGTTGATTCCTTTATGCATAAACATGTTTTGATTGAGACTACGATAGATTTTGGGACATTTTACTATGATATTTTATCCTCATGGACATTATGGTATTTTGGGTGTGTAGCGCCAATTAAACTAGATTCGTATACTTGATATATTTGATGATGTTGATGACACTAACAGGGTTATATGATAGATCTATTGGTTAGATGGTTGTTCTTGTGGTCGATTTGATTAATGATATAGTTTTCTAGATTTAATAATGGTAATTTTCATGCTAGCCTAAGTGTATGTTGTTGTAATTTTATCTATGGATAATTCATGGCAAACTATGTGAATAATTGTATGCATTGCACTATCAATTGTTTAATAATGTTAGGGCATTATAAGTTTGATTGAAATTGTGATGCATAGATGATGTTATTATATTAGACAGATGCGGTTAATGTGTGCAATGAGTGTATAGGTGACAGGTATAGAAGAGCATGGGTTTCGTGGCAGCTATGCAATTGTGCACAAGCGCCCACGGGATGAGTCCTAACCATGTTAAATGTTTGAGGCCTTAGAATAGGTGTATTTATTTGGGCACCATGGGTGAACCCTCAATTGTAATGTAATTATGTCTTGTAAAATTAATTATGTTTAGGGTGTGTTTTATTAAGTAAACTAGTTTAGGGGTTTAATGATCTCATCTTAATTTAAGTGATGGTTTTGGGTAAGTGTGTGTGTGTTGGTAGAAGGGATTAGGGACCACATGTGAACCTTGGGTGGACCCCACACCCTCTACCCTTGTGCCCAAGCATGCCAAACCCGAAATTGGGTTATTTTGGGCATTGTTAGGGACCCCTTTTGAGTTTGGGAGTTCCCTTAGCATGAAAATGGGCCCTTGGACCCTACCTAATAGGTAAGGGGCTTATTTCCAAGGTTTGGAGGGATTTTCCCTCCTTAGTCACCATCCATGTAAGATGGTTGGTTTGTGTGTATTTGTTAAAATTTGCTCCACTTTGTTTTATTTTAGTCTTTAGTATTTTAGGTGATAAGGGCTAAAAGGTGAGGTTACTCTTACTTATTTGGTTTTGGAATATTTCACTCTTGAGAGGAGAGGGGGGTAACACTTGTCACTTTCCTATTGGTGAGGAAACTTTTGGGTTTCTCTTCTTATTCTTCCTCATGTGGAAGGAAGGGGTCTTCTTGGCTCTTTTTTTTCGGGAGAGAACTTGGAGAATTTTGGGAGCTTGGAGGTGATCATGGAAAAAGGGAAAAGCGTAGAGTCTTGGAAAGCATTGTAGAGGTAAGATTCTTAACCTTTTTCTTTCTTAGTTGTGCTTAACTTGTTAACTATGTTTTGATCAATAAAATGATGTGTGTGAAGTTGTATGGTAAATATGGTTTGTTTGTTTGTTCCTTGTTGTTTTCCCAGTGTTTTCTCTCCACCATCATTTGGATTGATGGTTTTGGATAATGTAGGGGAAGAGAGAGGATTTCCCTCTCAAACCTCATGGTTGTTGGTCAAGACATGAAGGTCCCTTCTCATGCGCTCATATGATTTGAGGTGGGAGAAAGGTCCATATGGCTTGAACCTTTCCCCATTCTTGGTGAGAAAACCCTTTTGGGTTTGAAAATCTTCCCAAAAAGTATTTCTATGACATAAGGAATAAGGAGGATGAATGATTAGGAGGTATAAGGATTTTTGTAAACATGTTTTGTTGGTGCTCCTATGGTTGGACACCTTTGATTTGGGCATCCTACTTCTTCTCTTCCCCCTTGTGAGGTTGACCTTGTTATCCTCATGTTGTTGTTTTATCATGTGTAGTATGTCTAAGTGGTTAAATGGTCTTATGTATTTCTTGTTGTGTTTTATCCCCTTTATACTTGTGCACATTGTGGTAGTTTGTTCCTCTCTCCCATGGGCTTGGGGGAGGCTAGCATGGCTTCCAACCATGGAAAGGCATGTGATGATGCCTATTGGTTGGGTGGTAAACAAGCCATATCTCTTGATTCAACACTCTTAGAAGAACACTCAAGGTGGAGACTCAAGGATGAAGTTTTAGTTGGAGTGGTGACTTTGTTTCTTTTATCCTCAAAATCATTGTAAATATTACACCTCATTGTAACTATGTTATATAGTTGATTTTGGATAGCCTCATCTTGTAAACTTATCCTATTGTGATTTGAAAGTCTTGTAATAACATGTCTCTTTTGTCTTGTAACTCTTCTCTATTGTCAAAAAAAAAAAAGATTACAACATAAGATCATGAGTTCTTTATTTTACTTGTCTTCATTTAAAATAATTGCTTTGTTTGAAATCTGTAATATCTAGTCAAAGATTACATGTTAAATCTAAAAATTTTAGTGCGTTTGCTTTATGAATGGAAAAAAATTGATGGCACTACATTTTGGTATCGTAGGATGAAGGTTCAAAGACGCGGACTCTTGGGTAACCAAGAAAATGTTTTAGTCTTACATTTAACAAAAAAAAGAGAGAGAAATCGATTATATATATATATATATATATATATATATATATATATATATATATATTCTTGTTCCTAACTTAGTGTAGACACCAAATTTGTGTCTTACGACCCCCTGTGCCCCGCATCTCATTTCACAACCTAACCTCATCACCTAAACCTTACACAATTATTTATTAATTACCTTATAATTAATAAATCCACATCTCCAAACCTGCCACCTCATTTCACCACCTCATCATGACCTAGCCCTAACCCTAAACTAACCTAATTAAGACCTATAACTTGGTCTACATCCACACCCATGACTAATTACTCCTCACCCGCACCAAAACCAACCTCATAATGACTTGACCAAGCCCACAACTAATCCCTCGGGAGAAAAGGAGGGAAAGTTGGCTATTTTACTAAAAATAGCCCACTTTGACTTAACCGATATCGGTTCCTACTCGACCGCCGTCGGTTACGTAACCGCCATCGGTTCCCTGTAAATGACCTCCCCTAACCAAAAATAGAGGATCGGGATCTGAATCGAGGAATACATTGGGAAATCGGGAATTCACTTGGCCGAGTAGAGACAAGTGAAGAAAAGAGAGGAGTTTACAGAGAAGGACCTCAAGCCCAAGACTGCAACTGAGTAACCAGAGCCCAGTAACACTTATCCAAGCATTGGGAGAGAAGATAACTCATCTTTGATTGTCGATCATCCTACCCGAGCCCACCTTTATTATCACGGTCTTTGACTCGTATCTTCATCAGGAACTAGTAAGTAGTGTCTTGTACGTTCTTTTAATAATATTTCTTGGACTTCTGAATCACAGTAATTATAAGTCTACTCCCAGATCCACTACCCGGTAACACCCTACATCTAACTGACATTCCTCTACCCCTACATTGCCCCCAAGAACAGCCCCCATACTCTCTGAGTCTTCTCCATCACCCCATTACCTATCCCCAATCATTTACCAGCCTTATAAACACCATAGCCACCTTATAGCCAACCTTCACTAAAAGCCCCTAAATCACTGCCCCTACCGATATCGGTTATCAGAAACCGGTACCGGTGACAGTGACCGACATCGGTCACTGTGATTCAAAACCAAGACTAGCCTTTTCTCTATTGTTTTAACAAGGTAATTAAATTGTAATTTTGCAATAACTTCTTTGTTAGAATTTTTGTTAATTTGTATTAGCAGGGGAAATGACCACCTTCAAAAGGAAGTCCAATATTTCCTGGGCCCAAGGCAGTTCCCTCATTTATTGTCTAATTAGAATCTGGTGGTCTTGTATTCTTACTTGCAGGTAGTCCTTCCCAGACAAAAATGAGTTCTTTGCAATCGATCTAATCTCTCTCTACGGTACGTGCACACCCTCTCGACATTCAACAGGTATTCCTCCTAGCCCTAACCCTTATCTGTTTCTCAAAAGAATGAAAGGATAGAAGCAATTCTCTTCCAGAACGAAACCATTATGTGCGAAACATTTTGGCACGCCCCATTTTGGGTTTCTTTCTTTCTCGCTTGCTTTCATATAGGGAGCACACTTGCTATTTTCTTCTTCTGAAATATTCACAAAATATTTTGTTAGTTTTGGTAAAAGAATTTGTCTTGCTTTCCTATCTTTGCTTTAGTGAAATTCATCTTCTTTGCTTCATCGAATATCATTTTCGATTTGGGTTTAAAACACTTGCATCACATTCTTGCTTGTTGTTTTCAATTCTAGTGAACGTAGATTAAGTAACAGGTCGTACACATGGGGGTGATATCCACGGTATTGACAAGAAATTAATCTTACTTTCACTGCACAACACATACCGAATCACTTCATAATTAACACAACAGCTCAAACATCCCCCCTTTTCCGCGGTATTCCTCCACCCGATTGAGGTAACCTTATAAGCCAAAACAAACTTGACATTTCCCCTAGGTCTTTTGTTTAGGATTGACATCATCTTGC
Organism: Taxus wallichiana var. yunnanensis; assembly: GCA_018340775.1. Classification (NCBI taxonomy): domain Eukaryota; kingdom Viridiplantae; phylum Streptophyta; class Pinopsida; order Cupressales; family Taxaceae; genus Taxus; species Taxus wallichiana. The sequence goes on from CM031239.1 coordinate 963,389,089, forward strand.
ATCTAAGGCATAAGCCCAAATTGATTAAAACTAATCCTAGGGTTAGTCTGTTAATTTGCTTGTGCATCTTGCTTGTTTTTAGTTCTGTTTCTCTGTCATACACTGTTTTTGTGATCACTTCAGAACAGCTTGATAGGTATAATAAGCATTGTTAACCCCAAATCAGCAACTTCTTACAGCTTCTTACATCGGTCCTATTCTACCAACATTGGTTAACTTACCGACGCGGCTATAGTCTGACCGACATCGGTTACCTGACCGATATCGGTTACTGTCTTTCACAGTTCCCAAAACCAGCAACCTACCAATTCCAACATTTTGTTGCTGCTTCTATTCCTGATAGATTGCATCCCTGCTGTGTACTCTTGTCCATGGTTGTTATCACTCGGAAACAAGCCGCAGCCATGGTTTCACATGCCTGCTCCATGCCTTTGCCTGAATCACCCCCTTCACATCCTGTGGGGAATCCTACGGACACCAGCGAGGTTCCCAAAATCCCTGTAGGAGATAAGGAATTTGTGAAATTTTTGGACGCTAATCCTAGCACTGTACAATACTATTTGTCTCATGCCCCTGACCGTACACCTAATGGTCAACTCCTTGTTGGCATGCCTATTAGTATAGCTGCTCATTTAGCTCCTTCTCCACCTGATAACTCCGCCTTGCCTTCTTCATCCTTAGCCCCGTCTCCCAACTCAGTGGCTTCGGGGGTGCATACGGCATAGATTGGCTTTCCTTTGGTTAATCTGGGACCCAACATATCATTACCGCCGACTTCTCCTACCTCATCTCTCTCGCAAACTACTCCTTTCCTAACTTGCTCTCTACCACCTATCCACACAAGCTTTCCTTCTCAAGCTCCGCCCACTTTTTCATTTCCACATACGTATTTGGTGGCTTCAACATCTTATATAAGACATCCCTATTCGGTCGCCTCAACCTATTTGTCCTCAATACCTTATCAACATTTAACTCCACCATTGTCTAGTGGTGGCCCTTGGCCCAATCCCCCTCCGTTAACCGCAACCGCACCATCATCTCATCCAACTACTAATTTAATCAAACAAATGATGGACAAGATGTGAAATCTGGAGGCTTCTGTTTCAGGAAGCCGTAGCACCCTGACATACGAGCAAGTTTTTTGGGAGCCTATCCACCCTTCTGTCCCATTTCATTCATATCCTCCTCAATGGGAATTACCAAAATTTACTCATTTTAATAGTAAGGAGGATCCTCAACAACACTTGAGATCATTTAGACATGCCTCTATCTGATTGCTCATGACGATGCCTTACTACTCCGCACCATTACCATGTCCTTATCGGGACCCACCTTGGAGTGGTACGATTGCTTTAACCCAGCACTCAATCTTCTCTTTTAACCAATTAGCCCAATCTTTATTGGATCATTTCTCCATTAACATTGCCAAGAAAGTATCTATCACCGACCTTTATGCCATCCGACAATTTGAAGACAAATCTATCGCAGATTTTGTTGGATGATGGCGGGCCTTATCAACCAACTTACTTATGCCTTGCCTCAAGCCAAACTTATCGAACTCTTTATGCGGGCCTGCGCTAAGCACATTTCTCCTACCCTCCAAATTCAAACTTTCCGCACATTTGCTGAGGCCTTCACTATGGCTCGAAAACTAGAGATTCGAGCCTTAGAGGAAGAGAAATTGCGGTTGCACAACAAAAACCCCAATTTCCGAACCCAAGACTCTACCAACAAACCTAACACCACCAATTCTCACGCATCGACTGCTTCAAAATCAAAAGGAGTTGTCCACATGGTGATGGTCAAATCCCAAGCACCGTCTAATACCCCGCCAAGAACCACCTATAAGTATAAAGCTGAGCCTATCAATTACACTCCCTTGGGAGAAACTTATGGTTTCATCTTGGAAAAATTTCTCAAAGCAGGAGCTATCACCTTGCCTCATGTTAAACCTCACTCCGGGTTTGATTCCACCCGCGCTATACCTTTTTGGTACAAATAAAATGACTTCTGTAACTTCCACCGCGTGAAGGGACACGATCCACAAAACTGCAAGATGTTGAAAAACATAGTGCGAAATGGTTGATGCAGGGGATATAACCCTCGATAATCCTAATGCCCCTGCTGGCCGAAATTTGAAAATATTCAACAACCCATTCCCAAACCACTCTGCTAATAAGTAACATAAACCAAGATATATTAGCCGAGGAGAGTGTTCATGAAATCCATGCGGTCTTTGAATCCCAACCAAAAGCTTCTACCGAGGAAATTTTGAATCAAGCCTCTTCTCTAACGCAGGAACCTGAACCCCCTTCGCCACCATCAAGAGAAGATGAAATCCTTGCCATTCCTTTACCCATAAAGGAATTAACCACCCAAAGTTCTCTTCTCACAGATGAGCCTTTTTACACCACATCCTTGCAAGACTGTGAGTGGATGTTATCTAACTTATCTATTTCCCAAACATCTCCTTCTACCACTCTTGTTGTACAAGAGGAAGGCTTGCCATTTTTTTCGTCATCCTTAGATGAGAAACCCCTTGAACCGACATCACCAAATTCTTTAATCATGACGGATCCTCTCAAACATGCCCTCCTACCTATTAGTTCTTCATCGCCTAAATCTTTTCAGTGACCGGTTGACCTCTTAACGCCCATTGATACAGTGCCTCATTTACCCCCTGTATCACACCCACAATGGACCGGAATCACAACCCACCTTTCTTCCATACAAAAGTTCATATTCACACGTGAGGATTGTCACCCCTCAGAAGATAGATGAGTCCTATGGGAACGTTTGAGTACACCATATTCTACTCAAATGCAGATGACCGATCCAGACACCTCTACCATATACCCGAAGTGTTTACAAAAGCTCAAAATGCCTATGTCCTCATCTTCACCCCCTCATCTCTACCAAATACCTCATCCACCTCTATTGACCTAACCAGACCTTCCCTACGCTTGGGACCTCACCAATACCCGCCTAACACACCCACCTAAACGGTTAGATTTATCCAAAAGTAAAGTCGTCCATCCACTTAGGAGACAGACCCAATCTCCTCAAATCCAACCTATATCTCTATCACAACTAAAACCATCGCCGTCACACCTACCTTCTATATTGGGACCTCATCCCTCCACCTTGCATCAATACATCATACCTCCTGCATTTTCTTTAAAACGACCTACACCTTCTGCACCCATACAAAGATCCACGGGTATATCAACACCGTCACCCCACATATCCTGTCCACCTATCAACCCTAAACAAACTCCATCATCAAAGGATTTGTTTGCTGTCACTCCTCTTTCTCCGTGGTTGTTTCCTGATACCACATCATCTGTGGCCTCATCATCTAACCAGCTAAACATAACTTCTACGTCGAAGAAGCCACGTTTAGTTAAATCCAATTATCAAAACCCCTTGGCTAAGCCACCACCCGTACAAATCAACCATACCCAGTCATTACCGAAACCTACCCAGTCAATAGCCTCATCTTCCTCTGACTTTGACCCGCTCAAAGGGTCTTACGCCAAAATCCTTGCTATGTTGGTGGAGAATGCGACCATTTCCCTACCCCCACTTAGACCCTATGATCCATCTAAACCTCAACCTATAGGTTATGATGAGTCTAAAATCTACGCTTACCACCGCACACCAGGACATGATGTAGAGGGATGCAAAGCTTTGAAAGCCATCCTTCGTCAGTCACCTCTCTCGGATAGAAAGGTTAAGAAAGACAACTTACGAAGGGAGAGACCTTTAGCTTCAATCCCCTCTCCTATACCACATGTCCCCGCCTCACCAAGATCTATCATTATTACAACCCCACCTCTCTAAGATCATGACTTATCTCTACCGTCTTCCTCCTCTCGTGTTCCCGAGATCAACATGATTAGTGTTGCTACTCGAGGGCAAAAAAACAACGGGAAAGCTAAAGAAAGCACACCTGCGGTCTCTCTTTCTCCGTCCGCCATCCCGATCGCACCACCACCTAAAGTGGTTATTCATGGACCTGCCTACCCCGTCTCTAATGGAGTTGCCCACCGAACCATGATCAAACAGCTTCACCAATCACCTATAAAAATGACACTGTATGATCTCATTCAGACCTCTGAATCTCATCGACAAGCTCTCATTGAAATCCTTCAAGGGATAGAGGTCTTACCTAACGAAACCTTGCCCGTTACCTCCATTTTAACACCCAATCACGTTGCTTCACTCACCAAACAACCTATCTCCCCAACCACTTCTGTCTCTGTACAGCAAGCCACTGCTGTCAGTTTCTCCGAAGACGAAATTGTCGACTTTGGTGCAGAAGATCCTGACCCCGCTCTTTTCATCTCAGCTTACGTCCGGGACATTTGGGTGTGTCGTGTTATGATTGACGGGGGCTAGCCTAAACATCATCTCTTCCAAAGCCTTTCAACAAATGAATATCCCCTCTAGCTGCATGTGTGCCAACCCCACCATGTTGCGTTCATTCAATGATGCTATTACTTCTACCTTAGGCACCGTGATCCTTAACATTCGTGTAGGGCCACGTACTTTACCCGAACTCTTCTATGTCCTTGAGGGTGAATTCCAATACAACATGTTGTTAGGCCGCCCTTGGATCCAGGCTATGGGATGCGTTCCCTCCACCTTACATAGATGCATAAAATTTGAGTACGAGGGGAAGTCCTACACCGTAAAAGCTGATCCTCCCCCCTTCAAAACCTACAATATGTTATATTGCCCTAATGATGTGCTTGTACCAGTCAAGACACCCATTCATCCAACCCAACCATCCACTTCAACTACACCTCTACCATCCACCTCAACCGCACCTACACCTTCAACCAATGAAACCGCCATCGCAAATACCACTTCCTTTCCCGCAGACAACATCCCAACCTCAGACCCCTTAGTAGATGTTTTTCAACACCTTACGCTGGGGGAGTATCACCTATATAACGTTAGCTCTTTCCATACCCCACAGGAGTACGGATAGTTACATGCGCATCCTACCTACGACTGTCGTGTGGGGGAGGTAATCTCCTACGGACCACCTAATTGCCGCACCAACCTAACGTATGGGGGTGTCGACACATCCTCCATTACCCCTGAACCTCCCCTTGGTGTGGTTCCCTTCCAATCAATTTTTAATACCTGACAAATCGTCGTTTCGCCCTCACCTTCTTGACTCGTTGTGCTTGGAAAGGTTTTGGTTTTGGTCTTTATGAACAAGGCCGACATACAATCATTCCCGTGACTACACGTAAACACAAAGATCGTAGTGGTCTTGGATTTCCTGAAACACTTACACCAAAGAAACCTCGTGTCAGTTGTATCCTGGAAGATGACGATGTCACCCCTACCAAACCATCATCACCCATTTTGCCATCGTCACCCACAGAGTCGATAGACCCTGAATCTATCCCTCCTAACTTTTTTTTTTTTTTTTTTTCATAAACGCTATCTTCCTGGGTCCTCTCACTTATCAACGCGATAATGAGGACCCATCTTCTCTTCCCCTTCTGTATCCAGACATGATCGAAGAGGATTCACCTTCAATTAATGTTGTTGAGTGCCAGGATGACGACTCCATCCTCACTTACCTTGGTGCGGACGACTCTTATATTCAACGTGCCTTGCCATCTGAAACTCAAACCATGTTGAATGATTCGACTATAGAAATCAACATCCACACAGAGGATGATCCTCACATTGTGAAGATCAGACAATCTCTTAACGCATCAGAACAAGCTGCCTTTACTACCTTTCTCCTGCTGCAACCAAGCTTTCGCTTGGTCTATCTTGACATGTCGTAGGAATGATCGACATTGCGGTCCATAACATTACCCTAAAACCCGATTCCAAACCAGTTAAACAGAAACTGAGAAAAATGCATCCACGCATTGCCCTCTTGGTCAAAGAAGAGCTTCAACGACTCCTTTCCATTTCCTTCATCTTTCCTATTGATTATCCTCAATGGATTTCTAACATCGTACTGTCACCAAAGCGACGGGGAATTCGGATATGTATGGATTTCCGAGACCTTAACCTTGCTTACCCGAAGGATAACTTCCCCCTCCCGAGTATTGATCAACTTGTTGATCTCACTGCGAGCCATGAGATGCTTTCTCTCATGGATGGATTCTCGGGATATAATCAAATTTTGGTATCCCCGGCCGATCAACATAAAACTACCTTCATAACTCCGTGGGGAACCTTCTGTTATCGTGTCATGTCGTTTGGCCTTAAGAATGCTGGTGTGACCTATCAGCGGGCTATGACTTACATTTTTCATGACATTATGCACACTATCCTTGAGGATTATGTCGATGATCTTCTTGGCAAATCTAAACATCGCAGTGAACATCTCGATGTTTTAACCATTATTTTCAATCACCTGTTACAATATTGTGTTCGTCTTCAACCAAAGAAATGTGTCTTTGGTGTCCTTTCAGGAAAACTTCTTGGTTTTATCATCTCTTTGCATGGCATCGAGGTCGATCCATCTAAATTCAAAGCTATCCTAGAAATGCCCCCACCTACTAACCTCAAACAATTACATAGTTTGCAAGGTAAACTCCAATCTATCTGGCGTTTCATCTCCCAACTCTCGGATCGATGTCAACCTTTCCATCACCTCCTTAAAAAGGACATTGCCTTTCAATGGAGTGAAGAGTGCCACCAAGCCTTTGAGGCTCTCAAAGCCTATCTCTTGCAGCCACCTGTGCTTATCCCACCTCAGGACGATCGCCCTTTCTACCTTTACCTTTCTGCCACCGACCATGCTTTGTAGGATCCATGCTCGCACATCGTGACTCCGAGCATCGAGAACAAGCCGTTTATTACATAAGTTGTACTCGGTGGATTACGAGACTAGGTATACACATGTAGAAAAGTTGTGCCTAGCCCTATCATTTGTGGCCACCAAACTCGACACTACCTCTGAATCACAAAACTTTTCTCATCACCAACGTGGACCCCATCCATTATATGTACGCAAAACCTCATCTAAACCAACGCATTGCCCGATGGCTTATGCTCCTTGCTGACCTCGACCTTGAGTTTGTACACCAAAATCAATAAAAGGACAAACTATTGCAGACCAACTCGCTAAAGCCCCTTTACAGGGAACAATTTACCAATTTTACTTTCCCGATGAACTCATTGCCACACTTTCACTTAGTGATGAGTTGTTTCAATGACCCTCATCTTCGATGGATCCAAATGCCGGCACGGCGGAGGGGCAAAGCGTTGTTCTCATTCCTCTAGATGCTTTGAACCTATGCCTCTTTCATTCCGGCTCGATTTCCCTGCACTAATAATACAAATGGAATACGAGGCCCTTGTTTTGGGTCTCCGGGTTGTGTTACACTTAGGTGTCAAATCTATCAATATTTTTGGTGACTCTCAATTAGTAGTCAATCAAGTTATGGGCATCTACCAATGTAAAAATGAGGAACTTCAAAAGTACAAACATTACGTGGATTCACTTTTGACCTTATTTACTCATTATTCTATCCAAACCATTCCCCGCTCCACTAACAAATTTACGGATACTATGGCTTGCTTAGCCTCACAAATTCCTGCCTCACCAACTGACTCTGACATATTCATCTTGGTCTAACAACTCTTTGCCCCATCTTACTCAGCCCCGGATGTTTGTATGATAAATAATGTGTCTACTAATTCGCAGGATACCTGGTATCACCAATTTCATGACTACCTTACAACCTCTGTTCTCCCACCTGACCTTACTAGTAACGACAAACGTGCTTTTCTTAAAAGTGTTTCTCGTTATGTCGTCATGGGGGGACTCCTCTATAAACGTGGCTTTGATGGCATCCTCCTTCGATGTCTAACCGGTGCGGAGGTCACCTATACCATCCAACAAGTCCACGATGGTATTTGTGGTGGACATTTTAGTGGCCTGGCTGTGGCCAAACGGATCCTTCGCCTAGGCTATTATTGGCCTACTCTTAATAACGACTGCTACGAATATGTTAAGCGTTGTGTTATGTGTCAACAACATGCCAACCTTCAACATACTCCTAGCCATCCGCTATAGGTCGCATGAGATCTTTGGCCTTTCTCACAATGGGGTTTAGACCTTATCGGTGAGATTCACCCGCCCTCTTCGCAACGTCACCATTGGATAATCACAGCAACTAAATATTACACTAAATGGGTGGAAGCCATTCCACTCATTTCAACCAAAAAGGAAAAAATCGTAGAATTCATTAACCATCACATTATCTGTCGTTTTGGCGTTCCTCATCGCCTGATAACAGATAATGGAAAATCTTTCAAAAATAAGTTGTTACAAGACCTTTGTGACAACTTTGGTATCAAACTTAGCTTCTCATCACCTTACTATCCACAAGCAAATGGTCAAGTCGAATCTTCTAACAAAACCCTGACCAAAATTCTCATGAAAGTCGTTAACGATTCTGGAAAAAATTGGCCTGATCACATCCCCTTTGCCTTTTGGGTTTATCATACTAGCATTTGTACCTCCACTAATGCCACCCCATTCTCTTTGGTATATGGTACCGAGGTGTCTTTCCTCTTGAAATACAAATACCCTCCTAAGAATATCTCTTCGTGATATTTTCACCGTGATGATTTCCGCCAAGAGCGGTTAGCCCAATTAGAGCTTCTTGACTAGCGTCATCTTACACTCTTGACCACCTTCAAATCTATCAAAACACATCAAGCGTGCTTATGATAAGCGACTCCATGAGCATATCTTTAAGGTTGGTGATCTTGTCCTCAAAGAGAATCAACATGTAACCAAACTAGAAAAGAGCAAACGTGGAAAATTTTCTCCTAATTGGATTGGGCCCTACATTATCACTCATACTTATAGATCAAGCACTTACCGTTTAGCTTCGCTTAATGGTAAACCTGAGCCTGAACCCCTTAATGCCTTGCATCTTCGGCCATTCTACTGTTGAATTTAGTGTTATATCACTTCTTATCTACCTTGCGCTCATCCCTTGAGCTCATTTACCACCTCATACACTTTGTTCCATGCATCTCAAAATAGAATCAAGCTCACGTGGTTTGGTCATCACCTCCTCTTAAAGATGCCTTCCCCTTTTTAGTCTGGTCCATGACTTAAAAGTATCAAAATAACATGTTCTCAATTATACACTTATGGGATATTCTTGAGTCAAACTTCCTACAAAACTAGATGCTTCATGCCAAATCGACATCTAGACCTCTAAGTTATATATAGATTGCTCCTCGAAGGATAGCTATGTGCAAAGCCACTTGCTTTTATAAATAGATGCTCCCCAGAAGGACAACTATACACAAAGGCCGCATCTCGCTACTATATATAGATTGCTCCCTTGAAGGACAGCTATACAAAGTCAGCCTTTATCAGAAGCTTCTCACATTGATCAGCTTCGTGAAGACCTCAAGAACAACAAAATACATATCCCATGTAGACTTCCCACATCGATCAATCTATATCCAGAAAAGTAAAAAGCAGTATTCCAAAGCACTTTTGAGTCATGGACTTGTCTATTTAGGTTTGGTTCTCTTTTGTCAGAATAATCACCTTATAATAAGTTCTCTACACCCCAGCTATACCAGCCACCTCACCTCACCATTCGTCAACGCAACAAAACTCAAGGGACGTGACGTATATCCGATATATTGTGATTATATGACTCTTTTCACCTATCGACTTCTCGCCTATGCAAGGCACCTAGGGATTCAAGCCCATCCTATGTTAATATGTGGTTTGTTTCACTCTTCTCAACTATGGGACACTTTTGCCTCTTTTACTCGACTCTAGGATTGTGTGTTGACCTTAATCAGGACACGATTCCCTACTACTTGGGTAAGCTAACTTTCGCTTCACCTATACCTACACCAACATCGCCAATACCTTACCAACACCAACAACATTACCCTACCAATATCAATATTTTTTTACCAACCAACAAATTTCCTAACCACAAACAAATTGCCTGAATTCACCTCTCCCTGGTCCTAAGGGAGAACTACATTGGTCTGAGGCCCCTCCTTGCTTTGTGCAATGGGCTATGTAGGCAGCACTTAGGAGACATGGGGTCTCCCAAGGTTAGCTCGACCATCCCCTACCATAACCTATCATGTGTGGTATATATAAATCTATTTGTGTATCTCTATTTGCTCACATTCATCTTTATCCTTTTTCAAAACAAAACATTCAAAACACAACCATTCTTATTATTATCCACACTCAAATCAACATACATATTTAGTTTTATTTACATGTTAAACAAATACATCTTCTCTATCATCGACACACAGGTCAGCATCCTTATTTATTCTTATACTCCTATGAAATTCACTTAGACCCTTGCACCTCCTCCCGAATCAGGTGGTGATCGTGATCGTTGATGCCACTCACTTGGCCTCTCCATCCTCAAAGGTGCCACTGCTATTGGTTCCTCCCACTGATCCACCAACATCTCCTGTAACATACGAATACGTCCTCTCGCGTGGAGGAATCTCGCCTCTAGTCTCTCCACTCGTGACTCTGCAACCGCTAACAATCTCGTTGTCTCATTCACCCGCGTTTGGAGCTGATGAACTAAACCCTGCAGATGATCTCTCTCCGCTGTAATCACAGCTATGTCAGGATGATCACGTACACCTCACAGCTCTGCTACCCACCATAATCTATAGGCCTCTGTCGCTCCCGCATCCATTACCCTGCGATCGGCTGCTATCTCCTCTGGCCCTTCTGGAGGTGTCGGCCGGGGAGGTGAGAATGCTGCCTCGGCGTCAATCCTCATGTATGGTCTATAAGCCATAGGTATATCCTGAACAAATCCAAATTATCGCCGCACGCGATCTAGAGGAATCCTCTCGTACTCACCTGGCTTGTGCCCTGCGATCCACCTCAATCGCTCTACACCCCTCAACTCCTCAGCTATGTTCTCTGTCACCATATAGTTCCCGTAAGGCCTCCAACAAATATCCGCAATCGTCACCATCTCCCATACCTACCTATAATACTCGATGTCATCTATCACGGCCTGGGATCTCGCCTCTTGTTATGTCTATACCCATCATCTGAATCCCAACCTCTGCACTCCTGTCTCTCCCGACTGGACGGGTCGGCCTATAGGTCGCACACAAACAATGTGCTCATAGGCCCAACAATGTAATAAGTATGAACAATCTAGTGTCGTCCTGTGTTTTCACGTGCAGGCCTATAAACCCCTATATAACTCTCGTCAGATATACGGGTGCCCATGCGAAAGTCACGCTCCTTTCTATCATTTCCCAAATAACACTCATCAATGCTTTTGGAAATCTTCCCCCCTCCGCCCTCGGTAATGCATAATACCCCACCGCTATCATTAATACCACTGCCAACCTTGTTTCCTCAGGGTGTGTTGCATACATTGTACCATAAGTGAATGTCAAACCTCGCTGTGTCAAATCTCGTGCAGCTGAACCAAATACTGTTGTTATCACTCCCGCCCCCAGCTAGGCAACGCCTGATACACTGGTCTTCCTGTAATTGGGAGCCTCAAAATTCTAAACACATCTTCCAACGTCACTGTCATCTCCCTGTTGGTAGATAGAAGGTATTCTTTTCCGGATTCCACCTCTCAATCAACGCCTACAACATAGCATGATTACGTGCGATTCGTGAATAATAGCGGATTCCACTTAACCCCACACGGTTTATCAATGCCCATTCAGCTGGTGTTACATCCACTCGGACTCGTGACAACAAAGCTGGCACACTATCATTCATCCTCAACCCTGCCTCTGCCTGCATACATCAAATCAACAAACAAACCATTCAATAAATCAAATCCCCAAGTGTTTTTTCTCACATTCTAGAAATTCCTACAGTAACCGGTATCGGTTATAGATAACCGATACCAGTTTACTAACTAATACCGGTTATCTCTAAACGATGTCGGTCCTTTGTCAAAACATATACAGCCTGCTTAAAAACATCCCCTATAATAATTATTTTACTCGTTTACTCCTCTCCATACCTACAAACATATGTGAAACCCCAGCTTACCTACCCCATAACACTCACCCCATTCCAAACCCTTGCCTATCACCTTTTCTTTCTCATCTCTACCCTCTTACCTTCTCTCATCCTATTCATCAAAACATGCAAGAATTAAAATACAACCAAACAGTTTACCTCTTGGGATGCAGCAGCTTGCGGTGGAACCTGTCTTCCCTCTCGTCTCTGCCTGCTGGATGCTTCTCCTTGTCCAGCCATGTTCACCACCCTCTTCAATATAACTTGCCTTTCTACCTTCTTAATACCAGCTCACAATTGCTTTACCTGTCTCTTTCCTCCTTATCACTCAATTCTCTCATGCAATTACTGTATAAGTCATCAACAACGTCACCTTCTCATATTTAACTTGTTGCATGACTCTAAAAATAAGAATTCTAAAAATAAGAACTTAAGTTACCGCCCAAGCTTTTCTATTTTTAGAAAAGCTCGTTTTGGCATAACCGGTATCGGTTACCTAACCGATATCAGTCCTAATCTACCGACGTCGGTTAGCTAACCGATATCGGTCACATGCCTCCTTTTTCTTAAACCTGGGCCTTTTCTTTATTTTTTGTAAATTTTTGTGGTGCCCGCCTCTTTTTCCTGCATAACTACACCATTATCAATATTTGTCATCAAAATCACATCAATATCTCATCACAATTTCATCAACATCATCTATCTACAATAAAACAACCATCAACAAAATACATACAACATTTTAATATATACATCAAACCCATCAATATATACACCATTTGGATCAACCTCATCATCTATACACATTAAATTTCAAAAAAAAAAACACATAAAACATTTTATACACACCATGTGGATCAAAATCATCATCTCTATATATATCAATGTTTAAATATACAATTTCCCTGTTTGGGGGTCTCTGTGATCTCAAAATAATACAAATCCGGCATGCAGGCCGCAATCACTGTCAAAATCTCGACTTGGCTCGTAGGCCGGTCTCTCAAGTCAAAAATATACTCGGTTCGCAAGCCGGTATCAACTATACAACCTGTACTCGGCTCGCAGGCCGGTATGTACAACAAGAATGAATAAATAAATCATATGTGGGCACGCAGGCCTCTATATACATGACCAGTTTGCAGACCGGTGTCTATATCCAATATCCAAAAATCCCTCTCCACTCCAGGGATGTCTCAGCTCTCCCCACCACCCTCAGCCCCTCTCCCTGCTGGTCCCTACACTGGCTCTCGCCTCCTCCTGTAATAGACCCACCGGCCGTGGCCGCACCCCCAGGGATCTCGGCTCAGAGGTCTCAGCTCTGTGCGCCGTATATGGTTGATAGTCAGCCCTGTTACCATCAAGGATGTCTTGATAATACCGGGCCTCTGCTCTCACCTCCATATAGCGGGCCCGTGCCACCATGGCTGCTGGGGCTGGTCCCCCGACTCCTAATAATAGTGGCCCCTATCTCTGCCACACACCTGTGTGCTATACATGTGATGGTGCCGGTGCTGTGGTGGTACCTGTGGCTGTACCTATGCCTGCACCTATGCTCAGGCTAATCGCCCTATAGTACCCCGATCGTGCTGCAGCAGCAGCTGCTAGCCGCCTCATGTAATAACCGCACTTATCTTACGAGCCGGTCCTCTCTCGCTATAACACCTCTAAATTTGGTACATGCGGGCAGGCTCTCTCTCTGCTCTCTCGCCTTACCCACCACACCAAAAATGAACCTGTGCACCCAGCGTCGTCCACTGTATCATCTGCTAGCCTCTCTGCTACCCAATCTAGGTCAATGGGCTGCGGTGCAGGCAGTGGGGCCTCTACATCATCCCTCCAGTACTGTGGGAAGGGAGGTGGCTCATCCTGTCGTAGCCCCAACTGCCGTCGTACCCTCTCTAGGGGTATCCACTCATGCTCTCCAGGCCTCCGTCCAGCTATCCAAAAAGTATCTGGATCTAGTGCATCTGTGCTCGAGCTCCTCCTCGGGGCTGATGGCCTCTGTAGGGCCTCCATACAATGTCTAGCGCGGTCAAGCCCTCTAACATATGACGGTAGTAGGCTACATCCCGTCCTGCGAGCACCGCTCGTGGCTGGCCCACGACCCCCAACCACCTCTGAAAGCCATATCTGTATATAATCTGTGGCCCTGGCTACTTTAGGGCAGCCCTACTGGTCGTATACATATGATGTGCTCATATGCCCAGCAGTGTAACAAAAATGTCGAGAAAATCCCAAATCGCCTCATCCGGTGATAACCCCACAGCTCTCTGTATAGCTGCACCAGATATACTGGTGCCCAGGCATAACACGTATGCTCCTCTACCATCTCGTGCAGCACTCCCATCAAAGCCCATGGGAAGCGGCCTCCCTCTGAGTCCGGGAGGGCGAAGCATGTGATACCTATCATCATCAACACGGCCAGCCGTGTCTCATGTCTGTGTGCGCGATACATATCGCCATAGGCAATGCTCGCGCTGTGATAAGTCAATAATGCGGCTGCATCCCCAAATACCTGAAGAATATTTTCCATCGCCATCTCTCGCATCTACCTGGAACACTGCCTCCCCTACGATCGGTAGTCTCAGGATGTGGTACACATCCTCTAGGGTAATAGTCATCTCTCCAGTAGGGAGATGGAAAACAATGGTCGCGGATCCCATCTCTTGATGAGGGCAACCATAAGGCTGTGGTCCCTATCCACAGCCTTATACTGCTGGACTCTGCCGAGTCCTACCTTGCGCATAATGGCCCACTACGCCGTGGACACATGTGTCCGCATCCGTCTCTCATAGCGAGGGCATCCGATCCGCGTCATAAGCTGCGACGTGCTGCAAAACAACCCAATTCATTAGACCTACCCTTTACAAAAACAACTACTTTAACCCTCTATACCCCCTTTTACCCACCCGACCACACCCCAACTCTATAACACACAACTACACCCACCTATCTTACCCTACAAACATCTACGATATCCCCTTTCCTTATCTCACACCCTACCAACCACCCCGATTTACTATCGCCATCTAACTATGCCCCTACTAATTTAACACCTCCTAATTCATTCCCAACACCTAATCTCTCCTAACCGAACCAACCACACAATCACCCCATTTCCCCCTTACCCCAATCACCTTTCCTATCAACTCTACCCCCTCCCTCTTCACCCCAAACAACAACCAAACAACAAAACACAAACACCAACAAACAACAAAAAAAAACACACACAACAACAAAACAAAACAAAACAAACCTCACTAATGACCGGTACCGGTCACCCTTGACCACCACCGGTCCCTCCCCAAGACGCCCTGTCATGCACCGGCGCCGCTCGACATACGACCGACGCTGGTCTACCAAAAATACAATTTGTGCAAATATTTGGTGACCGATGCCGGTCGCCTAGTGACCGACATTGGTCACTGTCCAGGTCCAGAGCCGAACCCGACGCGGCCCCCAAAACCATCTTTTTTTGCCTATTTCTACCCTTTTACCCACTGGAAAACCCTACAAACCTACCCACCCTACCGTTTTAGCCTAACTAACCTACCTACCCACTCCATTTTTCAAATTACATCCATTTATTCATTATTTCATTAAATTTTGGATTCCTACCCAAAACCCAAATCTAAACTTAAAATCATTAAATTCACATAATTAGAGGTTTAGAACCTACCGGTACGACTACACGTCGTCGTGGTGGGATAGGTGGTGGTGGTCCAGCTGGTCCAGCACCTCCTGCTCCTCCTGGCTATGCCATGGCTATAAATCTCCTCTGCTGGGTCCTCCACCAATCAAATTCTACCTCCTACTCGCTGGGGTCTACCAATCACTCACTCCTCCACTCAACTACTGCCAACTCAGCATACAAACTCAACAAAATCAATTTTAAACCCAGACAAGCCGTATTGGTTATCAAATTGACAATGTGACAATGACAGGCCGTATTTTTCTTTTTATAGGTTTTTTACCTATAACCGATATCGGTTATATTGTGCCCTAAACCACCGGTATCGGTCATCTAACCGATACCGGTCATAGCTAACCGATATCGGTTTAATACCTTTTTCACCACAATTTCTGCCCTTATTCACCAATCTCCCTTTCTCACCACATCGCCTAAACCCTCCTTTGCTAAATAGCCTTTTTTGACTTCATTGGCCCAATTCAAGGCCAGTAACCAACTAATCGGGGCCGACCAAGGCCAGTAACCAACAATCGGCCCGACCCAAGTCTCAGAATTCAACCATTTGGCCCAACCTAAGGCCATAACTAACCAATCGAGGCCCGACCCAAGGCCACAACCAACCAATCGGGCCCGACCCAAGGCATGCGACCAACCATTTGCCCGACCCAAGGTCAGAATTCAACCAATCGGGCCCGACCCAAGGCAGTAACTCAACTGACCAATCGGCCCGACCCAAGGCCGCAACCAACCATTTGGCCCAACCCAAGGTCAACCAACCAATCAAGCCCGACCAAGGTCAGAACTAACCAATCGGGCCGACCAAGGCCACACTAACCAATCGGGCGACCCAAGGCCGCAACCAACCATTTGGCCCGACCCAAGGCCGCAACCAACCAATCAGGCCCGACCCAAGGCCGCAACCAACCAATCAGGCCCGACCCAAGGCCATAACCAACCATTTGGCCCGACCCAAGGCCGCAACCAACCAATCAGGCCCGACCCAAGGCCGCAACCAACCAATCAGGCCCGACCCAAGCCGCAACCAACCATTTGGCCCACCCAAGGCCGCACCAATTAAATACCTCACCCAAAACCAACTAATTACAATTTTATCCACCCATCATGTAGCTCTTTGTTCAATCGAGCTCACCTATTCGTGTTTTAGCATGATTAGGGTACTTGAATTGATCATTCGACCAACTTTGCCTAGACCAAGACCGCGACGTTTATCTCAACCAAACCAATCATTTGATAATCTTGTCGAACATGCCTAAACGCCTGTACCTACCCGTTATATCCCCTGGAGCTACTTCCTATGCCTTGGATACCAGGATTATATCACCCTTGTTTGGATAAACTATCGACCTTTGCCTATGAATTGCTTGTTTGCTCTTCAAATCATGTACCCTAGTCACACTACTACATTTCAACATGCGTCTGCTTCCTTGCACTTACCCCACCATCTTACCATCATCTCAACACCATTCACCCTTTATCAACCCTATCCCTGATTTCACATCACCTCAATCTGTGATAGATTTGAGGGGGATTACCTATACCCTTAACGGGAGTAACCACTTCTTATTATTGTCAGTGTAGCTTTACAAGACAAGCTACACGACAACAAGGGGCTAATGTAGACACCAAATTTGTGTCTTACGACCCCCTCTGCCCCGCATCTCATTTCGCAACCTAACCTCATCACCTAAACCTTACACAATTATTTATTAATTACCTTATAATTAATAAATCCACATCTCCAAACCTGCCACCTCATTTCGCCACCTCATCATGACCTAGCCCTAACCCTAAACTAACCTAATTAAGACCTATAACTTGGTATACTTCCACACCCATGACTAATTACTCCTCACCCGCACCAAAACCAACCTCATAATGACTTGACCAAGCCCACAACTAATCCCTCGGGAGAAAAGGAGGGAAAGTTGGCTATTTTACTAAAAATAGCCCACTTTGACTTAACCGATATCGGTTCCTACTCGACCGCCGCGCCATCGGTTCCTCGTAAATGACCTCCCCTAACCAAAAACAGAGGATCGGGATCTCAATCTAGGAATTCATTAGGAAATTGGGAATTCACTTGGCCGAGCAGAGACAAGTGAAGAAAAGAGAGGAGTTTGCAGAGAAGGACCTCAAGCCCAAGACTGCAACTGAGTAACCAGAGCCCAGTGACACTTATCCAAGCATTGGGAGAGATAACTCATCTTTGATTGTCAGATCATCCTACACCGAGCCCACCTTCGTTATCATAGTCTTCGGACCTGTATCTTCATCAGGAAATAGTAAGTACTGTCTTGTACATTCTTTTAATAATATTTCTTGGACTTCTAAATCACAGTAATTATAATTCTACTCCCAGATCCACTACCCAATAACACCCTACATCTAACTGTCATTCCTCTACCCCTACATTGCCCCCAAGAACAGCCCCCATACTCTCTGAGTCTTCTCCATCACCCCATTACCTATCCCCAATAATTTACCAGCCTTATAAACACCATAGCCACCTTATAGCCAACCTTCACTAAAAGCCCCTAAATCACTACCCCTACCGATATCGGTTATCAGAAACCAGTACCGGTGACAGTGACCGGCATCGGTCACTGTGATTCAAAACCAAGACCAACCTTTTCTCTATTGTTTTAACAAGGTAATTAAATTGTAATTTTGTAATAACTTCTTTGTTAGAATTTGTGTTAATTCAGTATAGCAATAGGGAACCGACCACCTTCGAAAGGAAGTCCAATATTTCCCGGGTCCAAGGCGCTTCCCATTTATTTTCTAATTAGAATTTGGTGGTCTTGTATTCTTACTTGCGCAGTAGTCCTTCCCAGGACAAAAAGGAGTTCTTTGCAATCGATTTGATCTCTCTCCAAGACGCGCACACCCTCTCGACATTCAACAGGTATTCCTCCTAGCCCTAACCCTTATCTGCTTTCTCAAAAGAATGAAAGGGTAGAAGCAATTCTCTTCCAAGAACGGAACCATTCTCATGCGAAACACTTAGGACAATATTTTTCCTAGGGATAAAAATAAAAATAAATAAATAAATAATAATAATAATAATTATATATATATATATATATCCTTTAAAGTATAGTTTATAATATTGATTTAGTGTCGATATTAATACAAGCAATTATTATATATTATATAATATATATAGTATAGTTTATAATACTTGATTTAGTGTCGTATTAATACAAGCAATTATTATTATTTATTATAATATATATATATATATATATATATATACACTAAATAATATATAGATTTGAAAATATATTTATACATATTTGTTTTTATATAAAAATAAAGTAAAATAAATGATAATGATAATAATATAAATAAATAATATATAGATTTAGAAATATATATATATATATTTGTTTTTATATTTTTAATATATATATATATATATAATAGTAACTAAAATAAAATAAAAAATTAGTTTTAAAACCTAATACGTTTAAAAACAAAAAAACAAACAAACAATTTGTGCTTTGGGGGCCAAACCCCCATAGCCCCAAACCCTACCTTGCCCCCACCAAACCCCTACCCCCTACGAACCCTACCTGCCCTCGGACCCCTCGTCCCACTTTGCAACCCCAACCCCGCCCCGCCCCGGACCCATGTTTCCATGTGCACCCGCGCACTGTCCGCCTCTGCACACACGTGCCTGCACCTTCCCGCGGATCCCTATCTCTTGCCGCCACCTTCCCACCCTGCCACAAGCCCCTACTCCTCACGCGGCCTTCACGCACCATTTCTTCCATGGCTGCCCTTCCCAAGGTAAAACAACAACAAAAGAAAATAATATGACAAAAAAATGCGGCCAACAATACAGCCCCACCGCCTACTACCTGTTCACCATTCTTTATATATATATCCTTCCATAAAAAAATAAAATAAATAAAATAAAATATATAATAGAGAATGGAGAATCTTCTTTTTCTTTCAAAAAAAAAAATCCATGAAGCCAAGCTTCCATAGCTCCTCCACCTACACAAGAGGAAACAAAGAAAACAAAATAAAAGACATAGAAAGGAGGAAGAAACCAAAAAAAAAAAAATGAATGAGAAGAGGAGAAAGCAAGGAAAAGAAAACATAAGGATGATTAGGTCAGATTTAGGGCAAACTTAGGGTAGATTCAAAATCAATGGCCAAGATTGGATTAGATCCTAGGGCTCTCATTCAACCCTACTTTTCTTTAAAACATGACATTTTAATGGGATTGAAAAAAAAATTAAGAGGGGTGTGTGGGTAGATTAAATTAAAAGGGGGAAAACAAATTAAGTTAAAAGGGTGTGTAGGGAAAATTTATAAAAGGGAGGAAGATTATTTATTTTCTAGGGGTGTAGATTTTTAATCATGACCCTAGGAAGCTTGATAGGGTAAAATAAATTAAATTATTATTAGGCTAGTGTTTAGTTGATTTCGGGTAATTTAAGGATTAAGGTAAATTAAATTATTAACAGGAAGGGGCACTACATTATAAAATTATAATAATAATAATTGAAAACGTGTCCGCAACTTTAATAAAATTAATTAAAAAAAGGGGGGTTTATAAACCATTTTGTTTATTTTTTTTATATATATCTCGTGTTCAGGATGGCACCCAAGAGGGGACGATCGGCTCGAGGCTTAGGATGTAGTGCACCTACGCGGAGCCTGCTTGGCCCCCAATTTTGGGCATCGATATTAGACACCCTACAAAGAAGTTATAGGCATCATGCAAGAACACCTTCCACCACCGCAGGAGCCGCGAGGGGAGGACATTCAGTTGGGAGACGAGGAGTTGATTGGCAAGGATGCACATTCCGAACCACCTGAGCATGATATTATGAGACGAGAGAGTTCATGTAGCCTGTCCATCCTTGGTGAGAGGGGGGCCTTGTTTCGTCATAGCCGATCACATAGTTTTGAGGGACCATTTAGAGATAGGCGACCTCTTTCACTTGTTAGACCACATCGCCAGGATAGAGACACAGGCAGTGTGACTCGAGACCTTCTTTGCCTTTAGCCACCCACATTTACTGGTTCGACAGATGGCTTTAGGGCAGAGTCCTGGATCCTTAGCCTGGATAGCTGCTTTGGCTTGCACTCTCATGAGAGAAATGTCAAAGCTAGGTTTTCCATACACCTTCTCTGAGACGTAGCGCGTTTGGTGGAGGAATGAGGAGCGGAAGATCCATTTGACTCGAGATACAGTGACCTAGGAGTTGTTTGAGGAGCAGTTCAGGGCCCAGTATATGTCAGAGCATTTTGTGCAGAAGAGGATTGATGAGTTTCACAACTTACGACATGGCTCTGGCACGGTATGAGAGTAAGTTTTTGGATCTCTTGCAGTATGTAGACTACCTGTAAGACGAGAAGTCAAGGTAAATAGGTTCATTCGGGGCCTGAATGTAGATATAGTAGGAGTTGTTAGGATGTTATCTCCTCCCATGCTCGAGAAGGCCATTGAGAAGGCCTACTTGGCTAAGGAGAATAGGACCAAGGCACAAGAGCACCGAGATAGAAACAAGAGCAAGTTCTAGGATAGGATTCAGGCATTCTAGAGTCAGAGGGCACAGGGAGCAGTACCACCCCCTAGAGGAGGATTCTGGTCTTCTCTAGCAGCATCGAGAGCTCCTCCACACCCATCACAATAGACACAGCATCAGGGACACCAGCATCAAAGGGTAGACAAACTCGAGTTTTCAAAGAGGTGGATCTAGAGATAGGAGGCTGGGTACTCATCACTCACAGCCAGCCCACTCACAGTAGTCTGCTAGGGTTGGAATAGCAGGTTCAATTCACTAGAGTATAGGAGGGACCCCATCTCAGAGGGGTACAGGAGGATTTTTATTTGTGCAGCTCACCATTATGTGCGTATGTTTACGCACAAGCCCACTACTACAAATATGAAGAGAGCTCCTAGATCTGAGTAGATGGTGGGTTACGTGGGACACTCCCATTGTGTATATGTAGCAGTTGACAACTTCCAGGCTGAGCATCAGGCACAGTCATTGAGACGATAGGTACTATCAGGGGTATTTTTGTCTCAGTACTTTTCAATTCATGTGTTTTAGATTATTTTGTATCTCCTTCTGTAGTGGACCAGTGTGGGCTAGTGGTGGCTAGGCAACCAGATATTTGGCAGGTTGAGTTGGCCTCTGGGGCTAAACTCACCATGGACTCATATGTGGAGAGTTGTGTACTCGATTAGGGAGTCTTCTCCACTACACTTGACCTCCGAGTTATTCCTTTAGGGTCCTATCAGTAGTGTTGGGTATGGATTGGCTCGAGGCTCATCGAGCCAAAGTGGATTGCATAAATAAGGTCATTGAGTGTCAGGATGATTTTGGTAGTGCGGTTGTTATTTTAGGGATGTTGAGACCTATTTCCTTGCGTATGATCTCGGCTAAGCAACTCAAGTGGAGCATGCATAAGGGTTGCCATTGTTTGCTATCACTATTAGTGATCACTTGGACAAGACTCTGGAGCATTCACCTCTTGATGATCACGCAGTTTTGAGGGAGTATGCAGATGTGTTTCCAAGAGAGCTTCCAAGTTTACCCCTCGTAGGGAGGTGGATTTCACCATTGACTTAGTGCCTAGCTCCGCACCAATTTCTAGGGCACCCTATCGGATGACGACTTCAGAACTTCATGAGCTCAAAATTTAGTTAGAGGAGTTGTTAGAGAAGGGTCTCATTCGCCCTAGTGTATCTCCTTAGGGAGCGCTAGTCATATTTGTGAAGAAGAAGGATGGTTCTCTCAGATTTGCATAGATTTCGATAGCTCAACAAAGTCACAATAAAGAACCATTACCCACTCCCCGGATTGATGAATTATTTGATTAGATGCGAGGGAGCTAGAGTGTTCTCCAAAATTGATCTCATGTCAAGATATCATTAGTTGCACATATCGATGCGTATATTCATAAGAAAACTTTTCACACACGTTATGGGCATTATGAGTTCACTATTTTCCCTTTTGGTTTGACTAATGCCCCGTGTCTTCATGAGCCTCATGAATGGAGTATTCATGACATTTTTGGATCGCTTTGTTTTAGTGCTCCTTGATGACATATTGATTTATTCTTGTTCCGAGGAGGAACATTAGGAGCATTTGAGGCAAGTATTTCAGGTTTTGAGAGAGTAGAAGTTGTATGAGAACTTGGAAAAATGCAACTTCTTTCGATGCAGAGATTGAGTACTTGGGTCATATCATATCAGATGAGGGTATCTCCTTAGATACCTCTAAGATTCAAGCTATCATGGATATGCCAATGCCCACATCAGTGACTAAGGTGAGAAGCTTCATGGGTTTAGTAGGGTATTATCATAGGTTTGCGCGGGACTTTTCTAGGATTTCTCACCCTATTACTTCCCTTCGGAGGAAGGGAAGAAGTTCAACTAGTCATAAAAGTGTGAGCAAGCCTTTAATTTTCTTAAGGAAAGGTTAACCATGGCACCTATCTTAGCAGTTTGGACTGACAGAGGATTTTGTTGTTTGTATTGATCCATCAATAGAATGTTTTGCAGCAGCTTATTATACAGAGCATTGGGTGATTACCTTTGAGTCGCGTAAGCTCAAAGACTATGAGCTTAACTATCCTACTCATGACTTGGAGCTTGCAGCAGCTTGTTCATGCACTTTGGCTGCGTTAGGCGACATTTCCTTTTGGGTAGACCTTTCATTTTGAGGACAGATCATCGGAGTTTGCAGCATATCTTCTCATAGCCAAACCTCAACGCTCATCAATGACATTGGATGGAGTTCCTGTGTGAGTATGACATGGAGGTTCAGTATATCAAAGGGAAGGAAAATGTTGTTGTAGATGTACTTAGTAGACAACGACATGTGCTTGCTTCTTTGACACTTCAGTTAGATTTGAGAGGCAGGATACTTGAGCACCTTCTAGAGGACAGATTTTATGAGGGAGCCAGAAATATGTTGGAGTCTCAGGGTTCATTAGAGGGTAGATATTCTGGGTGTGTTTTAGAGGCAGATGGTTTGCTTCGGTTCCACAGGCACATCTACGTGCCTAATTCAGGTGATCTGCGTAGTTTCATCCTTACTAAGGCTCATCGAGCCCCATACGTAGCACAACCAGGATCAAGAAGATGCATGCCGATTTGAGAGAGTTATATTATTGGTGGGTCTTCATCGGGAGATAGTAGATTTGTTAGCACGTTGTCTTGAGTGTCGAGAGTCAAGGCGAGCATTCCCATCCTGCAGGACTCTTATACCCTCATGAAATTCCCAAGTGGAAATGGGATGTGATCTCCATGGATTTCATAGTAGGACTTCCTATGTCCTCTTATCGTCATGATGCCATTATGGTCACTATGGATAAGTTGACCAAGGTTGTGCATTTCTCGCCAACCAAGGTTACCTATAATGCACAGCCATCGCCAAAGTGTTTTCAAGATAGTAGACCCCTGGATTTGAAGTTGTTGATGAATCTCGCATGAAAACCCATTTTTGTTTTAATTTAAATTATTATTCTATGAGATTTCTCCTTTGATGCTTTTGTCGTAAGAGTTACAGGAGACCCTATATCTATAAATATGTATTTTGAAGCTTCATCTTTATTTCTTCACTTTCTTCTGTAACCTTTTCATGACTTGTGTGAGTCATTGATGTTTATGTTCTTGTGTTTGTCTATTGCAATTCTTATTATACTTGATCGTGACTCAACTGTTACTATGAGATGCTCATTCCTATACCTTGTGTTTTCTATGGCTGCCATTAATCTACCCCTTCTTGAGAGCTCTTTTCCAATCTGAGATCACTTGAAAATTGGAATTCCTTTTGAGATGAGTTCTTGAACGTCATTAGTTTCTCGTTATCATTAGAAATTTCCATCTCAAAATAATATTTGTAATCCATTAATCATTTTGGGAGAAAAATGAACTTTTCTTTGGCAGTGCTTGATGTATGCTCTGAAAACTTTGATTTGTAATGCAATATTAGACATATCTATTCTTCCATGAGTTTCTAAAATCCATTAAAATGGCACAGCTGAACTTGTAATAGTCATCTGAAAACATGTTGATTTTCATTCATTCTTAGTTGGGATTTTATTTCTACCCTGACTATGCAACCCTGTACTTGTTACAATAAAATCATGTAAATCTTTTCCTCTTTTTATTTGCTTCAGTTGAAATCATCTCCCTTTGCAACAACGAGATGAAAGTAATAAGTTTCTTCATTCTGCATCATGCCTCCTTGCATAAATATTTGTACTTCTTTGATATGGCAGAATTTCTGATTTTATCATTGCTCTATTTGAAAACTTGTAAGTGGTTTTCTAGAAATTGCAAGGAGTTCTTCATTTGTTTCTGATAGCTCTTTTCAAGCATAAGCCTTGATTCAGATGCTTTGTTTGGTCTCTGAAACCCATTTCTTTTACTTAGATGCTTTATTTCTTTGATAGTAATATTTTTGGCATGCTGAAAAAATTGAAATGTTGATCTTTCATGGCGAAGCCCTGGCAATTTTTTTTCGAATTCTTTCTTGCTTCCATTTCCAATCTGTAGTAATGAATTATCTATTTCTCTTTGGCTGCAACTGTACCTGCACACTTAAGCAAATAGTTAGAACAATACTTAGGCTTTTGGCCTCTCTTGTATCCATGATTTTCCTCTTTTCTTTTCTCTTTCTTCTTTATGAGTGAGTAAAACATGTATGCAATTTGATCTTGAAGTAAATTATATCTCCTGTTTTTAAGAGATTCATATGCATGAATTAGGACAATATAGGAATATGGATTAACCCTGAGCTCTTTATTGATGTTTCTTTTCTTTTAATTTTCAGGTACCATGCTTTGAATTGTGGAGACAAAGATGAAAGAAGCTGGGAAGGAGATGATTTACACAAAAAGGAATATACAAAGGCAATGATGGGTTCACTCATACTCCTTTGCTTTCTATTTCATGCATGTGTACCTCTTACTTCAGTAGATGTACTTTACTTTTCAGTCACATCCCACGGCTTGTGTGGGAAACATTTGACCTTCCTTGTGAATAAAACATTGAATTCTGAAAATGAGTTGTGTATTTCCTTCTACATTTCAAGCTTCTGAATGGAGTGTATGATGAACTAAACAACTCAGTAACATAATTGAATGCCTTAATCATGAAGGAAAGAACATTAATGAGAACTTGTAACATTGGTTTTGAACTCTAATTTCGTAATCTGCACTTATGTTTGTTGTCCCAAAACTCAACATTTCACCTACTCAGTAATTCGATGTCTTCATCAAGAAAACACAACTGTCCTTTGGGGCCTCTGTGTTCTTTTTTTTGGAGGTATCATGAAATTACGAGACTATGTGATCTGTTAGATTTTGTAACAAAGACACATAGCTACAGATTTCACTTAATTATTAATTAATTCAACAGTAACTAATAACATCATAACTTTCTTAGCTTAGGTATACTTCACCCATGACTCTCATCGTAACAAAGAAGTTTCGAGTTTCCCATTTCTACACAAGTGAAAATTGTCAACATTTCGGGTGATCCTATGGGGAAAGTTGCTTGCTAGCTTATAGATCAATGCCTTGCTCTTGTCCATGGGGAATGGAGTCTGAATATGTAACCAAAATTTTCCTTTTTGAAAGGTCCAACCCTTTCCGAAACAAACTAAAACTGGGAAAGGATCTGGTAAATCAGATCACATGCACGAATGCACTTATTGAATTAAAAAACAATGCAATGTACAGAAACGACACTTATTGAAGGGAAAAACCTATTCTAACAATCACTTTAAGATATTCAATAATAAAGTGTTTGAGAAACATATTGTTCATAGGAATGGGAAGTTCCTCTCCATTCACTTCAAAAGCTGAAAAACATTATGTTCTTTACAAGCTGAAATCATGTGCGGGCCACTCCAGTTGTATTAAACTTTGTATGTCTTCATGTCTTTGCACGATCGAATCCCACTTTAACACAATATCTCCTTCATTGAAGACTCTAAATTTGGCTTTCTTGTCAAAAGTATTCTTCATTTGTTTCTTATTCTTTTCCATATTCAAATGAGCTTGATCTCTTAGCTCTTATAATTCCATTAACTTTGCATAACGACCCTATAATGGTTCATTCTCAAACAACTCCATTTGACGTAGCAAATCCAATGCAGGTAACTCAACTGAAATAGGCATTCTTGCTTCCTTTCCGTACACAAGTTTGTATGGTGAATTGCCAACTGATATTTTAGGAGTCACTCTATTAGCCCAAAGTGCTAAATTCAACATCAGATGCCAAGCTCTTTGATTATCCTTGAGTGTTCTTTTGATGATCCTTAACATATTCTTGTTAGTACTCTCAGCTAAGCCATTACCTTGTGGGTAATAATTAGATGAAGCACTCAAATAAATTCCATGTTTGACAACCCAATCTGTTATCTTAGCACCAAGAAAAGCTAAAGCATTATCTGATATGATAGTTGTTGGAACACCAAATCTGCAAACTATACCTTCATAAAAGGATAGTATTGAAGCTTCATTAGCATCTTTTAAAACTACTACTTCCATCCATCATGTAAAGTAATTTGTAGCAGTTAAGATCCACTTATGCCCTTGTGATGAGGGTGGGTTTATCATGCCAATAAATTCAAGACCCCATTGCATAAAAGGTTGATCAACTGAAATAGGCTGTAAAGGTAGTGAAGCTAGATGTTCTTTACCAACAAAGAAAGCACATTTTTTACATTTTCTAATCCATTCAAAATAGTCTTTGAATATGCTAGGAAAATAGTAACCAGATTTCATAATTTTTAAGGTTGTGGTACGTGCTGAGAAGTGACCTCCTACAAGTCCTTCGTGGAATTCTGACAATATTTTCTAAATTTTATCATAGTCAACACACCACAGCAATATTCCATTTATATCTCTTTTGAACAACATGTTATCAATGAAGATATAAGGTACATCTTGTAATCTGAAATACCTTCATTTATTGTTATCCATACCTTTTGGATAGGTCCCATTCTATAAGTAGTTAATTAAATCAACCATCCATCTTGATTTCTGAAACTCTTGCACTGACTCAGGTTGTTGATTTTCTGGTTGAACCATAATTTCTGATTGCTAATACGCAATTTCAGCATGTTGTTTTGAATCATCTGGTTCTGTAACTTGTTGTTTTTCCATATCAACAATTAGATGTTCACATAAACCTTTCCTTAAACCATCTTAGCAACCCAAATATCAATATCATACTCCATGACCTTTGTTATCCAGTTTGCTCTTTTCTCATTCAACTCCTTATTTAGTAAGAATTCTTTCACACTTGGATGAGAAACAAGAACATGGATTTTATTTTTCAAAAGCATATACTTGAAATTCTTTAGTCCTCTGACTACTGAAAGTACCTATTTTTCAAGAAATGTGTACCTTGTTTCGTAATCATGTAAACTTTTTCCAAAGAAAGCAATAGGCTGCTCAATATTTTCATCATTGACTTGAGTTAATATAGATGATATTGTTTTAGCTCTTGCAAGTGCATACATTGTAAAATCTTTATCAAATTTTGGATTTGCAAGAGTAGGAACTTGAGAGATAGCTAATTTGATTAATTCAACTGCTTCTCTTCCTTCACTTGTCCAAGAGAAATTTTTCTCTTTCTTTAGCATAGTTGTGAGTGGTTTAACCAATGCTACAAAATCTAGAACAAATCTTCTAACAAAGTTGATTTTCCAAGAAAACTTTGTAATGCCTTCTTATGATGGGGCAATGATAGTTGTGATATGGCTTTGATCCTGAAAGGATCAATTGTTAAACCTTTCTTAGAAACAATATGGCCAAGTAGCTTTCCTTGATGTACTGAAAAGATAGACTTCAATGGATTCAAAGATATTCCAAATTACTTGCACAACTGAAAATTATGCCTTAAATGCATTAGATTTTCTTCAGAATATTTTGAAAATATAGTAACATCATCTAAATAAACAAGGATGCATTTATTTAATAAGTTGTGAAAAGCCATGTCCATTGCGTTGAAACATTGCACCAGCATTTGAAATATCAAAAGGCATCCTTTTGTAAGCATAAGTACCCAACTTAGTGGTAAAAGTTGTTTTATATCTATCTTCTTCTCAAACTAAAATCTAATTATATCCACTGTAACCGTCTAGAAGAGATAGTCTATCTGAACCTGAGACTGTTCTTAGAATTTGATCCATGTTTGGGAGTGGGTAATGGTATTTTAATGAATCCTTATTAAGATCCCCGAAATCTACAGATAGTCTAATTTCACATTCTTCTTCCTAACATGAATAAGATTGACTACCCAACTTAAATTCTTAACTGGAAAGATAATACCCAATTCAATCAACTTAGATAATTCTTTCCTCATCAGAGGTTCTATTTTGGGATTTATAAGTCTTTGTTTCGTCTAACAGTTTAGAATTTGGATACAACTCAATTATATATTGTGTTAAATCGGGATCAAATCCTTTCAGGTCTTGGTATTTTTTAGCAAAAACATCTTTAAACTCCTTGCAAAGATTAATAAATGACTTCTTTTCAGTTAAGGAACATACCTTTCCAAGAAATAGCTTTTTCCCTTCATCAACCGAGATCTCTTTGTAATTATTAGTGTGGGTTGACATTTTAGTATTGACCTTTCTTAAATGATCGTCGGTCTTTGAAGATGTCTTCCAATGTGATAAGACCTCAAGGCGCTTTATTTGTCTTCAACTGAACAATATGGTCACCATATAAGTGTTATAATTTATCCCGATTAACTGCAAAAATTCAGCTTCTTGCTACAAAAACCTACATATTTGATCGTCACTTTCAAAAACTTGCCAATTTGAATCATTATCAGGTACTAAGGGCCTAAAAATTAACTTTATATGAGGTTGGATTTTTCTATTTTCAATCTATTCCAGCACTTCAAAACTAGCCCCAATTGCTACAAGTCTGTCTGCATGCTTATTTTCAACTCTATGAATAAACTGAATGTTAATAGCATCAAAATCTTTCATTAAGTCTGAAACTCTGTCTGTAAGACTTCATTAATGTATTCTCACAAACATTGAAATTTATTACTTGATTGATAACCAACTCAGAGTCACCAAAAATTTGTAGCATGTTGATACCTCTCTTTCTAGCCCAAAGTAAGCCATGAATTAATGCTTCATATTTAGCTACATTACAAGTACATGAAAATTGGAGACTCAAAGCTAAGAAATACCTTTTGTTTGTTGGGGAAGTGAGCATTAGACCTGCTCCCTATCCTTTCTTGTTTTTAGCTCCATCAAAATGAGCATTCCAAATCCCTTTTGCTAAATATTCTATTTTGGACAGCAAGGGAAGTGGTGTATTTTCTTCATGCATACAATACACACCAAACAAGTGTTCTTCAACTTCCTTAAAAGGATCATGAGCATGTTCTTCCACTGTCTTTTCATCCATAAACATGTTAGAAACACCATCTAATGCTGAAACATGAGCTACCTCATCAAAATTAGACTGATCTAGGGCTGAATAATTAGCCACTGCATTTGAAGAGTGAGGCTCAATGTGAAATTTGGCCAATGGCTCTAAATTGATAGTAACTTTAGTACCATAACGAGTAGTGAAAAATAAGAAGGACCAATCTGAAGAGAGATAACCTCCTATTTTTGCCATGAAATCTCTAGATAAGTATAAGGCAAAGTATGGAGGTAAATCCACAACAGTAACATCTTACAGAATAGAAACATTTGGGCAAGCATGTAACGTCACTTCTAAATTTTTGATTATACTAATTGTATTAGTTGTAGTTCCATCGAGCTGTAAGACACTCCTTTCTGTAGGCTCATACTACTAAAACCCAATTTTTGTAATCACTTTTGGCATAACGTGCTTTACTTGCACCATTGTCCACCATAAAATTATGAACTAGATTTTCTCCAATAATCGATGATAAATAAAATGGTGGTGGTTTCTTGATGTCATGAGCATTGAGATTTTTGAACCATCCACTTAACCTCTTTAATGCAGTCTTGTTCAAACGTTCCAAGGACCATGTTTGCTTCTAAACTTCCTTTTCTATTGTATTTGAAGAAATATGCAGCTTAGCTAGCTCATGAGAGAGTAAATCTTGTTTTCCAGGAATACTTAGAGCATCCCACATTGAGATGTTAACATTATGATTTTTCATTACATCAACAATGTTAAAAGAAGCAATTGTTTTAGAGACGAAATCAACTGTCTTAGAGTAGGCCTTAGCAAAAACTGATTCTACTTCAGCTGCCTTGATATCTGAGGTATAAACAGTCTTCTTAGATCAAGTTGTAGCTATTTTTGATGGCCTTTATCAACTGGAACACTTGTTATTTTTTGAGGAATAGTAGGATTGTTGATTGAATTTGGGACTATAGATGTTGTCTTATCAGTGACAGTAGGCAAGATAGGCCTATTTTGTTGTTTTTGAATTTCAACAGCCTTTCCTTGAGCCCTAGTAGTGACTGCAATGAAATCCTCCTCATTAAAATTGACTAAATTTTGTTCAGGTGCTTTCTTAACATGAGTTCCTTGCTGCCCACCCTCCATTTGAGGCATGAACAATGTTTCAGATTGAGGTTGTGCAACAAGATTGATTCTGAAAAGCATTTGGGCAACTTGCATCCGCATGAGGTTGATTGCATTATTGACACCAATCTTTTATAGCTATAATAACTGGGACTAAAGTGTTAGATGAACTAGGAGCCTTTGGGTCAAACCGCCTTTGCCTTTCTTTGTAAGGCTTCCCGTAACTTTGATTATGTTGATAGGGCTACATGTTTTGTTGATTCTATTGATTTTACTTGTGACAAGGAGCCCTCGATAGGGTCTCTTAGATAATGCAATTCATTTATCAATCGAAGTCAATTTATTTCCCATAGTTTTCAAATCTTTAAATACATCATCTAATGGAGCTACAACAAAAGACGTTCTATGATTGTAATAAGATGAGGAATAGGTGCTAAATCTACCAAAAAGGACATTGAAGGCCTTGGTGCCGCTTTATAGCTTGAATAAGACTATTTTTCAGCTTGGATAGCAATATCGTAGGCTTTCGAGGTGTCTCTCCCCCATTGACTCAATCATAGTGTAAATATCATTGTTTAATTCTCTAAGATAATAAAGGAAAGCATGATCATCTTGAGGCTTGACACTTGCTAGAATTATTTCCCGAGTTCGCAAATGGATATTGAAACTGACATAAATTCATTGGGATCTCTTTTAATAATAGGCAAATCTGTTCAATAAGAGACAATTGATCCGAATTATCCTGGAACTATTTCAATAACTTTTCACCCAAGTTATCCCAAGTTCTTATGCTTCCAATTTCTAGGTTTTTATACCATCTCAAGGCCTTCCCTTTAAAATATGTAGCTAAAAGTCTTAAAGCTACATCTTCATGAGTCATATTATGGATCACATAGGGTCATGCAACATCTTTGATATGTTCAAGCAGGGTGTAACCTGCTTTTCACCCGTGAATGATGGCAAACTTTTCATGGCAGCATTAGGAATGTTGTGGTATACTGGGATTACTAATGGATTGCCATTAGTGAAGGTCACAAAATTCCTTGGTGGTTGAATAGTCATTTGAAAAACTAGGATGTTAATAGAGAAATTGATACATGGTGAAAGAATATTAAGAGGAGGGTTATCAAAACTAGGTCTATTTTATGGTAAAGTATTACCAACTCTTCTCCTTCTAGAAGAATTCAAGGGTAAAAAAATAAACTCAGGAGGAATTCCTCTTACCGATGATCTTGTAGTCACTTTAGGCATGGAACATGTTGCAATACTAGTTTGAAATCAGCTCTATGGAGTCGCCAAAAGATATTCAAATCTTTAAAATAAATTGTTGCAACTTGCTCCCAAAAGTGACTTTGTAACTGCTGTAAATATGTTGTAGATCTGTTGTAGAATTTGTAACTTGCATGCAGATCTGATTCGTTGTCCCACCGGGCGTGCCAAAAACTGTTATCTCTCGAAAGTGCACCCTGTAGAGAGATAGTTGTAGGTTTTATAATCTTGTAAAATTTAATCTCTCTCTTTCGTAGATACAATGAAAACACCTCAAGTTTTTGGGTATACCTATTTTAAGGTGAGTCTCCGGTATCAAGGCCAGTTCCTTGTTGATGTATCCTAAATTGATTCTAGGGTTTAAGGGGTAAAATATGACTGTAAAGTAATTAAAACTAAGGTGATACACCAAATTTGTATGAGGGCTTTGACTGAGTATATGCACAATTGATATGTGAAGGATTTTGGGTGCATGAACTAATAGTTCTTCTGCAGAAAATTAAGGGGTAAAACACTTGGAGGTATTGAGGGAGATTATCACAACAATACTGCTAAGCTAAACATGCACATTAATATCATGCAGAAATTACTGAATTTTGCAACAGGGTAAGATGATTAATCAGGGAATTTACATTCACAAGATTAATAGAAACATACACAAGACTGCAAATAATTAGTAAGGTAGAAACTCTTCACACTCAGAAGGCAAAAATGGAAAAAATTGCTTCAGTAATCCTATATCCAAAAAGTCCTCCAGAAGTTCCCTTTGTGCTTTGCAAAGGCACACAATATATAGCAAAAATAAAATTTACCCTCTTCCTAAAAATAGCCTAAGGCTTTTACTCGCCCATGCATTCTATTTTTATCCTTTATTTAATAATAGATAAAGGAATAAAAATAGAGCATGCAATTACAAATAGGCATTATTACCCTTAATACAATACAGTCAAACTGAAGTTGACTGTTCTATTTTTAAGAAAAGAAGGATGAATAACTTGCTAAAAATAAGATTGCTTGCTAGGCAAGTTTCTCTCCATGAACATGCAAATTCTATTTTTACAAAGGCATGCCATTTTTCACCCTGTGAGTGAGTAAAATTTAAAATTCCACTGACCATGGTCGAATCTGGTGAACTCATATTTTTATGCCAAGATATTGCAACTTAATCATTTTCTGGTAATTAAATTTATTAGCTCCATTCGAGCTAGAAAATTTCTGTAAAGTTCTCCCCTGGCCGCCATTGATAACTATCTTGTGTTCTTTGTGTAAATCCACCATTATTATAGACTTAAACTCAACTGAAGTTTTTCCTGAAGAAATCTACATTTAATTATCTCAAAAGACGTCCATGTATGACAAATTTAATAAAAAATGGCCTAGAAAATCCTTTCTCATCATTTTCTGATAAAAAATGTGTATTTTGAATACTTGGCCTGCCAATTAAATTTTAATCTAGGCCCAACACGTGTTTGAGTCAGGTCGCAGCGGGCTCTCGGCTTAATTTTATGACTTTTGTACTTTTTCGAAAAAGATTCAAAAATTGAAAATGCCCCAGTGGCCCACTTTCCCGATTTCACCTTTTTAATGACATGGGAAGATTCACGGGAACTTAATCACTTATTGCTTTTTCACCTTTATGGGCCATCTAATAAAACATTGAATTCTAAAAATGAGTTGTGTATTTCCTTCTACATTTCAAGCTTTTGAATGGAGTGTATGATGAACTAAACAACTCAGTAACATAATTGAATGCCTTAATCATGAAGGAAAGAACATTAATGAGAACCTGTAACATTCAGTAATGAACTCTAATTTCTGTAATCTACACTTATGTTTTTGTCCCAAAACTCAACACTTCACCTACTCTGTAATTTGGTGTCTTCATCAAGACAACACAGTTGTCCTTCGGGGCCTTTGTGTTCTTTTGCTGAAGGTATCATGAAATTGCAAACTATGTGATCTATTACGTTTTGTAATAGCACACATAGCTACAGATTTCACTTAATCATTAATTAATTCAGCAAAGTAACTAATAACATTAGAACTTCCTTAGCTTAGGTATAATTCACCCATGACTCTCATCGCAACAAAGAAGTTTTGAGTTAACCATTTTTGCACAAGTGCGAAAATTGTCAACAACAATCATTTATAATCTTAAATTCATAGAAAGAAATCATCAATGATGTGTAATATGAGTGTAAGTGTAGTAATAAGAATTATCACATACATACATAATCATAACCCCATCTAGTATAAGCAAGAAATTTTAATCCATAACATATATATAGGACCGGAGGTTATAAATTTTAATTCATAACAAGAAAGTTGTCAAATATGTATGCCAAAGTGACAAATAAAATAGAGAAAATATTCCATTCAGAAGACATCAATATATAATATTATAGGTCCTTCTATATACTACCAAGTGGCTCACCTCGTTATAAAGGATGGGAGGTTATAAATTTTAATCCATAGCAAGAAATTATAATTCATAACAAGAAATTTTAATCCATAACATATATGGGAGGTTATAAATTTTAATTCATAACAAGAAAGTTGTCAAATATGTATGCCAAAGTGACAAATAAAATAGAGAAAATATTCCATTCGAAGACATCAATATATAATATTATAGGTCCTTCTATATAATACCAAGTGGCTCAGCTCGTTGTTCAATGACCTATAAAAATTTTTCATGATCTTCTACATCTAGTCTCCATTTTTTGTGTTGACCACTTGTAGTCTTCACGTGATGCAATTGTAACCTCTGTAGAAATTATGTGATGGGTGTAATGATACACCTTTTTGTCTGTTTATAATCAACAAAGTGAATCCCACTTTGGATGGCTTTCACTTGTTGTAAATATGTTCCTTGTATGACAACCAAGACAATATAAAATTTTGTCTCCTCACTTGTTATTTCAAATGTTAGCTTTGTTCTCTCTTCAGTACAACATAAAAATTAGTACTCCACTTTCTCAATATTGTCTTCTTCAAAGTGAATGACCTGCAAATACATCACCTACAAAAATGCAAAAATATTAAATGATTCGTATACTATAAATTATACATATAAATTAAATGATCAAATTATATAATCCATTTAAATAAAACATACCTTGTTTAACCAAGATAGATATGTGGTCATAATCGGTGAAATCTAGGGCACATCTTCAAAACTATCATCGTGATCTGATCCATATGTGTCATATAAAACTAAAGGAACTTGCTTCCACTCACCTACATACCCATGTTTTTTACTATTATGCTCTAAATATGATTTTTACATGCATTCATAACAAAAATAATGATTTAGCCTAGAATTCAGTGATACAAATCCAATAAGACCCTAGATGCATTAGAACATCACTCAACCTAGACTGAGAGCTCACCTAAAGAACGCAAAGGTACCAGGTTCCTCTTTAGGGTTGTTGTTGTAGGATTTTAGCATGATGAATACTTAACACATATAGTTTCATTACTAACACATCATTCTACAGAGCATACTAGATCTATCTCTAAGGGAGAACATAACTAAATATTAACCATGATGAGATCAAAAACATACTAGATTCAGATACACACATAACTAACACTTAGATTCAACCAATATCCTCCATTATATTCAATGCAATAAGTATATAGAAGCTTCATTACAATAATAGTAGTATGTGTATAATAGATTTAGCAACATAATCTCACTATGTATGCATATCTCTTTATATGTCAATCTCTCAATTGCACAATTGAATACATACTTATAAGGGTGGGTACTTTCCCTTCACTACTTATCCATTCTAAAAATAGGTTGCATGCTACTAATAGCCATGCACCATTACAAAACTAGCCACACATGCAAGTGTGCTAACAATAGACTACTGGTAGTTAACTAATAGTAGTAGATCTATTTTCGGCTTGTGTCCATGCAAAGTGTTTTGTATCCAATCCTCCAAAAATAGCCAATGTGTGTTACACACATCTCTTCCTCATTTGTGTGCTCTACACCCCATCTCTAAAAATAGACCTTCATGATTGAAAATGGCTAAGTCCCAAAAAGCTGAACTTCTGCTCCACGCATGCGTTCTCCCTATCCGTTTGCACCTTGGAATATGACCCTCTTTACTACGCGGACTTTTTATGGGATTTCTGCCAAGTGTTCTCTCGATCAACATTACTCCGCACTAATTTCATTATCGCCTAACAATGGTTATCTCCAAAACTGAAGTAAAGAATTTGAATGGAAAGAATAAAAAGAATTTTCTTTGTAAATAAAGAATAATTTCTATACAGCAGCTTCATATGCTTCAACTTGAAGAACCAACTCGGATATTGCTCCTTTATTTTTTCCTCCAAGGCCTACCACTTAGCGAGCACTTCCTCTGATTTTTCTGGAATGTCCACAACAATGGACTCTAGTTCATCCTTCACAATCTCCCCTTTTTCATTCTGCAAGACCAACACAATGCTGGACATTACAGTCATCCTTCCCTCTAGAAAATCCATCTTCTACGTAATGAGCTTCCCAAGCTCCTCTAGCCAATTTTTGTGTGGTTCTTAGGCTACTACCAGGGCCTCGCGCTTCTGTTTAACCATTGATAATATTTTTGTGTGCCCAATGTTTCGTCCTTCATCACTTTCTAGACCTCATTGTTCTCCTCCAAGGTTTTTATGTTGATTAGCACCTCTGGAGCTATACAGATGTTCAAGGCTTGGTCTGCCTTCGTTAGTTCTTCCCATAGCACTTGCAATAGTCCCTCATATGATGCAATCTTTCACATCACTAAAGCCTTTTCTCGCTCTACCTCTTGTGTTGGATCCTTTGCACCGCATGCGCAGAGGTTCATCTTCAAGCACTAGGTCCACCAATGTACCTACATAGTGTATCACCGAAGGAAACATCTTTGGTACCTTTGGCTCTAAGTGTGGCCTAGCCCTTACAACATTATCACCAATTTCCTTTGTGATGTTGATAAATACAAAGTTTTTCTTTTGCGCTAAGTCTCTTTCCCATTAGGCACGTTATTTCCCCATCTTTAGTTTTGATCTCTTCCCTTAGCACCTAATTGTGGCAGCCTTGTCCATATTCCACCTTGCCACCTCTGTTGAGACTTTTACCAATGCATTGCTCACCTGTTCATCTAACATAACAATAGGCTTTATTGTCATGTGTCTAGCCTAGAGGTGTCTTTTTCAACCTCCTCGATACGCATGACTCCTCACACACATCAAAATATGGTTCATCCATGTGTGTGTGCATTGACCATGATAATTGCTTCCTTGTGCACACTATAGCCATATCTTCATCCATTAATTCCCAGCCATATAATTCCTTTTGTGTCAACATGCTCTAGAAATAGGCGCAGATAATTTTACCTGTGTCCTCCGCATAACCCATGGCTAGTGGAATGTGTTCCCCACTTGTTCTTCTTGACCTAGGTTGCTTAGGAACTTGAGCTTCTAGATTTGGGACTTGTGTTTCCATGTCTGAGTCATCTCTGTAGTTGTCTCATCTGTTCTCTTTTCCTCCTCTTCTCCTTCCTTCATTTCTTCATCTTTTTGTTCTTCTATGTTCTTTGGAGGTGTAGGAGAATTAGGTGCGCTTTCCTCTAACTCTTCCGCTTCCTCATTCAATTTCAGTTTCCTTCTCCTTTTCACGGTTGTCTCCTTCTGTGGAGAGAGTCTGGGTGATTTGCACATTGTTTGCAAAGTAGCACCTTGGGTCCTTATTCTCCTGAACACTCTCTTAAATCTTCTCTCCTTGACTGCATCCAAGTCCTCATCATCCCCCTCTTGTGGCTGAGGTGGTGTAGTGGCGCGCTCAACTTCATCCTTATTCATAGGATGTCTTCTACCTCTATGTTCCAAACCACCACTATCCTCATGCTCATCCTCCTCATCCTCTACTTCAATTGGCTCTATGGGTTTAGGCACTGGAATGTTCTCCATGGTATGCTTACCCTTTGGTGGTGCTAGAAGTGCAAACTCATCTTCCACATACTTGTTATTCTCTAACTTGGGATTCAGTTGGAGGTACACCAATGCTACTCCAATATCTCCCATAGCCAAACTTACTAGTTTAATGCTCAATACATCTAAAATGATCCTTTCAATATATGCACCCCATCCTAGATACACATATTTATTCCTTAGTGTGTGGTAGTCACAATCTACCTTGTCTGCATTGAACATTAGGCGTCACGCGTCTGAGAACCTATGTAATGACACTGGAAGTACCTTGATGTGAAGGCATATGGAAACTTACACCAAGGGCTCCATGCTCCATCCTTCATGGTGAACCATGCTATGCAAAAGTGCTGGTATACAATGAAACTTGAACTACCTTTCCAACCACCAAAGGCAAGTCCTTAGGGATACACCATTCTTCTTCAAAGGTCACACAGGCCTATCATACCACTTCTCAACCATTTTCTTGACCTGCCTATCATGGATCCTTCACACAAGTACTTTTTGAAGTGTTATGCAGGTGACTTGTGCTCTATATGATACTCCTATATCTTCTCTTTTAGTCCATCAAGTACTCTGATCTCTATGAACACCAAAGACAACAGAACAACTCCAAAGCTGATATTCCCTCCTGTGCATGCTTCATTAACGATAGTTTCTACAATGTAATGTGAAATGTTGTAGACCACCCCCTCGGACATCTTTTTAACAACATGCAGCCACATGGTGTTCACTTGTGACCACCTTTCCTGGTCATTTAGCTTCGTAACAAGATGTGTGGTTGCTTGCACAACTTGATACTTATTTAGTTTATCTATGTCCATACTTTGTGTGGACCCTTTGTGTACCTATTATCCAAAATTCACCCCTCAAGGTAATTTTGGTAACATGCATCAAATTCTTTAGTCCTGAGCAAGTAGAATTGATTCAAGGCCCAAAATCATGTTTTGGGTCCCCTTGGCTTCTCTCTAACTTCCCCATCCAGGAAAAAACCCAAGAAGTTAGAGAAAATTGGAAAAAATATTTAAAATGGGATCATTCTGGTGTTTTGTTCTAAGCGAGTCCATAGGACGGTTGGGACAAAATTACGCGAGGACGCCCAAATTTGAAATGGTCGCATGCAAAAAAAAATCGAAAAAGCGAAGTTTTCGTCCCGCACCATCCACTGACATCTCGGAACACAAGTACTTGTAGGAAGCGAAAAGCTAATTTTTTCACATGTCGGTGCATTACAGGTGTACAGAGAAATGTGTCTAGGATATTTGGGAAAAAAATTACGTGCGGGACGTGAAAAGGTGAAATCACCGCATAAGGAGCCAAGATAAATGGGATGCGGAAAATGCGGAAGTCAATGGCCCCGATGGCCCGATTAACGCGAGCAGACGCATAAGAACAAGGAAGCCCGAATTAGGTCATGTGGAAGAATGTTTCCAAGACAGTGGGACACGTAAACTGATTTTTTGAAATAGCCACAATGAAGAGAAAAAGTCAATGTTTGACCTCCCGAACTTCAAATGGCCATAACTTTTGACTCTGAGCTCTAATTTTCATAAAATTAGACTTTCTGGAATGAGCACAACATCCTCTACATCACAAAATTGGATTTATTAATTTTGATAAGGTTAGATATATTAAAATAAAAGAAACATATTCAGCACCAGTCAATTAATGCTCATTCCCGTCCAAACGACGAGAAAATACACATGTGCCCAAAATAGCTGCTCACACTCAGAAGGCCATAACTTTTGTATTTATTAATGAAATCACACAAAATCGGTACCATTGGAATCATGGCTCCGAGCCCGACATACAAAAATCAAGAAATTCTAGATTTGATGAAGGATAGATAGATATTTTTCAAAAAATGCGGCCAAGTTTAGAATAGTGTTTTATTTGGTAGTTGGACGCATTCAATGAAGCATGGGCTGCCATATTTCACTGCTGCAAGTCATGGGACAATATGGGGAGCCTTTAGCAAGCAAAAAAACATCATTTCACTCCATTTAATACCTCTTACAAGTGGTTAAAGGACAGATTTCAGGATTTCCATTTTCCCTCTCTCTCTTTCTTATTTTCTATAAATTGGAGTGTTGGGCTCATTGTAAGAAGAGGTAGTTTTGTTGTAGCAAAGCTCTATTAAAATTTTTTTATGAAGCTAATGTGCTATAGGCCCTTGTAGTGGACTCATTGCATGGTGATCCAAACCCTTATCTTGTAATAGATTGAACTGTGCATATCATGCAGCAATAAAATACAAGTTTGTGGATGCATCTTCCCTGCTTGTGTTTATTTGCACTCTTATTGCCCGTTTAACCTTCATTACAAGAATATTGTGTCTATTTTTATGCTATTGCAAGGACTCGTTATTATTTTGCATATATGAAATATTGTTGTGAATGCGTTTTCTAGACTGTGAAGAACTGTTATCACCCCTTCTAGTATGCATTTTACTTCTATTTTTCACACATTGGAAGACTACTCTCACACCCCTCCTTTTCTGGTGTATCACCACTTTAGTGTAGGATTTCATTTTCATGCATTCTCTCTCCTTGGTCCCTTGGAAAGTTAGATTAGGAAAGATAGTTTTCCTTGCATTAGATTAGATTGTGGCAGGTATTTTAGGAGTAAGAACTAGCTTTCTCTGAGGTCTATCTCAAGTAGCAAGTCCCACAACTTGGAGATAGTACCCATGTTATCCAATCACACTATGAGCTCAAGTATATGCACTTGTGTAAACATAAGGGTGTTGTGATTCGGTGATAATATTTCCTTAGCTCCTTTCTGGTCTCCAAGATTTCAGCCTTGTATGTTAAATCATCCTTCAAATCTTCTCATTTGCCCTTCAATCCAGTTACCATGGAGATGAGTGCAGCTAAAATTATGGCTCTACATCTTGAAAAGTAGAAAAAATCTTCATGGACTCTGCTCATGAGCCACTGGGACAAGGGATCATATTTCCTGAAGTAAGGGAGCTCATATAGATGGGACACCGGCATGTCTTACGCCGTGTGTTTATTCATCTCTATGTTCAGAAAGGCATCAAGCTCCTTCTTATTCTCTGCAATATGGTGATTATACTCACTCACCTTGCTTCTCCTTATGTGAGAATCCCACTCCTGGCCTACAATAACCCCCTCTAGATATTGCATTTCAGAAAAAAATTCTTTCGAGATCTATCTCCTCTTCTTCTACGACCACCTTCTTCTTTCCCTTCACTCCTGCTACAACTACTTTCTTGGGTGCCATTTCTACCTTGCAATCCTTTATAGATACTCACCTCTTGAATTCTACAATGTGTAAATCAAACCCTAGCTTGATTCAACATGCCCTAGGTGAAATCACGTGCCCTCGCTCCTCTCTATCACCTTGATTCACTCAAACCCTTCACCACTGGGGACGCAAGCTCTTTCTACGCACAGATCTCTTCGTCACAACTAGCTACACACCTCTCGCACCTCAATTCGATCACTCGGCTCTTCACACTTAGCTCTTTTCAAATACTCTTAATCGTAATGGTAAAAATGAACTCGCATCCCATCCTTATATAGATTTTCAAATTTTTGATGCATTCATTTCTCCTTCACCTACCAAATATCCTCTCATTAATTGATCAATTCCATTCTTTCCATGTGTTACATCTTTGTGCCCCAGCTATAACCTTCTAGCGTACCTTCCTACCCTCTAGTCATAGACTTCTCTTCACACACTTCCTTGTGCCTTAGTACCTCATCATTGTACCTTCTACTTTGATAGTTGTTATGGCCTCTGCTTACCTCATGTTATATTGTCCCTTCATTCATCTCCATCTTTGGTCACTTTTTAGAAGCAATCCTTTGACTTGAAGAGCACTCGTAGCATCTTATTCCTTTCACCTTTCAATTCCCACAATTTTGTACCTAGATATCACCAACCACCCCACACTAAAAGCATGTGCAGTCCTTTACGCATAAATATGATTCATATAGTAATTAGATTCATGCACGCAAGCACGCTTATTACACAAGAACAATAACTAAATTGACAAAGCATAACGACAAAGAAGGAAACACATTAAGGGAATACAGAATATAAAACATAATCTAAATGGCAATATTGCCTTATTACAAACACCAAGAAGACTTATTTATAATAGGGCTTCAGCCTACTCCTATTAAAGTAACTGGGTATCCATGTTCCATCAAGTGCTTCTAACTATAAAGTGCCTGTTTCAAGGATGTAAGTGATAACATACGGCCCCAACCAATGTACCTTAAGTTTTCTGGATGGCGCAAGAACTTAGAGTCATATAGAAGCACCATTTTTCTAACTTATTTTCCCTTATGTTTTGGTCATGCCATGATTTCTTCTTGGCCTTTTTCTCTTCTAACTCCAACGTGTTATGGCTCATCACTCATCTAGCTGAATTATCTTTTCAATCCATTCTTCTAAAGCTTGCTCATCAGCTAGACCTCCAATGTGCGTAATATGCAAATAAGGTAACATAAATTCCATAAGAAGAATGGATTTTGTGCCAAACACTAACTAAAATGGTGTGGATTTGTTCAACCTTTTATATGTTGTTTGATATGCCCAAAGTATTGCAAATACTTTATCATCCCAATCCTTTCTTCCAACATCACATATTTTTGTCAATGTCTGGCTCAAAATTTTGTTGAAAGCTTCAAGTTCCATTTTCTTGAGGATGATAGGGTGTAGTCTTATGGTGTGCAATCATGAACTCATCCAATAAAATTTTGATTGTCTCATTAATAAAATGTGTGCCCCTATCACTAGTCAAACTTAAAGGACATCCATACCTTGTAATAATATTTTCCCATAGGAACCAGTACATTGTAGGCACTTGTACAATCCTTGGTAGGTGCTTCTTCTGCCCATCTTGTCAGATAGTTTGTGCAAGTTATGATGTAGTGTGATCCATTTCTACACGTAGCTGGTGAAATAGGACCCACAAAATCTATAGCCCATTTCTCAAATGGTTCTACGCTAGTAATAGGTCTCAAAGGCATTTCATCTCATTGACTTGGTTTTCCAAGACGTTGATAATGATCACATGCCTTACAAAATTCCTTACAATATTTATAGAGGGTATCCCACCATAATCCAATGAGTAGAATCTTGCGTGCTGTGGCATCACTGGCATAGTGGCCACCTACAATTCCACCATGAGCTTCTTCCATAATACCCGTGCACTCATGTTCTAATACACAATGGCACAATACTTCATCTCAGCCCAATTTGTACAAGTCACCACTGATTAACATATAAGGTGTGGCACGTATAGCAAGTTGTTTCTTCTCCAAGGATTTCATTCCTTTTAGTGCCATCCTGTTTGTAGAAAGACAACAATGTCCTCTAGTTTTGATGGTATGCGTTGTAACCTTGTATAATTGTGCATCTGGCATGGTATCCTCAATTACCTATGCTTCTTCTCCTGACTGTATTCTTGATAAATGGTTTGGTCCAGAATTACTTTTTCCTGGTTTTACCACAACTGTGAAATCAAATTCTTGAAATAAGAGCACCCATCGACATATGTGCCCTTGTAAAACAGGTTTATTTACCAAATACTTCAATTCCATGTGATATGTATAAAAGACGAATGGTGTAGCTAGTTGGTAGTGGCATAATTTATGCAGTGTATAGGTC
The DNA here is from genome assembly GCA_018340775.1 of Taxus wallichiana var. yunnanensis. Taxonomy (NCBI): domain Eukaryota; kingdom Viridiplantae; phylum Streptophyta; class Pinopsida; order Cupressales; family Taxaceae; genus Taxus; species Taxus wallichiana. Next base: position 963,433,215 of record CM031239.1, read on the forward strand.
ATTGACAAAGCTTCACACTCTATAGTTGTGTAATTCTATTCTACAAGAGTCAACTTTCTACTAGAAAAATAGATCAGGAAGGGCATTACCCTATTTAGTAGTAAATGTAGTCTTTTCTTGATCCTCTGGGAAATATGAACTTTGATGATACATAGAGCACCCATCTATAAACGAATAGATTTCACGCCCTACAACTCCTAGTATTTCCTCAGTGAATGGCATAGGAAATGGATCAATTACACATGCAGCATTTAGCTCCTTGTAGTCCACACATATTCTAATCCATCCATCCTTCTTGATATTGATCACCATTGGACTAACCCATTATGACTCATCAAGGGATTGATAATCCAAGACTTCAACATGTTATCAATATCTTCTTTGACCTTTTCACATAAATTGGGGTTCATTCTGTAAGGTCTCTTTCTAACTGGGCACGCACCCTCTTTAAGCTTTATCTTCATCTCCCCTAACAATTCATGCACGCCTTTAAGTTCATGGTACCCCTAGGAAATAAGTCCTGTAATCCCTTAGTAACTCTATGATTTTTTCCACTTCAAAGTCTAACCAATAGTCTCTAATTATGGCTTCCTTAGGCTCAATATCTGTTCCAATATTCACTCGCTTTGTCTTCATTGGTTCATGATAGGCACGCATGGTCTTATCTGCACTTTGTCCAATACCTCATTCATCCTGTTGGATGGTTTACATCAAAATTATCTACTTCTTCATCATCTACTAAGTAGACCATTTTTCCTTTCTCTTTCTCAAGGCAAGTGTGTTGAAGTAATGTTGCATCGGCCTTTGGTTCTTTATCAAGATGCGCTCTTGAATCTTCTTTATCTAACAACTCCTGGAGGAGTTATTTAGCCTTGGCACTATCCCCCATATTTAAGCGCTTGATAACTTTCGGTGCTTCTTCTACGGAGGATTTGTAGAGAATAAGTCAAATGTCTAGGCCATTCTTGTAATTAAATTCTACCAATTTCTAGTTTCTCTATGGAGTTCTACCAAGCACGCGCGTAGCCTTGTAAAGTGGAATAAAACTAGTGCACCCATAGTGAAGGTGGTAAAGCTTCCTACCCTTCTATCTAGATTCTCTCACACTTCTGAATGTGGTTTTGAACAGGATTATTACCATGATAAGTACATATTTGAGTAGGTGCATTACTCCTAAAGAACCTAGTAGTAAGATCAATCCCAATTTCATTCCATCCAACAAGATTATCCATGTGGACCACCCACTAGCATGTTGTTGTCCCACGTAGTGTATATGCTAGCATATTTATTCTTTCCAATGGGTCTATCCATTTTTCTTCCATGGCACACAGAATACCATGGGATCCCCTTCTCCTATGTAACAAGGTACCAAGTTGTTACCTATCCTCCTAACATAACGTGGTTTTGTGCCTCGAGGGAATATGCTCTTTACTTCGCACCCTACCAACTCATAAGTGTTGTGAGCCCAATTATCACATGCAACACTCATAGTATCGTTAATGGACTGTGTGCATCCTCCCACTAAATTAGTCCTTCTTTGGTTGGTTCAATCATCTCTGGATCTCAGATGGCACGTACATAAATCCTATTTAGATATTCTTCACTTAAGGGCTCAACATAGGGCGCGGAATTTCCATTTGTTAAAGGGATAATAACTCTTTCCTCTTTATTTTCAAAACTGATATAGCCCTTGTTGAACCAAAGATCAGCATTATTTGCATAGCACCAAGGATACCCCAATAGAGCTGGAAAGCTATCTGACTCTGCCAACGCTAAAACTTCAAAGTCTCCAGTGAACTTGGCTCCTTGTATGGTAATGGATGCATCTTTCAAAACTCCTATGGGAGTGGCCTTAGTTCAATTAGCCATGAATAATACATTAGAGGATGGCTGTAATGGGGTCTTCCCATTTGTACCCATACATCCAAGGTAATAACATTGACTTCCACGCATGTATCAATCAATATATTACTCAATAGCCACCCATCCACAACAACATTTAGATTGATTTCCTTATCATAATCTAGGCTATGAGGAGGAAGATTTGCATGTAGGATCTACCATCCAGTCTCAGTACTTGCACGCGAGTGTTTCCTTTTAACCAACTCCCTAACAATGGAATGATGTTTTCTGGTGCAACATTTTACACACTTCCCTCAAGTCATCTATATCATTTTGGACCGTCTCTGATGATTTATTTTTCTCCTTTAAGTATTGTATCTCACCCTAAATATTCCTTATAACTTCCACGGTTTCCATATAAACCTCCTTCGATAGGCGGGATTTGGGTATTGTGCATGAAGAACCTCCTATTTAGTGATAGTAGGTTGCTGTTGTAATGCTTCCTAGAACATGTCACCTCGGTGTGGGTCATGATATTCACTTGTAGTGCCTCAGATTCTACTTCCATCTTGGGCATCCATTGATTGTCCACATCACGTTGTATCCTAACCCTCCCTGCACCTTTTTTTCTTGTTTATGTTGCTTACTCGATGCTCATATAAGTCTAAGCACTTCATATTTATGGTTCTTTCCACGGAAGGAACATGTAATATTCTCGAGGACATTCACACTGTAGTGGTCAAGAGATCCGCATGTATAACATGGTCTGTGAGGAAACTCGCCTCTACCACCACCATGGCCTCATCCTCCGAATCCACCATAGTATCCTCAACCTCTACCATGACCACCTTCAAAACACCCTTCATTCCAATCATAGCGCACCTAATTGTGATCCCGATCCTGATGCTCATTCTTTCCCTTAGAGTTATCTGAAACTCCTGTCTGTCATACACCAATATCTATAGCATCATGGATCTGTCCAATCATCCGGAAGTCTTCTGTGTCATGAGTCGTGGACCTGCAGATTTTATAGTAGCTTGAAACATTTTTCCTTATCACGTATTGTAATAATGGGCGATCATAGCATCATGTTTTAAGTGGCATATTTCAAAATCCATCGAATGAGCATATTGTTTTGCAGGACAATTATCCTTGTGTGACCTTCTACTTCATATTTGTGCACCAAATCCCTATGTGTGTCTCGTGTGCTAAATTTTCTGATAGTATCTCTAACTATTTTGTCATAGTTGTTATTTGTGCTTCTAAAAATGGGCTCACCCCAGTATCTATGCTTCCAACTACCTTAGTGCATAAGGCTGCTTCAAGTGCTTCATGTGGATCAGTGTATGTCTTATGTGATAATTCCCTCCTAAAAGGGGTAATCAAGCCCCCAATGAACCATTGTGCATGTTGGCTTGCATGTATGTCATAAGAAATATTTGATAATAGAATTTTAAATTGTGCATCATACTCTCTAACACTTTTAGTAGTGCCTTGCTTAATATCCTTGAGTGCACTTATACTCTTTTGCTCAAACTCAGGGATATGAAACTCTTTAAGGAATGCATCCTTTAAAGCTATATAATCTACGCAAGTCTAATCAGGGTCAAACTTTCTGTACCAGCTGTGGACGCACCCTTGTAACATAGTAGAAAATTGGATTTCCCTACACTCAGAAACTATGAACCCTTTTGTGCACCACAGTATTTCACACATATGCACATGTTCAGAAGAATCTTCTATACCCCTATACACTGGAAGATGAAGAGACATTTCCATGTAAATATTTTAGGGTTGGTACAGACCTTGCCTACCTGATCCAGAACCTCCTATGTTTCCCCTACCTCTAGAACCTCCAAATCCACCTCGAACCAGCTACTACTATGCCTCCTAATCCCGAACCTATAAGCGGGGTCCGACTAGAAGATTTACTTCCTGTGTCCCAACAAGAGAACTGAACTATATCATGACGATCAGAAGTGTTATTACTCCCAAAAGTTAATCCAAAAATAATCACACTTGTATTATGTGTTGATGATATACCTAAAAATGTAATTCCATATAACAACGAAGTCATTTTTGCATCCATCGTCATCGTTGTGCCTCTTATAATACTCGCTCCTACTCTCCCACTGCTTGAACTAGCTTGTTGACTACTTGTTGTACTAGATGCTGAAAAACCTAATGTAAGGGAAAGGTTACCAGGTGGATTCGAGATACACACCCATGGCCCAGTAGTCTCTTGGCACACTTCTACGTGAAGATGAGGGGGATCCCATGTTATGCTTTCCAAAATGTGGGAGTTCCTAATGCTCTAGCTCCACGTCTTCTACATGAGCTTCAAATCATTCACAAGCCACCTCTCTCTATTCAACACCATACTTTCTACAATGTTACACTACTTCTTTATCTCCCTCTCGCACACCTCATTATACTTAATCTACCTTTCCTCTCTCTACCTTTATGTCACTAGGTCTACCATCTTTCACCAAACCTACTCCTTCCCCTGCGCATGGTGGGGTTTAGTTAGCCATTGGTTTACTCTCCAAATTCAAAGTTACCATTAGGATCTTTATTTCTAGTGGAATGCCTTGTAGGTAAGCACCACTTGGATATCGTAAAAAAGCGGAATTCAGCTACCTCTAGACACAAGTAAGTGGAAATTGAGTATTCCAAGATAACTATTCAAGACACCACGGAACCATGTATTCGTAGCTTGAGTCCAAATCGATCAGCATCTAAAGGGCCTAGAATTCTTCCCGCATCCAAAAAGTGTGGTACCTCCAATTCCACTTAGATGCATAAGTAATCAACCACACCTACAATTCTCTTTGGAAAGATAATGAAAAAGCTCTTATATAAATTGTCATACAGATTTTGTTCCACCCACACGTGTGCGTTAAACTCAGATCCAGTGTTGAATCGTCGTGCGTATTCTTCTTCTAGATTGTGTATCCATTCTTCAACACTTGCTAAGGTCAACTAGTATGTCTTCATCGTGAACCATCCTAAAAACAACTAAAAAAGAGGTCCCAAAAATAGAACCAATGATGTAGCCTAGAATTCAATTATACAAATCCAATAAGACCCTAGACGCACTAGCACATCACTCAGCCTAGACTGAGAGCTCACCAAGCACGCAAAGGTACCAGGTCCCTCTTTAGGGTTGTTGTTGCAGGATGTTAGCATGATGAAGACTTAACACATATAGTTCCATTACTAACACATCATCTCAGTACATAAGCATACCGGATCTATCTCTTAGGGAGAATAGAACTAAATATTAACCATGATGAGATCAAAAACATACTATATTTAGATACACACGAACTAACACTTAGATTCATTTAACATCCTCCATTATATTCAATGCAATAAGTATATAGAAGTTTCATTACAATAACGAGTATGCGCCTATGATTTAGCAAAGATAATATCACTATGTATACATATCTTTGTATATGTCGATATCTCTATTACACGATTTACTACATACTTATAAGGGTGGGGACTTTCCTTCATCACTTATCCATTCCAAAAATAGGTCGTGTTCTACTAATAGCCACGCGTCATTACAAAACTAGCCACACATGCAAGAGCACTAACAATAGACTACTAGTAGTTAACTAACAGTAGTAGATCTATTTCTGGCATGTGTCCATGCAAAGTGCTTTGTATCCAATCCTCCAAAAATAACCAATGCGTGGTGCGCACGTCTCTGCATTGTTTGTGTGCTCTGTACACCATCTCTAAAAATAGACCTTCATGAGTGAAAACGGCTAAGTCCCAAAAAATTTAACTTTTTCTCCGCACACATGTTCTCCCTATCCATTCGCACCTTTGAATATGACCCACTTTCCTACACGGACTTCTTGTGGGATTTGTACCAAGTTTTCTATGATCAACAGACATGAATAATCTCTTGTACATATTTTCAAGTTATTACTATCCATGGTCATCACAGAGTGAAAAGACCTAGAATTAGGAATCCTTTCACATCCATGCTTTGTCCTTCAATCAACACCTGATTAATCATGTACAAAATCAATAAATTTTATAAATTTACATAAAAATTAAGAAAAAAATTGTAACTTGTAACTTGTAATCAATTTCACATCAAGATACATATGTTTTAAATGTGCATACATGTTATCTCCCAAAACACTTTGTGTGGGGTTGAAGCTGTGAGGTTGAAGCTTGAACTGTAAAATTTTCTTACATCATTCAACAACGGTGTAGGTATAAAATAATTGATCTCCATCATAATCAAATATTTGTTTCTTTAGAGCACGTTTAATGCATGCACCCACACCATCGTGTTCTCCCTTCTCATGACCACTCTCAAAAAAACTCCATAAATGAGGTATTTTGTGATGACAATGATAGTGACTGAGTGCAAAGAAATGGTGAGAGGATTTGAATTGTGATGCACAACCATCCGACCAAACAAAATGTCAATCTATTTGTACTCCTCGCTGATGAAGATATTGAAAGAACAAATCAAAACAATGTTGCACAAAGTGGGTGTCGATTTCCTTGTCATCACTTATATAGAATTGATACTCCTTCTTGATCACTTGATTCACTTTTTTTACTTTCAACCCAATCCAAATCCAATTGTGCATTCCTATAAAATACTTGAACCATGATAGTAACATGGTCAGTATGATAATATTGTGTTTGAATCTCTTTTTGATGAGAAAATGAGTAATTCTCGGGAAAATCAACCACGAACAATATGGAACCAATAGGGAATGTGTCTCTATTAGTCTTAAATTTTGTATCCTACCACTTTACATAGTTGGAATGTTTGATGTATGGACTAATCAAACTTTGGAAACCTTGCATGAATGCATTAATGGGGATTTCCTCTTCTACCAAATCCAACCTAGTTGCATTCTTTCCAATTCATGTTGAATATTTTATGTATTTGAACCTACAAAATAAATACATAATGGACAACTTGTTATATTCATTTGCAGTAAACATAAAAATAATTATATATTTTCTTTATTTATTAATCACCTCTTACAAGTCACCATTTGAATTGTGTCCAAGTATTCATTTGTTTCTAGAAATAATTTCAAGTCCCCACACTTGTCACAAACACCTTTTATGTAATCCATACAATCGTTGACATGATCATCAAATATTGTGCAAATAATAGAAGCTATGAATTCACTCACACATGTAGGGGGAATTTTCTGGACCATTTGATGCTTCTCGTAACTTTCTATACACCTAAAAACATATATTTTGAAATACATAAATTAAATCACATCTCATAAAACAAAATTTAATCAAATTTATAATAAGCATATAAATGAAAGCACATCTCAATGCATATGTAATATAATTTTTCATGTACATTATAGTGATAATTAAACTCAACGTTGTATCAAGAACAACATGTTTTAAGGATTTTATTAGCTCGCTCATACCAAGGCTTCAAATTCTCAAACATTCATTGTCAAATCTTAACATCTGGATGTTCTTCTATAAACTTGATGTACATATCATTTTGATCTATTTCAAGCCAATGTTTTATATGTTCATCATAGTTATTGTGATTTATCCTGTGTTTTAAAACATCTCTCACATTTGGAGAAGGATGAGTCCTCTCAGTCCAAAAATCAGAAACTATCTTCACAATATTATCCTCAATTTTATCAGAACGTGGATTTATACACATTAGGGCCCAATTTTCTTCCACAGTACAATTATCTAATGTCTTCCTCCTCTTTGCATACCTACTAACTGTCTTTCTAGATACACCCAATACCTTAGTAGTAGCGGTAACATGACGATTCTTTTTCGTATCTTCACTTACAACTGAAGTTAATATTGCTCTATGAGAAATACTCTTATTAGTAGACCTAGTTTTTGTACCCAAGGAACTTATTCCTTTAGACACATTCACAACAAATTCTTCTTCCATATGTTGTGACTTTTCCCATCCAAAATCCACACCCAAAAATTATAATTTTTCCTTCATATCAACATGATTCAATAATGTAACCAACAAATGTGCTCTAAAAACTGTAGTCAAATTAACAAATTCACCATATATTCTCTCTACACTTTTTGTTGTTTTCTTTCTTGATAGTGGTTCTTGTTGGGAAAATTCTTTTAATTTTTTGAAATCTATCTTCACCAAGTGTTTGACATTTTTCTAGGAAGTAATTTCATAACTTTTTTTATCAAATTAGCATACTCACGAAGCTTCATGACATGTGTCCATAAACACAATTTGAAAAAAAAGTAGCATGTACATTTGATTACACCATTCATGAATGATTTAAAATATATATAGAGCATCAGGACAAAAAAGTGACATGTCAAGACAACATAACATTGACATACAGTTTTATGGAGGACTCTCGTTAGGCTACTTTAAAATCCTTTCGCATACACATTCTAACGTCCAACTTGGGACGTGATAGGATTTCTTCCTCTAGAAAAATTCCATTGGCAAATCCTATCTCCTGGTACCGAGCAAGGCACATGTAGCCCATACAACCAAGATGGACAAGAGTCCATAGTATTTGTAGCCACCACAAAGTGTACTTTTTGTAAAAATGCATATAAAAAGACTAATTTGGATGGCATGAGAGAACAACAAACTATATTTATACCAATTAATAGAAAAATGTTATAAACAAATTAATCGCAACTATCAAATAGTAACATATAAATCCATTCTAGACAAACTAAATTTATGTAATACCACTAATTTGCACATTTGTACACGTTGTATACTTAGTTCAAAAATAAATAACATCACATATATGTTTTCCATGGAAACATTTACATTCATGCATGTAATCATTTATATAAATTTCATGAAGAAGAGAAAATGAGGCACGTGCAAAAGTGTGAAGGATCATAGGGAAGAAGTAAGACCAAGAAAGTAAAGAATTTTTGGAATCCCTAAGAGTGTATATGAACTAGAGTTTATTTTGGGAGTAGAAAGTGTAGAAAGGAAATGAAAAATGAAGGAAGGTATCATAAAGGAAGGAAACATCCTAAGTAAAAAGAGTAGATCAACCTAGAAATACATATAAGGAAAGTGTATAATGAAACAAAATTGATATTTGAAGAGGATGTATCTTTTGACAACTAATTAAAAATAATTTTAATGGAACACTAAGACATTGTGAGAAGGTTGAAAGGTTGGTTCTAGCACTCATCATGCATGTGTGAGAACTATGCTCACACATTTCTTATCCAATGTGTGTGATGTAATAGAATCCATTTTAACATGTTGTCTTGCATCAACTAAAAATATGATATCTAATAGAAGAATAATTTCATCCTAGCTATATGTAATTATGTCACAAAACCAAAAATATTAAAGCATGCATGGTATTATAAGAGACATTTCTAGAAGCTCATACTATGAGGGAAATATCATCTTAATACGCAAGCATATATAATATACCATGAATTCATAAGAATTACACATGAATAACTCTTAAAATATAGTATAACACACAAGGTTATTCTATGGTATGAAGGGAGAGTTCATTTAAGTATTTATATCAGGATTATAATTGAGGATTGAATGTAAATATCGAGATGAGGTTGATTTCACTTAGTTGAAAATTATATGCATATAAATTTTCTATGGATAAGTATGATTGATGCCATGAACACATCCCAAAATGGACACATCCTCTAATACTCCTATTTATGTGTTATTTAAGAAATTTTACGTGTACAAATATTACAACCATATACAAGAAAATTTTAATGCTTTATATCCTCGGTGTGTGAGGCTATCGGTGAAGAACCTATCCCTCTTATTTCAAGAGATATGACATGATCAAAATTTATGGAGATAGGTTATTACTATTATTCCAAATACATTATCTTGATAATTTGAGGAGTTATGGTAGTCTTAATAATTTCTTTGTACTATGTTCCTAATAGAATGATTGATATGGAGGTTGCTTATCAATCTTACATTAGAAGTAGTTGGACTTTGTAAAATCAAGAATCTCAAATATTAGCTAACTATATCATTTATGTTAGCAGATATTAAGACCCAACTTATTGTGTAGAGGTTATTTTCTCACATGTAATTTTTTTCTTATTTTAAGATCTGACCCATTGTGTAAAGGTTAACTTCACACATGCAATATTTTGCGGGAAAAGGAAAAGCAAGACATTGGGATCCTAAAGGAAATGTGGTGTAATATTTGGCATCTCTATTCCCAAATACCAACTTCTAACATAATCATCAATGGCTTGGATAGCATTGTTACCACTTCAATTATAAGAATGATGATGAAGTGATAAACAAAATCAAAGCTAGAAGAAAATGGGAAGATTCTACTAGTATGACCGTATTACTACTACTTCAACATCTATTGATAAGGTAGAATCACTTGAAAGGACTAATCCCAATTTTAGAAATAAGGTGCTTCAAGGAGCATCCCCAAAAATTTCAAATGTATGCCCTTATTCAATGATTAATTCTCAAGAAATAAGAGAATTAACTCCGGTTCCCTCGCCTTGTACTTCTATGCCATTATCAAATCTAGTTGTTAATATCTCCATTATTCCTCCTTTTTTAAATATGTTTTCAAGTCTTCTTGAAATACCCCAAAGCGTCCTAATTTCTCTTTAAGTACCCCAATTTTTTAATCACTATGGTAACATATCAATATACCTCTACTTTATTATCCTTAACCCAAAGTATTCCAAGTACCATTCTTTGTATTTCTCAAATTCCTACAATCATTATTTTAGGGAAGATTGTTGTACAATGTCAAAACCGCATCACTACGCATGAGTATTATGATATAATCACCCATTTCACCACACTTAATTACATGGTTTGAGCATCCCTCCATCTATGGTGACTATTGAAAAGGATTTGAATGACTCTCAAGCCATTATAAAGTTAGATTCTAAGGAAGTGTCTATATTGGAATTTGTTGATATTATGACCACCAAATATATTTCCCTATTGAAACTATCTAAATGTATTAATGTTCCACTCCCTCCTCCATTAATATTTATACCTATGGCTGAAACCATTCCCAACCTAATATTAATATTCTTTTTATCATTTTCACAACCCATTATGATTCTAGGCTCGTTGTTTTCATCTACTCATGTTTCAACCTCTATTCCTATCATTTTCATTTATACCATATTGTCATTTCAACATGATCTTGATGATTTCCAATCACATACCAAGATTAATCCACCCAAGAAGACCCTAAACATGAGATAAAACTATTTAAATGATGCAATAGAATTTTAGAGGCTAAATATGGTAATTCATAAGCATGTAAGACCAATTTAAGATTTTGAAAAATCCACGATAAAATGAAGGAGACAACTAGTAAGATCTCTAAAGATGACTAGGACACTATCATGCAAAAAATAAGAGGATGTTATGTCCAATACCAAGAAGATAAATAGCACCAACAAAGATTCAACAATTTTCCTCTATGAGATGGAGCTAGTGGCTGAACTAGTGTTTGCTCTAAAATATGCAAAATGAATTATGAGGATGTAATAGAAAGAATGAAAATATAATTGTCACAATATCATTCAAAGATTTAAGTTTCCTAAATATTAAATTCAAATGTTAAGGAAGCTCTGGGACAGGAAAAATTGAAGAGTGATGTAGCACTCCAAAAAGTTGTCAATTATTCGCACTTAAATTGAAAGTATAGTAAATGATGAATAGAAATAGATTTAACTAGGCAACATAATAGATATGGAAATAGATAAGAATAATTCATGCACTTAACTTTATTTGAGTTTCTATGTTCTAATCTAGGTGTGTACTAGGAAAACATGATGGATCTAAGAGTGCAATATATTGGTTTTGGTAGTTAGATCTATAAGTTTGCAGGTGAAGGATGGTTTTTGAAATTTTAATTTGGTTGAATAATGTATGGTTTCAATAATGGAAGAAATTAGATCCTTTTAAGTAGATCTATCGGGGGTTTCAGTATGTATGTACCTTTTTCTTCAACTTTCTTTCTCTCTATTTCTGCCTTCTCTCTCTATATGTGCCTTCCTACAAACCGATCTTTGAGAACTTTCCTTTGCTTTCCCTTCCTTGCTTAATTTCATTTTCATTCTTTCGATTTCCCATTATTCCTCCACTTCAATAATTTTCACCTGCATACACAAATTGAGCTAGATCTTAATGTAAGAGTAAATACAATAGAAAACTATACACATGCAACTCGGATTGTTATATAGACATCTCAATAGAAATTAGGGATTTTTTTAATTACATGCTTTTTTTTACTTTAAAATTAAAAAATAACAATAAAATTAGAAAAAACATTTTGTTCTAACTTTAAAATTGGAAAAAAAAAAAATTAAAAGTATGGTTTAAAATTAGATGTATTAAAATTTTATTTTTAAAACTCAATTTATCCATTGTTAAATGTCGTTTAAAGTTGGAAATTGCACCCGGCAGCACCTGGGTGGCGTGTTGGTGATCGAAGGGGTTTGCTGAAGGGTGGTTCATGCGAACCCCCTTTGCATGAAAGGGGTTCGTGACGAACCCGCCTTCAAGTGAACCCCTACTATGTGGCCCCTATGTGACAAATTTTAGCACCAAATCCATTTGGAGGATGATTGCTTGCCAAAATGAGCCACTAAGGTGCCACGTAATTAAGGTTAACTAATTATTAAAATTACAAAAATTTAACACAAAATACGTTTTTTATTAGCTTTCTTAAAATATAATTTTAATTTTTAAAAATTTGTTTTTGTATTTTTTTTGTTTGCCAACATATGATATTTTACAACAATCAATAGTACACAGTCAACCCAATTTGAAAAATAGAAAAATATATCAAAAAAATTGAAAAAAATAATCTTACTATTTGTTGAAGTCTTCTTTGTAGCTATGAAAAAAATTAATTTCAATATAAATCTTAAAATTTATTGGCATAGACATATGTACACCATTTATTTGAAAATATCTTCACTAAATAATTAATAAAAAAATATGAAAATTTGATAGGACCTCGATATTCAAATCTAGAACATATATCTAAAATTTCATGGTGAAAAATAAGTTTTCATTTAAAAACACCACCACAAGCATTCGTTCCTCTTTTATAAAATAAGAAACAATGTATGAATAAAATTAAGAAAAATACCATATTTTTTGCTAAAAATTACAAATTACAAATTACATATGTATTCTACACTCTAAACACAACATTTCATTAGTTCATGGAATTTCATGAATGTGTATGGTTTTGTGGCTATTACCTTTGGAAAATCAATGAAACTAAAAATTCATGTTTATAAAGGTACAAAAATACAAAAAAGTGGGACTCGACACCAACACCAATGGAATGTACCTCAATGATCTAGGTAGCAATATTATAATCAACAAAGACCCCAAGGTCAAAAAGCTTTGTTAATTGTACCTTCAAATGCTACCCCATCCGAACAACCTACCCAGCCACAAATACCAACACAAACTGTGAAAACCCCAAAAATGTGAGGTAGGGTAACCTAGCCTATATTGTGGAATCATATAAAAGTCCCATAGTAAACTCTGTGGATTGTAGGAATATCTTGTTACGGTCGAGGAAGGTTACTTGTATGAAATAAAATCAACATGTGACCTTCTTCGCACCCGACTTCCCGAGGTTGTGCCAAGACAACCGGTGTAGAATAGAAATGGATGTGTATGTGTGATGATGATGGATAAGCTAATGAGGTAACCTTATATCTTTGACACGTAATAATGGGATCTATGAATCTAAGGCAAAGAATTCTCTCCTAACTTAAAGTGGCGTGATTGATCGATCTAATATGATAGCTACTCGAGACTCCAGTCAATATCAAGCTCTGCTGAGATTCTATTCACTGGTTTTTAACACGTGGAAGTGACTGTGGACGCCTCATATATATTTCCAGACAAGGTCATGGAAGTAAGAATGAGAGGCGTAATGAAGCCACATGGACTATGGGAGATTTTCTAGTCTAGTCCATAAATTCTTAGCTTGATTAGATGATATGTTCAATAATGAAAGTTGTGCAATGATATCAAGTGGTAGTGGTGATGATCTAAATACTGATGCATGCAAACCAATGTTGATATCTAATTGGTTAGTAGGTCCGTTGGGTTGCAGGACATGAGGATCATAACCGAAAACTCGTGGAGGTTGTGGTCCTGTTATGGTCATGCGTGTAATCAAACCCTATTGTCAGGAGTAGTCCAATAATCGTAGGCTTGATTAGTTGTGATGTTTAACATGTTTAGTTGTTCTATTTTCTCATAGAATGTAGCAGGTGTGCATAAGACTATCAAATGTAAACTTGTATCAATGTCTGTTATCAATTCGGCCCGTTGGGTTGTGGGACCAAAGGATCACAATCGTATGTCTTTTCTTGTTGTGGACCATTGATGGTCATGCAAAATGAATTGAAATGATCTTGATAAAACAAACTAACTATCAAAGGAAATCTAATCTATGTTTTTGGTGTTTTCACAATATATCGAGAAAAAACAAAGAAAGTAAACTAATCTAACAAAAGTAAATGTTTTTGATATTTTCTAGTTTTTAAGCAATGCATTCTAATCTAATAAACAAACTAAAGACAAGTAATCACCGGATGTAGCTGGTTACTTGTGCGATATGTGAATCTAAATCTAAAACAAATAACCTAATCTAATCAAAACCCTTTAAACCCTACCTCAGAGGTGAAGAACAAATCATGACCCTAGAAGAGTTATTGTTCCCCACAACTTCCCAGTAATGTCAAAGAGAAAAATTTCTAATGATTTGATCTACTTGTAATTTCCTAATCAATTAAAATGAAAAATTTTACTACTCTATTTGATATGCAATTGAAACTAATGATTCAAAATTGACAATTTGGCAAATGAAGCAAAAAAACAAGTAATTCCAACTGGATAAGTAAGAGCTTTGGAAAATTCGGTTGTATCTAGTGTTTGTCCCCTCAGTTTTTCATTTCTTTCTTTGTGTGTTCATATGAGTCCAAGGAATTGGGAATGCAAGAACAACAAGAAGAAGACATTTGAGAAATGGTAGCTTGAAGGTAGTCTGGTTGCAATGCAAGTAGAAGAGAGATAGCATAAGAGATATGAGCTTGGCTATGCAATTCCTAGCAGGATTGTGGCAGCAATACTATGCAAGATACACAAAAATTCTTAGGCATTTTTCTTGAACATAAGCATGGAATATATAATATTTGGGGTTGGGATGTACCTTCATGCACAAGGCAAGAAGAGGCAGTTCCAACTAAC
The DNA here is from genome assembly GCA_018340775.1 of Taxus wallichiana var. yunnanensis. Classification (NCBI taxonomy): domain Eukaryota; kingdom Viridiplantae; phylum Streptophyta; class Pinopsida; order Cupressales; family Taxaceae; genus Taxus; species Taxus wallichiana. The sequence continues at coordinate 963,448,327 of CM031239.1, forward strand.
TAAATCACATGCAAAAATAGAAGAGGGAAGGAGAACCAAGAAATCAAAACTATTTTTAGACAAATCAGTTCACAAATGCATCCTAAAAGTGAAGTTAAGTGAATCGTCACATGTTAAAAACACGCATGACGAGAATCTAGAAAAATCACTCAGGACTACCGCCCTATGCAGGGTGGCGGTCCTAGCACTAAAGGCCAAAACATGCACAGAATGAAGCGAGAAGCTAGAAAAAACATGGAAAAGCTAAGTAAGACGTCTAGGCTACAAATATACACTTGCAGATGGGTTTAGGAGCTCAAACATCTTCTGAAAGGACATGAATCATCATTGGGGACTTTTGTAACTATTTTCTAACAATGTAGCACATGCAATTTTGGGTGCGTACAATTACCTCGAAACCTTCATCCCCTGTCATGGAAGAAATCCCTGAAGATACAAAAAATCTAGAAGAAACGCAACTTGATCCCGATGTTGAAGAAACTCCTCAACCAGGTGTTGATATTCCTTTCCATCCAAACTCTTAGAAAAACACAACATTTTATTTCATGAACAACCAAGGTAAAAATTGATTCAGGGGGTTACGGAAATTAAGTATTTGTGTTCCTTATTCTGATATCTTAAGGAAATCCTGAGTTAAAAAAACCATTAACGAGCTCGATTTAAAAATCCAAGAAGAAGAAAGAATCAACCTAAAACCATTCAAGCTAACGTAAAACTTGTTAGTATACTAGAAGGGAATATTCCCTTCCTAAATATGGAGACCCTAGAAGTACTATTGTGACAATTCACATAGGGGTTGTTCAAATACCAAATGTCCTTGTTGACCTTAGAACATCCATCAATGTGATGACCACGGATACTTTTTCCACACTATCACTTCCTAAACCATAGTCAACCTCCATAGTTTTACAAATGGCATATCAGTCTATAAACAAACCAAAGGGAATTATAGAAGATGTCACCATCACCATCAAATCATGGGATTATTTGGTAGACTTCATGATCATAAAAATGAAGAATAGGAAGATTGGATACCCTATAATCCTAGGATGCCCTTGGTTATCCATTTCTTCTACCCTCATTGATTGTAGAACAAGGAATATGGTGATTACAAATGGACATGAATCTAAAAATTTGTTAATTCACCCTATTACAAATCCTTTTTCTATAGACAATAAACAGTGGTGTAAGGAAAATTCATAAGACATCATCTCTTCTCTTTCCATGGTCATAATTAAATAATACTCTGACCAAATCCAAGATGGTTACTATGAGTCCTTCGCAGGACAAAGTATAAGTCATGCGCCTGAGTTCTACATCGGAGCTATTTCTAGTCTTGTGCTACAACTAATTTAAACAAGAGATGACTTTATGGACAAAAACAAATAGCCTATCATTTTTCCTTTTACATGAAATATATATCTAACTAAGTCCATATTTCAAAACATCACTATTGTTCACATATTACTTCCCCACAAGTGTCCATTGAATGCATTATTGAGAGAATATCTTATTGTATATTCTCTTCATCTAGGTACCAAACAACTACCTATTTTCTCGGGAAGACATTGATAATCAATAGTTGGCTGACTAGTCAAGAAGAGAATACCCTATTTAAACTCTTATGCTCTCATCCTCAAGATTTTTCTTGGGAATATAGCGATATGAAGGGTATTCATCCTAGTATTTGTACACACCATATCTACACCACTGATGTTAGACCAATCAGACAACCCCAAAGAAGGATAAACCCTTCCTTAAGAGACATTGTAAAAACTAAGATTGAAAAAATTCTTAGGGTGGGATTCATTTATCCAATCTCAGATAGTCAGTGGGTTTCTCCATTAGTTATAGTTCCTAAAAAGAATGGGAAGTGGAGGATTTGTGTGGATTATAGAGAGTTAAACAAGGAAACTCATCGGGATTATTTTCCATTACCTTTTATTGATCAAGTCTTAGACAATCTATCCAGAAAAAGGTATTTTTCATTCCTTGATGGGTTCATCGGTACAATCAAATAACAGTAGCACCTAAGGACCAAGACAAAACCACTTTTACATGCCCATGGGGAACATTTTCTTACAGGTGTTACCTTTTGGTTTATGTAATGCTCCTGCCACTTTTCAAAGAGCCATGTTGGAAATATTTTATGATCTCACCCATGATTGTGTAGAGATTTACATGGATGATTTCACTATTTATGGAGCAACATTCCAAGAGGTAATTGAAAATCTAGACAAAGTCCTTTCTAGGTGTGAAAAACACCAATTATCCTTAAACCATGAAAAATGTTTATTTATGATGGAACAAGGGATAGTTTTAGGTCATCACGTTTCAACTTGAAGGAATCAAGGTGGACCCTAACAAGGTCAGTATCATTGTAAATCTCCCATCTCCTACAAACTAAATAGATGTAAGAATTTTTCTTGGCCATGTTGGTTACTATAAAAGATTTATTTTAGACTTTAGCAAAATAGCTTCTCCATTATTTTCTCTCCTAACTAAATATTTTGAATTTAAATGGACGAAGTATATGCCAACAAGATTTTAAAGCTATCAAAGAAAAATTGATAAACACACCAGTGTTGAGAGGCCCAAATTGGAAGCTTCCCTTCTATATACAAATAGATGCTTCCAACAAAGCAAAGTAGGGGTTGTTCTTGGACAGCAAGAGGAAGGAGATTCTATGCATGTTATTTATTATATCATTAAAATCTCTCCCATGTTGAAAGGAACTACACCACAACGGAGAAGGAATTTCTTGTAGTTTTATATGCAATCAAAAAGTTTTGCCATTATATCATAGGCTATGAAGTGATTGTTCACACTGACCACTCTGCTATTAAGTATCTAATGAATAAACCTTTGGTGCATGGAAGGATTATAAGGTGGTTATTATTACTGTAGGAATTTAACATTAAAATCATTGACAAGCTAGGGAAATCAAATGTGGTAGCTGATTTTCTTTCAAGACTTACCACCTCAGAAGAAAAAGAGCAAGTCAATGATGATTTTCCTGATGAACATTTGTTTGCAGTTTCTACTACCTCTCCTTGGTATGCAAATATGGATAATTACTTTCCTACCGGGAATTTCCCAACCTTTTTCACACAAAATCAAATCAAGCAATTGATTAAAAAAAAATTGATGTATACATGGTTTAGTGGAATTATTTTTAAATGTGGAATTTACCATGTTTTACACAGGTGTGTAATGAAGATGAAGTATTTGACATACTTAGGGAATGTCATGATGAGCCATCAAGAGGGAATTATTCAGTTCAAAGGACCATTCACAAAGTTTTAGGAGTTGGTTACTATTGGCCTTCCTTGTTCAAAGATGTCAAGAAGTATGTGTGGAGATGTGATCAATGCCAAAGGATGGGGAAACCAACATTTACATCTGAAATGCCACTCCAACCTCAAGTTGTCTTAGAACCATTTGAGAAGTGGGGATTGGATTTCATTGGACCAATTGACCCAACTTCTTAAGGTAAAGAATACATTCTGGTGTGCATAGATTATGTCACTAAATGGGATGAGGTGCAAACTATAATATGCTAGAGATGAAAAAGTTACATATTTCTTATATGAGCATATCTTCCAGATATTTGGAGCACCAAGATCCATTGTTTCATATCAAGGACCACAATTCATGTTAGGTGTAATCAGTTCCTTTATGGAAACATACCAGCTAAAACACAAGAATTCATCACCATACCATCCATAATCCAATGGGCAAGTGGAGGTTACTAATAGAGAGTTAGAGAATATCCTAACAAAAATAGTGGATATCTCAAGGAAAATTTGGGTTCAAAACTACCTAAAGTAGTTTGGGCCTACAATACTACTTGGAAAACAACCACATGGTTTACTCCTATGAGTTGGTTTATGGGAAGAAGCTCATTCTTCCCATAGAATTTGAAATTCAAACCTTGAGAACAACTGCTTAAGGTAGGAATTGAATTGTCAAATGCACAACAAGAAAGGATTGTTCAATTAAATGAGTTGGATGAGATGAGACTTCAAGCATTACATCAAACAGAGATCATCCAACATCAGAGGCAGGTATGGCATGACAAGCACATTAAGCCAAGAAAGTTCTAAAAAGGAGATTGGGCTTTGTTATTTGATTCAAAATACAAGGATTTCAAGGGAAATCTACAGACAAGATGGATGAGCCCATATCAAATTGAAGAGGTATTCAACGATGGAATGATTCAACTAATTCCAATTGATGGCAAGAAGAAATTTATGTTGGTTAATGGACATAGATTGAGGTTGTACCATAAACTAGCATCCAAAGAAGAATTTCAGAAGATGCTTTAAGAATATTCAACTCTGAATTGTTTGGACAAAGTTTCTTTGTCCAATTCAACTCATAATTGATCTATTTTTCACCAAAAATAAAGAGGGGATGACTGAAAACTAGAAATGGTGGTCATCATCCTTTGAGGCATTGGCTGAAAACCAACAATGGTGGCCATTGTCTCTAAAAAGAGAAAATAATAAAAATAATAAAAAATTCAGATGGCTGAAAACTAGTAATGGCGGTCACCACCCTTGAATCAAGAAAACAATAAATGAAGGAGAATGTGTGGACCTAGGACCAAATCAACATTGAGGTGGTGGCCAACGATGTGACAAGCAAAATTTAATGAGGTATGCACAATATTCCCCTCTTAAATGTTGAAAATTTTAATTTATGAAATGTTCATTATGGTACTCATGCAAATTGATTACCTTCTCCATTTCCAATACATTTCCACGCTTCACATATCCCCACAAAATCTTCCATCCACCTCCATAATAATCGCCACATGTACCCAATAACTATCATTATCACCTTGGGATTTGTAAAACCTTTCCCAATTCATGTTGTTTTATTTATAACCAATTCATCCCCCCTGTCACTTTCCAAATTCTACCATTACACTCCTGTGTTAATACTCACTTCGTTCTTTTGATTGTTCTTATCTCTACAAACTCTGTCTTTCTAGTCGTGTGCCCTTTATTTTTAGATTACCTACTCTAAACCAGTCATGGGACCCAAACTAAGGAATGAGCCAACAAATTTATCAGAACCATTAGCCGATGCAGAGTTAGTACAAAATTTTCAAATGGAGGGGTGGCTTTATTTTGAGTGTTTTGTTAGAGATTTAAAAATTTTAATCAAGCAAATATAAATTCTGTATAAACAAAATTGTAAAATAGGGATGGAAGCATGGAATATTTTATTAATAATCAAAATCAATTTACAATAGATGGGTTACAATTCTTATAGGAATTGAACAACCATGTGCAGACAAATGCAAGGTTGCACAGGTACAACCGTAATCACAATAGCTTCCAAAATACATCCGGGAAGTAAAATAAATCAAACAAATAATTGTTACAACTACGTAACAATATAACCTATGAAATAATATGACAAATATGGTTATAAAACCATATAACAATATATAAACTAATTACCTTAATAAATAATTAATTACTTAAGGTAATATAATGCATAAATTAACCTAACATTCCCCCTTAATTTTTCATTGCCTCAAGGGATGAGGAGAGGAACTCTCTAAACAACTTGAACTTGTCAAGTGTAAGCTACTTTGTGAATATATCTACTCATTGGTCAACTTTTGGACAAAAATGAAGTTGTATATTGTGTTTCAAGACATGCTCGCATATGAAATGTACATGTACTTCAATGTGTTTTTTTATTTCATGAAAAAATGGATTGAAAAAGTTTGAGAACACCTTCATTTTCAACATACAAGGTGGTCGGTTTGTCCTATGGTATTCAAATTCCTTCCAGTATGCGATGTAGACATATCGCTTCACAAACAACTTCACCTGCAAAATGATACTCAACTTCTATGGAAGAATGAGAAAAAAATTTTTTTTTCTTGCTTCCCATGATATTGGTCTAGATCCCATAAAGAACAAAAACCCTAAAGTGTATTTTATGTCATCAATGTTTCCTGCATGATCTGAATCCGAATATCCTTACAAGAAGAAGTTGTTGTTCTTCTTGTATTCTAGACCAAGATCCAATGTTCCCTTGAGATATCTCAAGATTCACCTTGTTGCCTTCCAATGACAAACTTTGGGTTCTGCATGAACCTAGATAGATAGCTTACTACAAATCTGATATCTGGTCTAGTGTAGGTCAGGTAAATGAGACTCCCAATCAACTATCGATAGAGAGTGGCATTTACCACAAGAGATGGATCTGAATGAGATAACTGCAATTTGTTCTCCATATGTGTAATAATCCGTGTGAAATCCATCATCCTGAATTTCTCGAGCATCGTCTTGGTATATTTCAATTGAGAAACAAATATGTGATTCTCCTTTTTCCATACTTCCAATCCAAGACAATAGTGCATCATCCCGAGATCTATCATGTCGAATGATCGGTTAAGATCTTTCTTTGTTGCATCGATCATCCTCACTGAAACTCAGTGATGACTAGATCATCGACATAAACAACCAATATCACAATCTCCCCCTTTATTTTTTAAGGTAGAGATTGGGATCATATGGATTTCTAATAAATCCATGTTGTATGAGATGCTCATCAATTTTGATGTACCATGCCTAGAGTGCTGTTTAGGGCCATATTGAGATTTCTGAGTCTACGCATACCTTTACTTCTTGACCAGGTACAACATATCCCTCAGGTTGAGTCATGTAGACTTCTTGTAAATCTATGTTCAGAAGGCACTTTTTACATCCATCTAATGGACTTTCCAACCAAACTGTGTAGCTAGAGCAAAGATCATCTTGATTATTTTGATCTTAGTTGTGGGAGAAAATGTCTCCTCGTAGTCAATGCCTTCTTTTTTATGTACCCCTTTTCTACCAATCTCACTTTGTACTTTTCCATTGTCCCATCCATATGCTTTGTACTTTGTTTTGAATATCCATCTACATCTAATGGGTTTCTTCCTGGTGGAAGATCGATAAGTTGTCAAGTGTTGTTTTTCATTACTAAGTTATACTCAACATCCATGGCATCTTTCCAAGCTTTTGATTGTAGGGATTCCTAGACTATAGAGGGCTCATCATATTCAATAACTCTACTCATCAAAGAAAATTTCACTTCTTCTCTTGCTTTATTGTAAGTCTATGGTCCAGGGGTGGATGTATCTGGTGGAGCATCCATTCTTGCATCTCATAACATGCTAGTATACCACTTGGGCATACATTGAACTATTCTCATGGGTCATGGTTATATATAATCATCACCATCATCCCATCATCACTTTCATCATCAGTGGGAACATCAGCTTCATTTTTATAACTGGTGAAAATCTACATCAGGTGAGTCTGAGAGAGGAGTCTCTGCTTCCTTCTTCTCAAAGAACTCAACATCTCTGCTGGTGTAGACTTTCCTGGTCTTTGGATCCATCAATATGTACCCAAGAGTTTCTTCATTGTACCCAATGAAGATGAGTTTTTGTGATTTCATATCCAATTTATTTTTTTCTTCTTGGGTATATGCATACTTGCTTTGCACCCGAATACTTTGAGGTGTGCAACATATGGCTTCTTTTTTACCATGCTTCTTGTGGTGTTACTCATCAAGAGCAACTATGGGCACTCTGTTTAAAAAATACATTGTTGTCTTTATTTCTTCTACCTAGAATGTCTTTGCTAGTCTAGAATCATCGATCATGCATCACACCATTTCCATGATAGTACGATTTCTTCTCTCAACAACACCATTCTACTACGGTGTGTGTGGAGGAGGCATTTTTGACGAATCCCATGAGCTTTTAGGTAGTTTTGAACTCATCACTGGTGAATTCTCCCCCTCGATCTGAGCAGAGAGTTCTAATGTGATGACTAATTTTGTTTGAATTTTTTGAAGGTTTCAAAAGCTTCACTTTTCTTGCGAAGAAAAATCCACATTTTTCTCAATAGTCATCAACACAAAGCATGAAGTATTGAAATCCAAAATGACTCGGTTGCATCGGACCACAAATATTGGTATGAACCAGATCAATCTTACCATGAGCTCGATAAGTAATTTTCTAGAATGAATCTTTGTTTTATTTTTCTTGCTAGGCAAAGTGAGGACACTTGTCTGTATCCTTCTGGAGAGATGGTAATCCTTTTACCATATTGTGTTGGTGAAGTGTTTCGAGATACTTGAAACTAATGTGACCAAGTCTCTGATGCCACAATTGTGCAGAGGTATAATTCTTAGCCACAAGTTCCCGATCATTTCGTGAACAAAATCAAGCTGGAACATGCATCCCACATTGGAGGATTTTGTAACTATTTTCAAGCCTCGTGATTTGTCTCGAATTAAACATGTTTTCTTGCCAGAATGACTATCAAATTCAATTTTCAAGTTGTGATCTAGGAGTTGACTAACTGACAGTAGATTTTTAGTCAACCCAGGGACATATAGATACATCTGATAATCTACAGTTGTGTGAACCAAGAGGTAGAGAAATGTTCCCAATCCCCTGAACTGTGTATGAAGAATCATCACCTAACGAAACATGGTTTTTCGAAGGTGTGTCCCTCATTGAAGTAAACCAGTCTCTTGTGGCTAGTCATGTGTTGAGTGGCTCTCGAATCAACATACCAGACATCACTAGATGATGTGGAGGGTTCACTTGATCGAGCAGTGTACAAGTAGTCTTCAGTATCTAAATGTTCTTCTTACTCAACAATATTTCCTTGTTGATAGGGTTTTCTTTTCCAGTTCCCCTTTTTCTACCCTTGATTTTAGTTATAATGTCCCTTATAAGATTGTTGATTTTGAGGTCCATAGTTACTTGATGAACCTTTCTTATAAGTATTATACCAACAATATTTCAACTCATGTCCTCTTTTACAGATTGGACATTTCTTCTTCTATTTCTTATCCCCTTGTTGATTGTGATTTTGATTTTGATTTTGGGGTTTATGATAGGAATTAGGTTTTCTTTTCCTTTTCCTTTCCATTTTTGATGAGAATAAAGTGCCTTCTCCTCTTTATCATCTTTATTGTACATGGCTTCCTCTTTTGTAGTAGGTTTACCAACTTTTCAAAACTAACTTTCGTATCTGACAAGTTTAGTGTTGTCACAAAAAAATGTGGTATGAAGGAGGGAGGGCTCTCATAACAATGGGAACGAGAGCATCATTAGTGACCTTCTCTCCTAGGGCTAGAAGTGAATCCCTCAACTCTACAACTCTTCTCAAGAAAGCTTTGATTTTCTCATTTTTCTTAAACTTCAATGTGTGTAATTGAATCTACAAATTTAGTATGACATTCTTATTTTTGGCCTCATACACCGTGCTCAACTTATCCCATGCTTCTTTGTTTTTTTGGCATCTCGAATGTGGGGTTACACATCATCGACACTCCAAACAAGATGATTAGCTTGGCCTTCTGATCCGATCTATCAAACTATCGATGTTGTGTTGTATCAATTGTTGATCTAGTTAGATTACCATTCACAATCTTCAAAATCAATCTATGTCTTTATTTTTGTCTTCCATGTAGCATAGTTGTTTCCTCTAAGTAGTTGTGAATTTGGAAGAAAAATTTGGGGGCATTGGTGCCCATTTTACAAAATCCACTAACAGGGTTAGGCTCTTATCACTCCAGGTATAAGGTCTCCCAATCTATATATTTTCATCGATATACCAAACATTTATATATATGCACCCTTTCGATATACCCATCAGATGCGTGGAAGAAGCTCACCCTTTCTATATACCCAATGTGAGTACGTGAAAGAGGCGTTAATGTACATGAAAGAATTCAATACGTGGTACCAAGACAATATTGAAAGGGGTTTGTGTGATTATTGACACCAGATCAAAGAAATATCCTCATACACGTGTGTAACTTCATTATATACTCGAATAATTTCTCAGTCCAGATTTAATTTGTGCAATCATTCACAGATGGGATGGGATGGCTCATAGTGTGTGCACTGTGTCCTTATTACTCCCCATCGATTTAAAGGGTCGATGCCTAGACGATGTTGTTGTAGCTATATTAGGCATTAAGTGTAGTAGTAGTCACGATGGCTTTACCCATAAGTGCTTCCCAAAGGCACTGTATATACCAAACACTGCGAATGAGATCTAGGATCTCATGAGTGTTTTAGAACCAAATTTCACTATTTTTTATTACAATTCTTTGTTAGTTTTGAGCAGTTACAATGTTTTTGGTTGACTATGGAAACCTACAAATTAGTATAATACACTGAAGTATATAATTACATTCAAAAAAATTGAAAAATTGAATGGCAGGCAAAAAAATTGTTTTATAGGCCTTGGTGGCCTTGAAGCCCAAAATGACCCACGATGCCAAAAATTGTAAAAATATAGCTGAAAATGCAATTTTTAGGTGTACCCCCTTTAGCAAATGTTGCTCAAAATAAAAAATGAAGCATAGTAGGAGAAAAAAAATTGACCCTTTTTAGGGTTTTTCTCGCTAAAAATAGTGGCTTGTTTAGGTGTAACTAAGGGATTTAGTGGGGTTTTACCACTATTTACACCTCTAAAGATGGCGGTTTTTCCAAATTTTCCCTAAATGGCAATTTTTTTAGAAAAGGGAGTTAGGGGTGGGGGTCGAACCCCAAACCTTCTATCCCCAAAGCATTTTGACTATCCAACTAGTCGTTGCCAAGGATTTTCATATGAAATGAAGCAAATAGTATATAAACAAATAGCAAAAGGCCTAACCTTTTAAAAAATGGTGACACGGTTGTGCAAAAGGAGTCCACATGCCTGAGCTCACTTGGGAGAAGATTTGGGTTTCTACTCCAGGAGGATCTGAGCTTTTTCAAATTCTTTTTAATATTTTCCTCCGCCGCCACTTGTGTTTATTTTCCACCATTTTTATATAGTTTTGGCTTTTTGTTTTTTTGTTTATTTTCTCTTGCAGTCACAGAGGCTGCATGGAGATCTTGGATGGATAGATATGGTTGGCTCGGCCTAGGTGATGGGCTCGCCACTATTTTCTATTCTCTACCCACTTAAATGGTGTGTGGGCTTATTTGGATGCTACGTGTGCAAAGTACCACTGCTTTGGAAGACGGCATGATGTGTATTGCAAGTGGCTCTCATCTTGATCAAATGGAATCTAATGTGTATGTTTGTAAGAACATTCGAGAGGAGCTCGTTTTCCAAGTTTACTGACTTGACCTTTAATTTACAAGTTTATTGTATGTTTATTTGTATGCCTCTACTTTTTGTTGTAAGTCACAAGGCTTAGTTTGGCCGAGTGGGAGGCATGTTGGCTTAGCTCTAATGAACCAAAATACATGGCTTGTCTAAAAAAGCTCGGCTTTGGATTTCAACTCGCGAGGGTAATACAACTCGGTCCTCAATATAAAAACAATCTCCAAACAGCTCGATTGCTAAATGAAGTAACTCATTGAGTGGCTTGGTGGGAAGTCCTTGACCCAAGAATTTTTCAAAAGACATACAGATTCCTCCAAATATAGCAGGCTACTAAATGTAGCAGTAACTAAATAGACTTATGAAGTTAGATGCAAAACCCCTAATGGGGAAGATTGTTTTTTTAATATTTAATCTAATTTCTATAAACCAGAAAATGCTCAGAAGAAAATTTTCCTGGTGTAGAGGGAACCAAGGAAAAAAATTGTTTTACGTTTACCTGAGATCACACAGGAGGTTGTGGGACTGCAGGGAGATCTGGGAAGTTGCTGGAGGCAACACTGGCTCTCCTGTGAAGCATTTTCTTCTCCAAAACTTTTCCTTCCTCTGCAACCTTTCTCCAACCTTTCCAGGAGCTTTAACCAGCTCTAGTACCAAATGTAAAATAGGGACGGAATCCTGGAATATTTTATTAATAATCAAAATCAATTTACAATAGATGGGCTGCAATTCTTATAGGAATTGAATAGCCATGTGCAAACAAATGCAAGGTTGCACAAGTACAACAGTAATCACAATAGCTTCCAAAATACATCCGAGAAGTAGAATAAATCAAACAAATAATTATTACAACTACGTAATAATATAACCTATGAAATAATATGACAAATATGGTTATAAAACCATATAACAATATATAAAATAATTACCTTAATAAATAATTAATTACTTAAGGTAATATAATGCATAAATTAACCTAACAAACACCTATGAAGGACAATATGAGATCATTTTGGGACTTGTGTTGAGAATTTTAATACACCTTCACCATGGCCAAATTAAACCCCAACACAAAATAAATTTTCCTTAGTTTTTGTATGATTTTGTTTCCTTGGCCACCAAGAAATTCCGTTGGGGTACATCCTACCTAAAATTCCAAGGCCTAATACATTTAATTTGCAAACATTAGTTTGTTAGGAAGAGGCATGGCCCTAAGAAATGGTTGAAATTTTAGAAGAAGTGTGCCCTAGAGTCTGAATTGGTCTGAGAGAGATCCCTCCACTTCTGAGTGACCTAAGAAATTCCTAGAACCTCTAGGCATGCTCAAGCCCTCAATGATACTCCAATGAATATGTTCCTTCTCGGGAAGAATAGGTTATAACAGCCATTATGCAAACCCTACTCAAGACACCACATGTGTCCTCATCAATATGTGTCACCCTCTGTTCCTGTTGAATAAAAATAATGTGATCAAACCCCTACCACTTCCGCTCAACCTTATGTCATGGATAAAGATAAAGCACCAATGATAGAAGGAGACTAGTTCTCCTCAAGATCATAATAAAATTATGCCACAAATGTTATCTCTGTCTAAGGTCTAATTTTAACTACATCTATCTCATGAGAGAATTACATATCTCCAGCGCCTACTTGAAGCTCTGGAGTTTAGTTTCTCCTAGCTAGAACCTGAGAGAATTTAGAAGATCTAACAATAAAAATAAACTATAGAGCAGCAAGAAGAGGCAACTCTTCAAATCCAAAAATCCCTGGAAGAAAATAAAAACAAATCCACTCCCTTCAAGCTAATAAAAATGAGCTCAATGCATCCCTTGTAGTTTTTAAGAAAATAGACAGGAAAAAGAGCTTGTGGTCACTAATGAGAAAACAACTCAAACAGATTTCATGTTTCCCTAGATTATTGTCTTGAAAGGTATGGTTAAATGGATGGAGGAATGTTATAGAATCGGGACAGGTTGTTAATGAGAATAAGACCTTGAAGGAGGAGAACAAATTTCTCAAAGAGAATGTTCTTACTATTTGTTGATTATATGATTAGGTTCTTTCATGTAGGCCTCCATCTAATTTTTATGCACTTTGTTCTATGGAAGATCTTTAGAGCCCATGTTATGTAATATATAGATTTTGAAGATGACAGGCAATTTTTTGGTGCTTATGCATTAGGAAGTGATGTTGAAAAGAATCTCCTCTGTGAATTTTATGTTCACAAATTTCTTCTTCCTAAGCAGATTGAGATCCCCATAAATTTCTATGTGGGTGAAGTGTAGTTGAGGGAATTTATATCTACTATAAGGAACCATTCCAAATGGAGGGAACAAAGGGGAACATGTGTTCATGATCTTCCTACTCCCATTTAGCTCTTGACCAATTTTGGTCTCAAGTATATTGTTTACGGTTGGTGGACCGATACAAAGATATTATGAGAACTTGTGTGAGAAATTTCAGGGAGCAAGTACTCCCAATGTTCAATGTCAATTTCCTTACATGTCAAGTATGGTATGATATTATTGTAGAGCATTACAAGAAGAAGGAGGTGATTTCACCTACTAACCTTCGTTGGTCATTGAAAAGGGCTAAGGATCTCTGCAAAATCATTCTAGAAATGCAAGAAAATTGGATTGGGATGAGGTATAGGCCTCCATTAGTCATTGCACCAGTACCATGATGGAATTCTACATCTGATCAACCATAGGGTAGTTATAACACTTGGAGGAAGTTAGTTATTGATTTCTTTGGGTTTTGTAATACTTGAATTGGATGAAACATGGAAAACCTTTTCCAATGAGTATAATTGTTCAAGGATAGTTGAACAATTGAATAGGTAGCAGGAGGACCTGCTAAATCTTAAGTGTGAACCCCTATTTTTTCATGTTTATCCCATGTAAAACCCTGTGTTATTTTGGTATCATTTTACATGATGTATAATTTTGACGTTTTATAGTTAATACTTTACTATGTTTTGGAAGGAAATGTTGTGCATATTCTTGTTATTTTTATCTTATTATTACTTCTTCAAATATGGCTTAAATGAATCCTTTTATGAGTATTAACAAGATATTTGGAAAAGTATATGTTGATTCATCACGGAGTTAACTAGATACTAGCACGGGACTCGTTGGTGCGGTGGCGCGGGACTTGCCTTGTGGCATAGGACTCACCTTTGCATTAGTACGGGACTCGCTCATGAGCACAACGCTCATTGGTGCACCTTTGCACAAGACTCTCCTTATGGCGTAGGACTCACCTTTTCATTAGTACAGGACTCACCAAGGAGCATAGAACTCATCCAGTTCATTAATTTAGACTTCCTTGAAGGAAGGGACTTGCACAAAGGAGATGAATCACTCGGATGGCTAGACTACAATTTGATACAACCGGTACATCAATTAAAACAATTACCTAAGAATGAAATGTGTGTCATTACCTCAACCTACCTTCATGCATATTATGAGGCCTAGTCACTCTAGTTTAACTCCATTTTCCTGGAAACGTGATGCAGATGGACACTTATGGATTTATGATCACCACGATTATTTGGAATCAATCCAGGATCCGCAGTATCTTCCAGCATCGATTGACTCTCTCAAAGTATTCAATTATGGCCTTCATTTGTAGTTAACAAGATTAGTTCAAATCAAACACTGCATAGATTACTCCGTTCACAACTATAATTCTTAGGATAGTTAGTCATTGTTTTAGTCAGCATCCAATTAAGTAGATATTATTAATTACAAATAAGTTAGTTCTCTCCTAGAGGAACTAGGACTGCTCTAGTATAAAATATTTAATGTATGACGATTTAAATTTTGGTTCAGATCATTTGATTATGTAGACACCTATAGTTTTATCAAAGAAACTTTATTACTAAACTTGCACTAACTATTCTACTCCCTACAAATTGATGACACTTCGTCAATTAGCCTCTCTGTCCCTTCAATTCCTCTTAATTTACCATTATATGTTTATTAAGCCTCTTTTCTTGCAGTTTACTAATAAATATTCTTATTAGCTAACTCCCGCTTCCAACGCTTCCAAAATCTATCAAAACCTCCTCCAGATGCTCCCAAAAAGCTTCCTAAGCCTATTTAGGACCCCTAATTAATCCCACAAGATTAATTAGCCTCTAAACCTATTCAAATATTTCTTTGACTTGCTAAAAGTGCTTTTTGAACTTACCTTTTATCCCACATGCACCAAAATCATTCCATTCTTGGAATTGGAAAACTATAAATAGAACCCTCATCCTCCCTATTCCTAAGAACACTTCTCCTCCTCTAACATAAACTATAGGAAAATAGGATTTGAGTATTTCTTCCATTTTTATTGAGCTATCATCTTCCATTGCATATTCTAAAATCAAGCTTGAGTAAATGAGGGGAACCATATGGTCTTGTATCCATTAATGGTGAGCCTTCACTCTCAAAATCTTGAGCATTAAAAAATCAAATTTTATTGCTAGGATCTTTGAATATGTTCATGTTTTGTAGCATTCAAAGATTAGAGAGTAGTATATACATGTTAGTTTGATGTTTTGTCAAAGTTATAATGCATGCATAGGAGTGGCTCTTGTTTATCTCTTATCTTAATGGTCCATAGTCGAGTTGGTAAATTTTTGAGGTTTCTTTCATGTTCTAACCTCGTTTCTATAGCTTTTCTAATTTATACATGTTCATAGATTATTGTAAAAGTAGTTCTTTCAATAAAATTACAGATTCAGGGTAAAGCTTTATTGTGTAACTTATAACGTTGAACCTGATCAAAGGGAAGGAGCAAGGGCCACTCCTCCCCAACAAGAAGGGATAATTTACTGTTATTTCCTTTTGTTGTTTAGCATTCCTTTAAATTTCCAGCATTTCATTATCTTTAGTTCATTTCATTCTATCTTTAATAAGTATTTGTTTTTGATTCATTTCATTTCCTCATTGCAACTAGTATAATATTCAATTAATGTTGTTGTTAGATAAGTATTGAGAATGATTCTGACTATTCCCTTTGTTGCAAACAACCATGGACACCACCCTAGACTGACAAATATAATATAATTAAAGTGTGAGTACAATGACACTCAAAATTAAAC
Source organism: Taxus wallichiana var. yunnanensis (assembly GCA_018340775.1). Lineage (NCBI taxonomy): Eukaryota > Viridiplantae > Streptophyta > Pinopsida > Cupressales > Taxaceae > Taxus > Taxus wallichiana. Next base: position 963,464,560 of record CM031239.1, read on the forward strand.
AAAATGGAACCCTTGGGAAACTCTAGGGTTTTATCCCAAAAATTCAATTCAAGATTTGGATTCACAAAAAAATTACACCCTTTTTAACCATAGTGGGTTTTAATATGTTATTGATGCACACAACTCTTAAAAGGAATGTAAGGTTAGAAAACTAGGAGCTATTATGATTAATTAACTTCCAACATTAATTGTGCACATCATACTAATGTGTTTGTTCTTGTAATAAACTATTACAATATGAGATAAGAAATAAAAATACAAGTGGGAGATAAACTTAGATATAAAAAATTGTACAAAATAAATCTTTATGTATAGACTAGAGAATCTAGGAGTGTAGATATTGGAGATGTTTCATTAATAATATTGTGATCTTGAAGTGTACTAGTGTAAGGCCTGCAGCTTGGTTAGGATGTAGAATCCAGTCTTTCCCTTATGGTATGGCCCTATACACCTTTTAAATGGAATTCTATACATTTATGGGTCCTTTGGTAACTTATAAATTTGTATTTTTTCAAACCCTAGATGTCTCACAATCCCAAAGCCATTTTTAATTAGCTAAATCACACAAAAACATTAACCATGGATAGAATACCCTCTGATAAGTTCGGTGTTTGGGTTGAATCACAACCTATGCACTACTTATATTATCGCTACTCTAAAGAGGCCTCAAAAACACATAGTTATCCACCTAGCATGTAACATTCATATGAATGCACCTAGTTGGAAACTTGAACCACTTTAAACATGTTTGATAGGATTATGCTCTTATTTAAGAATTTGAGGTAGGGAACTTGATGTGCTTGAAATTTGGGTAATTTAGACTCTTTGATGAGGTTGAGTGCTTTAGAATAATATTAGTGGCTACCCTAATGGATGTTCATTAGCTTTGGGAATATTTAGGGATCCTTGAGTGTTATTATTAGTGTGTCATAGAGTTCCAGAGGTTGTGTTAGCGGAGTAAATGAGGTGATGTTAACTTGTCATATAGGGTTTTGAAGGTAAATTATCATGATAAATCCTACCCAGAAGATGAAAATACCAAATAAATGATATTGCATCAGAAATGGAGTTCCAGGATGTGTCAGTGTAGGATTGTATAGGTTGGCTAGGAATTTATTATATAACTTGACCAATACATATGGTTTTGGATAGGGATGTAGTGAATAAAATGTGGAAGTTGCACAATAAATAGTAGAGTTTAAGTCTTGGTCTTATGTATTTATATTCAAAAAAATCAACTCGTTAGTGTGAGACAAGTTAGGGAAAATATGACACAATGTACTAAGTAGGGGGTAGAATTTGGGTTTTTCTCTTAACTAATAAGCATGATCATAATTAGAAATTACGAAAAGGATAAATTTCCAATTTTGAGTATCTAAACCTTATGCGATACTTATGCACATAAAATAATCTCAAAATCACTATTTTATCCTAGTATAAGGCTTACAACGATTCAAAATCCATCACTAAACTACTAAATCACTTAAAAGAACACTTATATCAATCAGAATCCCTTATACTTCATATATAGATAACTTTAGATTAGTGTTTTAGCACTCAACCCTACTAGACAAAACTAATCAATAGGGACATAATTGACTATTACACTTTTCCCTTTCCAAGTGATTCTATCCTTAACCTTCTAACGTCCAAATTTGTAAATGAATATATTTTTATGAATCGGTATTTCCACTTTCGGTCATCTTTAGTGTGAAACATTACTCTTAAAGTAGTATAAATACAAATCGAACCCACTCATGTACTCACTTGGTAATTGGGCTCTTATATTTGGTATTCACCATCAAAACATCAAGAAATATTCCATATTCTTCACTATTTACAAAATTATATGCTAGGAGTAGCAACTATGTAAATCTTAAGCACTCTAATTCGGTTAACAATAAGTTTTATCAAGTCAAAAGAACTCAAATCCAAATCAAAGAAATTATTATCAAGTTTCAAAGATCCAAATTTTAGTTTTATATATGTAGATGAAAATAGTACAGCTATACTTCTAATGGGTGGATAATTATGAGGGTTTGATGCATCTTCATATTAGTGTTACATAAGACTAGTGTGTGTCACTCAACCTAAGGCAATGGCCCCTTTTTAAATACATTCAAGGAAGATTGGTTTTCCACAATAACAAGACTAATCCCACAACTTTCATGTATATTGCAGATCCTATATCACACATATAGATACACATTCAAAATTCATAAGAGGTCATACAATCATAAATTTAATTAACACAATGGAATTAGTTTGTGCGACTCGAGACAAAAGTAATTGGCACATTTTTTTACCAGGGTAGACAAATCCTAGTTTGAAAGATGAATTATATTCATCGGTATCCTTTATTATTTCTCCCGAGTTTCAAGTACAAATCAATCACCAAATTATAAATAAATCTAAGTATGTTATCCTTTATTGATTTTAGTAAATTTAGCATGTGACCAATTAATTGGATGTGTTAATCATTTATTTTCTTTAGATATGTATATGGATTTTTAATTTAGTAATATGAATATGCATCATTTTTATATCTCAATACTAATTAGGTTTTTATATTTATAAACCCACCTAATATAGGGTGTAAGCATCCCATCTTTTGAGGAAAGGAATATATATTGTAGATCACTTGTCTCAAAATAAATATGAAGTGTATCATGTCATGTATAAGAAATAGTAGTTTTTAAGATCATGTATGCATTTGGAGAGTGACCATATGTTACTAATTTGATATATGATTGATTGTGAAGGAGTGCATGATAAGAATCGTGACACTAAATTAGAAGGATGATTTATTTGAATCATCATACCAATTATAAAAACCACACAAGCTCAACACGCAAAAGTCACATGTAATTCCATAAATAAGGCCAAGTGGCCACATATAAGCTACATAAGAGTTTTGGATTAAAAAATAAGGGATAAGGGAAATGTAAGAAAATATAATGAGGATGTAAACAAGGGACACTAGTGTTTGGAACACATAAAAAAGTCTAAGTTTCACATACGAGAGACAACTAATAACACATTTATTTTGCATTAAAGTAAACATATGTAAGAGATGCATAAAACAAGAGATCTTTGGTATATATAATCCATATGTTTTAGTATCATATTTTGGTTGAATAATATCAAAATTTAATCCATGAACATGATAAATACATATGATAGAAATAGAAATACTTTTGAAATAGTAGAAAAATATATAGCCATGTATAGGGTGATTCATACATAAAGATTCACCCAAAAGGAAAATCCATTGGAAAAGGGTAATTATAGCATTTGAAAGGCATATATGATATTTTATGTCCTACATCATGCTCACATACCACGTGAAATGCCTATATAAATAGAAAATTGGAGTAATATATCTACAAAATCATGTGATAAATAACATATGTAAAGTAGGAAACTAGTGACTCAAGCCATGCTTAGGTCCTAGTTTTTGACTTTTTCAATATTTTCAATTTAATTCTTTTTGTAATTTTGAAAATTGAACATTGAATTTATATGTTTAAGCATCAAGTAATTTATTTTCTTTAGGATTGTAACCTACATGTCTAGGATCATCCATGTGATACTTTCTAAGGAAAAGATCATTTACGTTTCTTGCTTCTTGAAGTTGGCATAAACCTATAATGTATTTTTCACCCATGTATGATGTGCCTTTCTCTACTAAAAATCCAATGCATCATGTTTTACTGGTGTTAAAGATGAATTTCATGTTGACTTGTAATGGTTGTGTTGATATAAGGAAATGTAATATATGATTGGTTTCTTCCATAATAGCTCTCATGTGCCATAACTATGGTTTTCCCAAACAAATATAGCCATGTTAAATGTATTTTTCCCCATATTTTTATTAATGGAATGTGAAAACAACATGTGATGACGAGGATAGTGAACCTAGTACATTTTTATGATCTAACCAAGCTCCCATAATATTTTATGATCTCTCTCTCTCTCTCTCTCTCTCTCTCTCTCCCTCTCTCTCTCTCTCTCTCTCTCTCTCTCTCTCTCTCTCCCTCTCTCTCTCTCTCTCTCTCTCTCTCTCTCTCTCTCTCTCTCTCTCTCTCTCTCTCTCTCTCTCTCTCTCTCTCTCTCTCTCTCTCTCTCTCTCTCTCTCTCTCTCTCTCTCTCTCTCTCTCTCTCTCTCTCTCTCTCTCTCTCTCTCTCTCTCTCTCTCTCTCTCTCTCTCTCTCTCTCTCTCTCTCTCTCTCTCTCTCTCTCTCTCTCTCTCTCTCTCTCTCTCTCTCTCTCTCTCTCTCTCTCTCTCTCTCTCTCTCTCTCTCTCTCTCTCTCTCTCTCTCTCTCTCTCTCTCTCTCTCTCTCTCTCTCTCTCTCTCTCTCTCTCTCTCTCTCTCTCTCTCTCTCTCTCTCTCTCTCTCTCTCTCTCTCTCTCTCTCTCTCTCTCTCTCTCTCTCTCTCTCTCTCTCTCTCTCTCTCTCTCTCTCTCTCTCTCTCTCTCTCTCTCTCTCTCTCTCTCTCTCTCTCTCTCTCTCTCTCTCTCTCTCTCTCTCTCTCTCTCTCTCTCTCTCTCTCTCTCTCTCTCTCTCTCTCTCTCTCTCTCTCTCTCTCTCTCTCTCTCTCTCTCTCTCTCTTTTCATTTCATGGGTGCTTGCGTATTTCATGTGTTTGAGCTTCTTAATATATTATAAAAAAATTTGACATTGATTTGTGTAATGTCGTGTGATGTGATGTTATTTAAAATAAGATTTTCCTTGTTGATTTTATAGTCTACTAGTTGTGTGATGATGTATAGATAGTAGTACCAAAGTAATTTTTCATCAAGTAATAGTGCAAATATGAATTTTGGTATATCTTGCTTCTCTAATACGTGGATAAAGCAAGGCATGCCAAAAAAAATGACATTGTTAATTGAATAATGTGTATTCATTATATAAAATTAGGAATATATAGTTGTTCTATCTCTCTATTCAAACTTAATTTAACAAATAATTTGCATAGTATTTCCAGAAGATGAGAAGTAAAATAAGTAGACATATGATTGTAATCTTCGAAAGTGACTAATTTTCCTTTATTATTTTCCTCTTAATTAGGAGAGGCTTTTGTATTATTGGCCATGTGAGATTTTTCAAATTATTTCCTAGGTGTTAGATGTAAAAAGAGTGGAAAAGACTATCATCTCATAGATAGGATTGAAATTCAACCGACACAAATGTTCATCTTTCATATCTTATAGGTCATTGTCGCTAACATACCAATTTATTAACATGGAATCCTATTGTCCCAAATTTACTAATAATTGTAAATCTAGGATAAACTCATATTATTTCTACATATGTTGGTCTGATTTTGATTTTCTATGTATGTAATTCTCACTTTTGTTGTTATTTTTTACAATTTTTCTACATTTTCTTTTTTTACTATTAATTATTCTTTCACCTACTCCAATTGTTACTTTGTAAACCTTAATTATCCTAAATTGGATCAGCCACAACCCCGCACATTAGAAACCAGAGAAATCACATTCAAATCCTACAATCATGCAATAGAGGGACTCTACAATGGAGTGGCGGGGCCTGCGAAGATCAAACGACCCCGTGTAAGAAGAAATTCAAGAAACCGCTCTATCGAGTGAACTCGTGCTTCAAATCTATCAAAAATATTGCATGCGGGCTCTAAAATGGAATATCAGGATCAGGGAAGGAGAAGACAGTGTCGAGGAATCCGGAGGCTCAAAGGAGAAGGAACGGCGAAGGTTCGAAGTCTTCGGGCTCGGAGATAATTCGAGAACAAGCCCAAAAATGATTAAGTATGGAGGAGATAGTGGATGCTTTGCCAAGTGTCCAAGCGACACACTCCAAATATTGAATCCAAAAGGGGAAACTCGAAAAAGCACTAGGCACCCACGTGTCCCGTGCCCAAAGAAGGGTAGATTCAACAACTAAAAGCCAAAAAAGTGGAGAGGGTGCACCTAAAAAAACTAAGTATAAAGGTGCTAGTGGACGCTGCCATGCGTCGACTTGTGCATCTCCAAAGGTAAATCCAAAAGGGAGACCCAAATGAGCGTGGGCTCACCATGTAGTCCAAGTTGAAAAATAGAACAGAGCGAGGCCCAAAATCGACTAAGTATGGAGAACAAGCACCAGCTCACCACGTGTTTAGGGTCCAAAAAGGTAAGATAGGTCGTTGAAAAGTCTAAGAGCCTTTCCACATGTCAACTTTGACACTCCTTCATAGATAAAATCTTGAGCGGGTATCTAAATGAGCGCGGATCCTCCACGCATCTGGTTTCATAAAGGGACAGGGTCAGGTTTGAATAGTCAAAGTAGAGACAAGTCAGTGGAGGGTTCCAAGTGTCAACACGGTGCTAATTCAAGAGTAAACTTGGGGGAAGGTTGATAAACAAACTTCAGGCCTCCACGTGTCCCCAATCAGATATATGACCCCATTGAGCAAAAGACTTAGCAAAAACATGAAGAAACTAAGCGAGCCACGGAGAATCCACATGTTAACCTAGCACAACTTCAAAAGCAAAATAAAAAGGCTACCCCCAGACATGCACCAGCCCTCCACATGTCTAGTTTTAAAAAGGGGCCCGTTTTGGTAGTTGGTTCCTGCCATTTTGTACGGACCCGATTCAAATTTCAAATGGGCATATCTTTTGACTCGGTGCTCGAAATCGACAAATCTGGCACCGTTGGAAAGATCTTGGCCTCATCTATGCCATGGAGATCTGAAACTTTAATTTTGGAGAGGTTAGGTGGGGAGAAAATGAAGAAACATCTTCAGGCCATTAATACAGGATCTATTTTCCCCAACAACTAGATCGGATTCGATCTGATCCATCGTCCTCCTCCTTCGAGGCGCCGAACAAGTAATTGATGCAGGCATGATAGATTTGGGGTGGATTTTGTAGGAGGCATTGATGATAGTGGTTGAGCTTTGAACTATTTTTCTCGCTTCTCTCTCCTTCTTCCCTCTGTGTTGAATCTATAAAGGAAGGGTCGGGCTCATTGTAAAGGGTTGGACGTTTCTTTTTTGCACCCTCCCTTCTTCTTTTGTTCATAGAAGGATTTGTGGAGATTTTCTAACCTCTCCTTCAGGTTGTAATGCAAGTTTTTCTTCTTGGCCACTGCAATATACTATATCAACTCCTAAGCAATAAAATATATGTCATGGATGATTCTCGACCCTCTCATGTATTCGTTGTTGTCTTTCCGATCTCTTATTGCGATCTGGTTATCTGCATGTTATTTGTATTACATTCCTATGGTTTGTGTTAAACTGCAAAATGAGTGTCTAACATTCCTTTGGTGTATCACCTCATTATCTTAGGTTTATTTTCTTTCATATCTCTAACCCTATCTCCATGGTAGATAGAATAGACCTAGAATAGTTCCTCTGCAATTTGTTTGTGTACACCTAAACGAGGGAAAGGAACCAGCCTCAATTTGGAGAGCTCTCTTAACTCAAGGTCCCACACCCTTAGAGATGCTCCATGTTGTGTAACCACACCGAGAGAGTCTCAACCCATCAGTTCAGCGACATTTAGGGCTGTTGTGATTACGCACTAACAATGCTCACTTATTAAAATTTTTTTAATAATTTATCTTATTGTAATTGTATGACTACTTATTTATCGTTCGTTTTGCTAGACTTTCCCACCTCATAGGTATGTAACTTATCAGATGGAATAGTTTTTAGAGGTATAATATAGGGCTCGTTAGATGATATTGTCCAACTTTTCAATTCTTAAAAATATAATCATCTTCTACATCAATTTCCATCATGTACAAATTTGACACATCCACGAGTGTAGATGGTATTTCCTCCATATCAAGAATCCAAGGTTCATCAAATAGAATTATGTAATGGAGGGTATTATCCATAATGTGGAAGGTCATGGAAATCATTTGGGCCCAAATAGAACATACAGATGAATTTTCTCCAATTATAAGTTATGCAATATTGTCAAATCCTTTGATAACAAGAGTTTATTTTTGAATAAAACTCATGTAAAATCACATTCATCAAAGTAAAGAGCTAGGAGATATATTCAAGTTTTATCCATTATCAATTAGTACCCTCTTGATTAAGAATCCTTGAATCTGAATTGTGGTGAATAATGGTTTGTATTGTTCCACGACATGATTGGGAGGTAAATTTGTATGGTCAAATTCAATCACCTTATTTATTCTTTTGAATGTATTTATAATAGAATCAAAATAAGAAATATGTGTTGCTAGAAATAGTAGTATTTTTTAATTCAGCATATAAGATATCCTTATACATGGTTGATCTCTTTCTTAATTCCAAAATATAAATTTTAGTAGAAGTATCACATATTTTATCCAATATATCATATCCCTTTATTTGATTGCATCATTAATAAAGGAGAGTGATAGGTGGTCGAGGGGTTGGTTGATTACCTACAATTGGTGGCCTTTTTCACCTTGTATTGAAAACATGGAATATTAATTCCACTATAATCCAAGGGTGAATAGTGGACACTAGATGGTAGATATTAAATTATGAGATTAAGGTGGGTGTGGGATAAAAGGTTACATAAAATATCTTTGGTATTGAGTAGTGATATGAATTACCTCATGCTAAATATTATTGTAATAAGAATAGAGGATAGGAGTGACTTGAGGATTTTACATTACTTTCTCATCATTAATATATGATCTTACCATGATAACATTGGGAGTAACGATATTAGTTAGTACAAGCCTTACTAAAAGTAAGAATAGATTTAAGTGTAGAAATTATGTTCAAGAGAAAAACCCTAAGGGAAACTAGGGTTTGCATTCAAGGTCCATTTTGGTAGAGTATGGTTAATTTTGTTTGATCGATGGCGAGTTCACCTAATGATTTAACCTTACATAAGTTGTTATAGATTAAATATTATGTATAACCCTAATTAGGATTGAAATAAATAAAAGGTGTACACTTCGATTACTAAATTGAGCATTTGTGTATAAATATAAATAAAAATTGGCTGATTAATATATTTTATCAATTAGAGCACATGTTAAAAATATAAAACATCACTAGAGGGTAGTGTAATTATATTTCTACGTAATTTGATGACTAATATGGATTTAAAAATAGAGAAAATAGCTAAAATTATATATATAAGGTTCATCTATAAAACTAGATCATTGTATACCCTTGGACAAAATCAAACAATGGGAAAAAAGTGACAGTTGCTTCTATATCGAGTAGCACGTACTTTTCCCACTCTATTAAATTAAATATTTGATTGTAGGACCCTTGTAACTATTGAATGTGAAGCCCTATGTGTGATCTAGTATCTACAAGATGTGTGCACATTTTCTAAAATTATTTTTCTCTTCTTAAAACCATACCTTCTTGAAATTATTATAAAAAGGGGTTGATGGTTTCAATTTAGTGGCACCCACCACACCTACTTAACATTACTCTGAAGAGGCATCAAACCCACATATTTCTCCACCTATCGGAAGTGTGATTGTGCTTTTTTCATCTACATACATGCATGCAACTATAATTTGGCTCATTGACATTTTATATTTATTTATTTTCCTTGGATTTGAATGTTTTATGAGGCTTTCTCTTTTATCTTTGTTTATAAATATTTAAATTTACATAGGGGATGCTCTAGTGTCTTCTCTTTCAAAGAATAGGAAAGAATAGGAAAACTTGTTTGGTACTTGAAGTGTATTTTCTAAATGAGCTCTTGATAAGTGATAGGTGAGTAAATGAGTGTGATTGATTGGGATTTTATTGTTCCAAGGGTAATTTTTTTCACAAACCTGACTCATAAAAATATATTCATTTTCAAATTTGACTATTATAAATCTAAGAACATAACCTCCTAAAAGGAAACATGATTGGTATTGGATCATGTCCCTACTAAACAATTCTTTCATATAGGGTTGAGTTCTTAAATGATGATGTGGATAAGTATCTACATCAATTATAAGGTGTTTTTATTGGTAAGAGTGTTTATTTTGGTGATTTGGTTAGTAGAATGATGGGTTTTGACCCATTGTAAGACTTAGGCTAAAATAAAATATTGAGTTTGAGATAATTTTATGCACACAAGTCATGTACTATGGATATAATCCAAAACCAACATTACCGTATGCAAAATGATCAAATTTGGGTGTCTACACTATAGAAGAGAAATTATGCATGAGGTATGTTATAATCTTAGTACATGAGAGATAATATTTCGATATTTAGTTTTATAATGTCAAAAGAAAATAATGTATCTACCAAATTTTAGTATCATCAACATTATTGAATGGTTGGGAAATTTGGGTAAATGGACTTCATAGTAACAAATGTGATCGGGTTGATATAGTTATTATTTCCATATTATTCAAAAAAATAAAGCAAAACCATCAGATTCTACATGCAATTATTTTTACATGATTTGGCATCCATCTTATTTAATTTAATTTTAATTAATTAAATCTAATTACGGAGTAACTATTATAATAAATGATGTACAATTACTAATATACATTATGACATAAGCAAGGAAGCATGTAAATGTAAAACCCTAAACAAAAAGGAGAGATAAGAAGACTTGGCTAATTTCTAAGTGGACGAGGAAGTGATATGGGCGAGTAAAGTGTTGAATAGATCAGACAAGGTCATCACTACTTGCTTGTAAATTATGTAACTCGGGACCGAGCCGGACGAGGCACCCTATGTAGAGCGAGGCGCATGGGCGTTGGTGACTATATCTTGGCATTATTGACTAGTAAAAATGCTCAAAAATACTTTCTTTTATGTCGTAAGGTCTTCATTGCTGATTCATGTTGGTCTCCTGATATTCACTCATTGATCGCTGAAGGTACCTATAACCTACAATAAAATAAGTTCACCTACACATACCCATAAACTAAATCAAATCTAAAAATGAAAATGTAGATTGGGAATTCAAACCCGACCTAGAAGTCACCCAAAGAGTGAACTTACGATCGATCGTTGCACTACATCTCATAATCCATGTAGTTCTTGTATTTGTGTAGAAATGGTACCCTAGGATTCCCTTGTGAAAGTTGCACTTGATAGCATGTTGTATCAATGTAATAGTATATGTGGATGGAATAGAATAGACTTCCCCTTCATATGCAAAGTGTATGTCGAAGTATGCAGCCCTTGTCCCTTAAATGGATCTAGATGGATGCCTTTAGATTGCTTTATTGCCTTTAGAATGCAATCTTAGGTGATGATAGTAATTCTTAGTGTTTGGTCCCTCATGGTGATGATAGTAATTCTTAGTATTTATATGATTCTCTTGTTTTAATTTTGTAATTGACAACTGAAATGTTGACCCATAAGTGAAATAGATACCCAAAAAGAGAGAGTAAGATAAGAAAGGGTCAGGGGCACACAGGCACTAGTGTATGAAGCCATGAAAGATATATGAGTTAATTTCCAACTGGGTTGTAGGGTGTGTAAGAAAAAATAGAAATTAAGAGACAAATAAAAGAGAAAAAAATATAGTTGTCAACCTCTAGTTTTCTTGCTTAGGAATCATGTAAATGCTAGCATGCCTTTAGGACCTAGAAATATATCCAAGTACGTGATTTTATGTCTAAATTTTCCCCCACTTTATGTTGTTGAGTGAATACTCGATAACATAAAGTCGATAGAAGATGTGTGTACCTTATGATCCTATAGAGTGTAGGTAATAGTGTGCTTGAGTGGATAAGTGAAGCATGGAGACTAGGGAAGGAAATTGACCCTAGGGGTGAGGCATATGTGTTGCTTGTACTATTTTTCTTGCATTTTTGTTGTAGGATGCTTCTTTTTATGTATTAAGGATAGACCTACAAAATATTATTCAAATCCCTATGTATGAAAAATTTGAGCAAAGTATGCAAACGTATGTGAAAGTGTGCACCTAATGTAAAAGCGTGTAAAGGATAAAAAGGTGTCCTAAAATGTTTTGAAGAGCAATTTTTTGGGTGATCTCACACCGATCGAGATTTTTTTAGGTGATCTCATGCCAAGTGCGAGTTATTTGGGTAATCTCATGCCAAGAGTGAGTTTATTTGGCGATCTCATGCCAAGTGCAAGTTTTTTGGGTGATCTCACGCCAAAGAATAGGTATTGGGGAGAGAGGTCTAGGTACGTCCTGATTTAGTTCTAATTATTCGAATTAGTTCTTATTTGTTCTTGTTGTATTAGTTGTAGGAGATAGAATGCATTCTATAATTGAAGTTTTGTGCCTATAATCGTAGAGCTACTCTAAAGACTTACATAAATCTGTGTTGATCTAAAAAGATGACTATATCTTCCCCCTAGGAAATTAGCGTCCATGAGAGGTTAGGATCACCTGACACTAGTGTATGTATTGTGTTTGAGTTCTAAGTCATTTTGGACCATTTTGTGACTTTGTTCTGTGTTGTTTATGTATTGTGTAGATCATTACTATAGCTCTGAAATATTGTAGGTGTTATTTTTTCACCCAATGTATGCCCCCTCACTTAGGGTGCATTGGATGATAGAATAAGAATGTGACCCAAAGGAAAGGACCTGATGTTGTTTTGAAATGGATACTTATAGGGGGTAGGGGATATACATGGTAGAAACTAAGGCACATGCAAACAAAGTACGTTAGTACAAGTGTTAGTAGGAAAAGTAGCTAGCATGCAATAGAAAACAATGTAATAAGAAAGTGTGCAAAAATATGGACCACAAAAGTGGGTTTCAAACACAGGACACCACTCACAATGTCACCAGACAATTGGATCCGAATTGGCCAAAAGCATACAATGATCAAACAAAACATAAGGAAAAACCTACAAGCAATAACATACATACAAGAGCAAAAATATTAAGAAAAGTTTATCGATACTCATGGTGCCATATAGTCGTGCAAGTAAAATGCTACACATGAAGAACTCATTAAGCACGATAGAAAGATAAATAAAGCATGTCATGAGCATGTATAAATCAGCGAAAGGTAAAGTCATTGTAATAATATGTAATGATAAAATTCATTTAGTATGTGATAGTAGTGAAAATAGATGCCCCTAGGAGCCTTTATGGGGCTAGTAAAAGGTACAGATGTCAAATGCATCGTTACAACATGTAAAAACCTCATAAGAGATTTGTATTCACCACAAAATACCAACTAAATGTGCACGTGTACATATAGAATGATAATGACATACTAAGAATTTGTCTAGCATGGAAAACAAAGTGAAACATGTAAATAGAATAATATTAGCAAGATTAGATGCAACCAAGATATGTAAATGTAATGTATGAGTGTGATGGAATGGTATGTAAAGTGTGAAGATGATAGGATTTTCATGCCCCTAGAGCGAATGTGTATGAGATGAGGTTCATTTATATAAACCCTCACTAGTCAAGAATGAACCATAGAACAAGAGTATTTCATCGGATAATGAGTATGTTGTGCAAATAAATTCTAAAAAGATGTATCATGAAGCACAAATCGTAGAGTGTAGACAATGTGAGGTTCATTTCATAATTACACCCTCAACATTCGAATATGATGATACAATGTATGTATCAAAGTGTGTGAAATGGCGTGGGAATATTAGTTATGATATACGAATCACATAGCGTAGTAATAGACACTAGAGAGAAGTGATAGTGATTATAAGGGGGAAGAAAGTGTGATGCCCCCAAGTGTGTAGGTGATGAATAGGCTATCTCGATAATAGTGAAGAGCGAGGGCCCTCCACCCGATATGCATGGATACAAAGGCATGTGATGATGCTCTAAGATTGGTGGTGTAGGAGAGTAATTATGTGTACGTGAAGGAGACTTATGTGGTGAAGGCGGTGGTGAACACCTATGTGAAGGGGCTACCTAAGTAGGGGAGTTAGGATGACAAGGTGGACTATTGGACCGATGATGATGACAAGGTCATGTACGAATAGGAAAACTAGGTGTAGAGTGTGATTTAGACTTGATAGGCATGGGAGGCCTAGATATCTGTGATCGGTGTATAGATATCAAAAGAGTGGGCCATGGAAATGGTGTACATGGTGGAATGCCTTTGATAGTAAAAATTTGTTTATTGTGGATGAAATTGAGACACAAATGATTCATGGAAGGGATGGCTTGGATGGTGCAGAGCCAAGAGATACCTAAGAGTATTTCATGACAATGATTGAAAATGCAATAGCGAATGGTACAAGCATAGTAAGAGGCTCAACTGTGATGGGAATCTGACATATCCAAAATGCTAACAAACTGGAAATGTGACATTAGATAGGTGATAATTGATATCTATAAGGAGTGCAATCGATAATACGTTCGTAGGAGTGGATGGGTAGATCATAGTATTATTGATAGTATATGAACCGGTAGAAGCATTAATATGCAAGGAATCATAAGTAAATTTAGCTTTATCATCATGATATGAAAATGTAATGACTGGAAGCAATGCATCAATATAAGCAACAAGGAAATCAAGAGGCCCCGATGAAGGAGGAGACACAACTCGATATGTATGATTGGCAGAAGAATCAGGAGCTTACTTATCATGCTTTGGCAAAGGGTTGTTAGAGATTTTTAGCTTTTTATTATCATTGACCTTTAGACCGTAGATGGCTCGAGAAGTAGATGGCTCGGATAGATCTTGAATAATATGCTTGAGTTTAAAACAACGATCAGTAGAGTGCCCAACGCCCTGGTGATAGTCACGTCGGGTGTTTTCATCATAATTGCAGCCATGGGGGCAGTGGAAGAGTGATAAGATTACTTTCAATAAGTTTTTGAAATAGAAACGGAGGTACATAAGGTATCTTGGTAAAAGTACACTTTGGAGGTTGCAATTGCATCTTTTCAGGTGTAGAAACAACATTAACAGTGGTTTTTGCTTTAGTGGGCTTAGGAGATGGTTTGAAAGTAGATTTAGCTTGAAACCAATTAGAAGATGATGAAGCACTATCATAATATTTCAATTTTCCCACAAATAAAAATTTTCTTTTTCACATGTTGAGTGTATTGCATAATTGATCAAACGAAGGAGATCTCAAAGATAACACTCTCTTGAAGTGGTGGTAAGAGGCTTTAAATAAAAATATCTTGCAATTCAAAATCAGCGAGTACATTAGTCATCTTAGCAAGGTTGTTCTTATAACACAAAACATAGTCAACTAGACGCTCATTAGATCCTTGTTTGATTTGAGAAAGTTGTGCATAGGATATCTTGGTGCTGATATTGATTGAAAAGTGAGAAAGGAAAACATCGGATAAATATGTAAAATAAGTTACTAGAATGAACAAGTAGATCATAAAACCAATGCATGGTGTAATCTTATAGAATTCTAGGAAATAGTTTAGCTAGCAATGTATGATCATCCGCATAGTCAAGACATGCCACATGAAAAGATTGGAGATGTTCTTAAGGGTCACCATGGCCATTGAAGGTGGGAAGCTTAGGGGTGATGAAGTTAGGAGGTAGTTGGTAAGTGGATATGGCGGGTGCAAAAGGGGTGTGAAGAAGTAGGGAGTAATCAAGAGATGGATAAGAACGTGAAGTAGCTTGTTGAAACCGACATATTTGAATTTGCAGATACTAATATAAATTACCCCAAGTCATGAGTTTTGGAAGAGGAACCAGGTTGTGTATTAGAGGCATTGAGAGTGGTGAGAGGAGTGGTAATGGTAGCGATGGAAGCGAAATGTTAAGGGATTTGGTGGAGGTCATGACAGCTTAGGAGGAGCATATAAGAGGGATAGAAGTAGCATCTCGATAATGTTTAATAGTAAGTAAAGAATTGAGAACATGTGGAATATGCAAAGGGTTGGTGTGCAACATTTGATGGAAATTGGTGAGCTTGTCTAGTTGTTCTTGATCAATGTTCGTATCATCATAATATGATTTTTGCTATCGAAGCTTAAATGTTCTCGACAGGGGACATTTTTGAGTTAAGAAAAGGGTTGGATGATTTAACCATTAGTTTCAAGGACTTACGAACAAATGGAGGAGGTCAATTAACTCAAAGGAACCAAAATGACCACTACGATTGACGGGGATTAAAAGGAAATACCCGAGAAGGAAGGTTGCATTTGAGTGTTGGGTTCACTAAATGATATAATTTAATTTGCATTAATTAAATCTGATTGCAGATTAACTAATGTTATAAATGATGTACAATTGCTAATATACGGTATGAAAGAAAGGAAGCATGTAAATGTAAAACCCTAAGAAATAAGGAGAGATAAGAAGACTTAGCTGATTTTGAGTGGACAAGAAGTGATATGGGCAAGGTAAAGTGTTGAATAGACTTTAAATAGGGTCATCACTACTCATTGTAAATTATGGAACTCAGGAATAGAGATGGACAGGAGCGCCCATTGCAAGGTAGAGGTGCATAGGCGGCCGGTGACTATGTAAATAATAATAAATTGTTTTCTTTTGTGCACAAGGTTTTTTCCATTGATTCTTGTTGGTCACCTGATATTCACTCCTTGATCACCAAAGGTACCTGTAACTTGTAATAAAATAAGTTCACCTACACATACCCACAAACCACATCAAACCTAAAAGGAAAATGCAAAATGGGAAGTCAGACTGGCCCCAGGGGTCACCCGAAGAGTGAACTTACGACCGATCGTTGCACTACATCTCAAACTCCATGTAGTTATTTTGTGCAGTGTGGAAATGGTGCCCTAGGATGCCCTTGTGCAAGTTACACTTGATAGTCGGGTTGTAGCTATAATATAGCAATGTAATAGTATGTGTGGATGGAATAGAATAAACTTCCCCTTCCTATGTAGTGTATGCAGTATGCATCCCTTTTCCCTTGAATGGATGCTAGATGGATGCCTTTAGAGTGTTTTAGTTCCTTTAGAATGCAAGCTTAGGTGATGATAGTAATGCTTAGTGTTTGGTCCTCATTTTGAACACATAACTATGTATTTATATGATTCCCTTGTTTGAATTTCATAATTGATAACTAAAAGGCCGACCCATAAGTGAAAAAGAGGCCTAAAAGATAAAAGAGGCCCAAAAGATAAAAGAGGCCCAAAAAGAGATAGTAAGGTAAGAAAGGGTCAAGGGCACCCAGGAGGGACAGGAGCGCCTGGGCGTTGCTATCCTAACTGAGCGCTAGTGTCTGAAGCCATGAAATATTAATGAGTTATGTTCCAACTGGGCTGTAGGGTGTGTAAGAGCAAATAGAAAGAAAGAGACAAAGAAAAGAGGCCAAAGATAGTTGTCAACCACTAATTTTCTTGCTCAGGAATCATGTAAATGCTAGCATGCTTTTAGGACCTAGAAATGTACTCAAGTAAGTGATTTTGTGTCAACACCATCCCCCTTATATTTCAATAATTTTCATTTAGTGATGTTGCTTCATGATTTGGATGTGTGGTAGACATAACAATTGGATATGATCAATGCTTTTCTATCATATATGAAGTTATCTAAATAAGGATCAAGAACACTTGATATGCTCAATGTACATATTTCCTACATGAAATTGGTATTGATATCAATCATCTATCTCCTTATGCATTTTCCACTAATGCTTCTCACATGTTAAAAAGAGATATTCATAAAGGTGTCAGGAAAGAGATCTACAAAACCTATATAAAATCAACATAGATAGAGTCATCATAATCATTATCAACAAAAAAATGCATCAGTACCTGGAGCACTTTAGACTCTCTTATCATTTCAAAATTGATTCGGGTTAATTGCAGGCATGTTCTTATCAACTGCACATGGAGACAAAGCACTTTCTTTCGTGGCATTAACACATATCTAAACTTCTGTGATAATGAACCAGAATCAAAGGAACATTTTGCACTTTTAGGTGTCCAATGTATTATGATATTTGTGGTACATCTTCGTGCTTCTTCAACACCGTTGGGTGTCAGCTCCTGTTCCGTTAGCTTTTGCATGTATTCGTTTTGGTTTGCTTCCTTCCTCAGACGCCAACCGCTGGTAAAGGATGCCACCGGAAAACCTCTTCTCTTATTGCGCAGCAAGGTACTTATACCCCTTTCCTGTTTTCTTCTCCATTTCATTTACTTGTCCCTTTTTACATAACTTATTGATGCGAGCAGGTTGTGAGTCTTCACCAAAGATGGGAAGGCTTCATATGCGATGAAAAAGATGAACATAATGGATGAAGAGGCAATGCGATTATCGCATCGAGGGATCATTTAGAGAGCGTTCCTGTGCAATCTATAACCGCTCACGCACCATGGTGGTGCAGGTAATTGCCACCAAATTCCACAGATTCAATTCGGATACAAAATAAACTACTTATATACAATGGGACCTATTTATGCAGGTGAAACGAAAACGCGGCAGGTGTGATATGTTGCTGGAAAAGGACGTGTTTAGCGTGGTGGTTTTTCCTGGTTTTGATCCCACTTTAATCATCAGTTGGATCGTCGTTGTTGATCATATTAACAGAGATCATCTTCGTCTTTTTTCACGGGCGGCACTCCGCCGCATCATTTAAGATGGCGGTTAAAGAGAGACTCTTCTAAAACTAATCATTTTAGCTTTTAGAGATGAATTCCATTACAAGCATAGTGGCCTGTGGGAAGCTGCCATAGATGGCCAACTTTGAAGCTTTCACTGAAATTGGAAGCAAGAGATAGTCAATATCAACCACGAAATGCTGTACACGATGTGTGTTATCTTAACGTAGCGATAACAAATAAATTAAGCAATAATTTCCTTTTGTGCCATTGTAGAATATTGATCATATTCGTCTTTATCTTTTCTTCTCTCCTTTTCTATTTTTCTTCATTAGGTCTGGAATCGACCACCCAGTCGCCATAGATTCGACTTAGCGTTTCATATAAAATATAAGTAAAAAATGATGTGTTCAATGTTATTCAACATCAACGACATTGTTGTTTACTTAAGGCTTGCATGCCAACATAAATATTTTTAGTTTTTAGAATTAGGGAGCCTTACGAATCGTTGTTTGGAATGACTGAAAACGCCATTTGTAGAGGCGGTGTTATGGTCGGCAAGGATTATGGAGATATATCTCATCACCATCTCCAAATTTTTGACGCAAACGTGTTAGTAAGTATAGAGCGACTAAAAGTTGTGTGGTGCGCGCTCTGTGAACATTGTCGTGTCTTCGAGCATTGCATATTCTGAGAGCTCGAAAGAAGACAAGTCGAAATCGGCCATGGAAAGAGTAATGTTTTTGCACTTGACTTTCTCCGCAAACTGTTGTTTCTTGTCTTTGGCTTTCTGCTCCACAGGACTCAGCACCTTGCCATGTGACCTCTCTGAGACCATATTTCTTCTAAGCAAAAATATCCTCCTCGTCTTTCATCTACGAAAGAAAATGCCTGTGCTAATCATGTTATTGCACCGATATCCCCTTGGAAGCCCTCATTCAAGCATGAATATTTCTTTGGACCGGCATGGAAGGGCTACCGTGATTTCACTTCTTGTGAAGAAAGAATGCGGTAACAGAGAAACTAGGAACTGATAAATATATGTCTGTCGAGACTTTTGATTTAAATGTAAAGGTAACCTCATAACAACCTCTCTGCAAGCAGTGGTAATGTTATTTTTCTTATGCTTTGTATTTGGGGAATTTGTTTCTCTGTTTAGTGGGAATGAACAGCTCGAGCTTGATCTATTTATAATACGTAGGTAGGTATGTTGTGATAAAACAATGTTGAGTTGAAAAAAATACATGTAGTATATCTTCTAATCAATTTGCATTTTTATTCATTTTTTTTGTCAATGTAAAAATGCAACAATATATACAGTAATTATTAATATTAGAACTAAATTTTTCAGAGACGCCTGACCGTCAAATTACATGTCTTTGTAGAACTTGCTTTATAACAATGCAATCAACTATTAATATATTGTCATGATAATTGCAAGAATTTGTTATTTATTTAATAAAATGGAATGATATTCTATCTTCACGAATGTATAGCAAAGGGTCATAATTAAATCCCAATCGAAAGGTAACAATCCCATAAGTTTCCAGCTTTTGCACATAGGTAAATCACCCATATTATGCTCTCGTAAGACCTTATTGTGACATCTAACTTAGGATGAGAACACACATGTGTGTGTGTGTGAGATGTTCATTTACGAAGATTTATGAAAGCCATATATATATATATATATATGATCCTATTACTATACTAATACTGCTACTGTGTATAGGTACTTCTCCTTCCCGCCAAAGAAAGATCACTAAAATAAAGGGCACAACGATGTTTTTACAAATTGGCTACGGCTCGCAAACAACACCACGTTCCTACACCACTTGTCTCGTGAATCCATTGAAGCCCTGGACACGCAAAGACTCGATCTGTGGCGAGGATGACATCTTCACTTTCCAATTGACCCTTCACAAGCTAGAGGAAACTTCCCACATGTTAACACAGGCCACCATTGCAATCGAAGATACATACCAAATTGTGCACAACAAGGCCTATGAGCAGTACTATAGACGCAAGGTGAAGATGCACAAAAACAAACCATAATTGTAACCGTTTGCACCGATATTAGTACATGTACATCAACATATACCCCTACCATTATGTAATTTGTAATCCACTGTTGTACCTAGAATAAAAAAATGGCTTCTACTATAACAATTGGTTTCTTCCTATTCAACTTACTCTAATCTTCCGGGAATGAATTCCACTTATTTGTAAATTTTTCTATATTCATTTCTTGGTTGAATGTTATCGATAATTTTTAAAAATAATTACACCAAATACATGCTTCCAAATAGAAAATTGATGCAAATGAGCAAAATTGAAATACACATGAAACAAGTGTCCAAGAGAATTATAATTCATGCATTTAGGCTTGAAAACAAGTTGATGTTAGAAACAAACTCTTGACCAAAAGCCATGCTTGACACAAGCAAGAGTAATCATCAAATTTTTTTATTTTTGAAAGTAGAAGAATCTGCAATCTTCTATGGGAATAGCACCAGATAAATAATCAGTCACAAACTTTAAATGACATGAGCCTACGACAATATTTTGTGCCTCCTGCTACGTGCTCTTTCTGTGTGATCACAAATTGCCAATAAAGAAGCTTCGTGTGGGAAGTTAATGCAAGATATTGCCATAACAATTTAGAGTTGTTTTCTTTCTCTATTAATGGTGGATACATTAATACTAAATTCATCTTCTTGGACTTGAATTAAACTTAAGTTTCAAAATTCAAAATTCTGGTCATGTTTTTGGGCACGTACATGTACAAATACCAATGTAGAATTTTGCTTCGCATGTTGTGAGTACTACTTCTCCATATCATTACATGTATCTCCTTTTGTTATTGAAAAATACATTCTTTCCGCTTGCACATACCGAAATAAAAAACTTGTAATGACAACCAACGGTGTATCGTTGCTCCCCTAGAGGAGCAATCGCTAGTTTAAAATCTTACATCTAGTGAAGGATTTATTATTTTAGAAGCATCCTCTACGAGCATGGTCTTTTATCGATTGAGATCGTGGATAGTTTCAAATTTTCAAAATAGATTTTTATGCAATTAATATGTTTAGTTGGATAACGGGCCATTAATTTATTAGTGAAATTGTTTGGTTTATAAAAATTTCACCGAGGATCAATTTTTACTAGGTGTAAAGAGGCCCACATACTAATAAACGATGAGATTGGGATAGTACCCTAGCAAGAAAATGTGATAGAATGGATATCATCAGACCTTAGTACTAAGCTAAAGAAGGTCAATAAATCCGACATTCAACCATATCTATATTTATCTTTGTGGGTCTTATTCAACACATGATGTGTGGTAATACAAAAAATCATTACATTTAGCAATGGTGAGTTGAATGTAATGACTATTTACTAAGGACTATTATATGATAACTCATTAAATGATTATGAAGGCTCCTATCATCTATTAATATTTCCCTCCAAAACTCTTTTATATTTACTTTGAAATTAAAGAAGTCTAGTGTTTGGGGTTGTCATTTCACCTCTTTCTTTGTATCTATTTTTTACTTTTTCTCTTTAAAGGGGCATGAACATTATTTGTTATTAAAATAAATGTATAAAGGTGCAAGTGTGAATGGTCAGTAGGCTTCCTATTTATAGACCTATTAGCTTGGTCTTGTATAGAATTCTATATAACAAATAAGTATGCAATTTCAATCTATTGGGCCTTATAAACAAGTGGTTCATAATTTGTAAACAACTTTAGGTGTGAATTCTAATATTATTTCTTGGTAATACAGTAATGTTTGGAGCCCATGCCACCACTAAATTGAAAGTTCTCGGAGAAAGATGATAGAGTAATAAATCAATAGAATATGTGAAAAGGATAAACACCTTCAAATCAATATTAAAAACTTTCAAAATGTATATATTTAAGATATTTTTCTTGATTTTAAGTATATATTAAAATTTATATTTTAATAACTAGTATAATAATTATAATGTATAATTGTTGACATTAACTAAACCACAACGTTCAAATTTATATATCCTACTTTTAATAAGGAAAACTCGATATAACATGAGTAGAGGAGATAATAAAATGATTAAGCTCTCCATTAGGCTCAAGTCACTTCTTCAAATCTTCTAATCTCATCTTCACCATCATCAACTTCTAATGTTTGTTGTAATGTATCGGCATTGTAACTAAAATTTAAGGTTTACTTAAAATACTTGTAAATACTATGATAAGAAATAGAACGTCAAAAATACATATACATATTCACAATAGAACAAAAATTAATATGGGTCGACACAAATTGAATTGGAAAAAATTAAAAAAAGTTGTTTCAATGAAACAATACTTACCAAAAAAATAAAATAAAATTCAAAGAATAAATCACCACATTTTTTTCCTTAAGATAAGAATTAGTAGCCATTTTCTCCCTCTTCCAAATTAGATTAAGGAGCGGATCGCCAAATTTGAAAGTGTCTTACAAATATAACTTGTAGACTCACCAAATCCCACTCAATGCATATGAAATAGCTAGTAATTTAGATGTAGTTTTTGTTACTTTCACGGTGTTGGACCGTTTACAACTCTTGGATTATATTTTAATCGTGCAATATACAATAATAAATGCATTCAAGCACATGTTACCAATAAAATGGTGACAAAATATTTTGAAGCTCTTTGAAAAAATTAATAAAAAATACAAGAAAAATCAATTGAATGATCGATTATAACAATATGTTCTCCCTAACGAACACTATATATAATTGAAAATACTATTGAAAAAAACTTTATACTATAGATTGTAAATATGTTTTTAAGGGAAATCATCATTCTCCTTTGTTTGCTCATTTTTTTAAAATTTATTTTTTGGTACAATTGACTACCTTTTCCTCATAAAAAGAGTTATATTTTTTATATAAAATAAGCATATATAAAAAATAAATTAAAAATTAGAAATATTAATAATAAAATTAATTTTTTCAAGGTAAAATATATATAAATTAAAAAGATAAACCAAAAATTAAACATATTAATAATAAATTAAAAATTAAAAATATTAATAATAAATCTAATTTTTTCATGAAACTCTTGGAAAATGCTCCAACAATTTTTCCAAAGCCAAAGCTCTTTGGAGAGGTCTACAAATTGTGAAACAAAATGGTTGGAATAAATTACACATTGAAGGTGATTCACAAATTATCATCAATGCAATAAACAAAGGAAAATTAGTCATTGGCAGTTGGCTCGCATTGTTGATGATTGTCAAACTCTTATCGGATCACATCCAATTGTTCACATCTACAGAAGTGCCAACAAAGTGGCTGATAAACTTGCCAATTCTAGTGTGGAGCTTAATGTTAGGCAAGGGACTCAAAAATTATTAATTCTACATCCTAATGATTTGAAAGGATTAGTTGGGGGTCTAATAGAAAAAGATGGCAATCATATACCTATCAAGGTGGCGAAGGATGGATAGCACTGTTATCATACTATGTAATGCCACACATTGTGATGAATCTCCCATCATCTGTGGGCATTACTTACCATAATTTTGTATACATTTTCACGCGGAACATCAAGTGAAAAGGGAATTATAAACCGAGGTATTCAGTTATTTGGGTCACTTGTGATCTACTCTGCGAAATAATGGTCTAGTTTTCAAGGAAAACAGAAAAAGGGAAAGGTGTCATCGGCCCTGCCAAGCACACCTGAGGCATTCTTGGGAGGGACACTACCATGAACACAATGTAAGAACTTATTGACATTCTGATTCATAAGTATTCGTTGGAGCATGTGCACTTCTCTTTTCTTGGTTTGGTGAATGATTTGAAGCTTAGACAGTTTCTCAATGTTGAGTGTCTTTTGGACAAGGGCACCAGGATTACAGTCATGGAGGCCCTTGAGTTTTGGCAGAGCGCATTGATTGAAGGGGTGTAGGATCCAT
The DNA here is from genome assembly GCA_018340775.1 of Taxus wallichiana var. yunnanensis. Classification (NCBI taxonomy): domain Eukaryota; kingdom Viridiplantae; phylum Streptophyta; class Pinopsida; order Cupressales; family Taxaceae; genus Taxus; species Taxus wallichiana. The sequence continues at coordinate 963,488,916 of CM031239.1, forward strand.
GGATCCTCTGTTGGATGTCTATTAATCTTCTCTGACCGCAGCTTTGTGCCAGACTGGGAAACATGGCATTATGGAGGAGGTGGTGAGAGTTATGGGTGATCCCAACTAGTCCATGTCTCACTTGGACACTCTAAAAGTTTCCCAAATCATAGGGTTTCAAACAGTTCAGTTGGGTGTTAGTAACTCCTTTTCTATCCATGAATATATTGATCAGTCGAGTCTTGACATTTGGCTTGGATTAGAGCATATATGGCCACTTGTGAAGGCTCAATCCCTGGAAAGCATCACTCAGGGAAAGAAGTTGGATGCCATTTTCTCAGTTCTAGGATTCATACAGCCAAGTTTGAGGAGTCAAATCTGGTTAAGACTCTAAAGGCCCTGGTTATTGAGGAGGATGCTCACAAATCTGCGAAGCTAATGGTAGAGGTCTAAATTTCTTTGGAAGAAATGAATTAGTTATCGGCTTGTCTTTCTTAATCTAATTATTATATAATAGTTTGCTTTTTTGTCTAGAACACCGATCAGGGTTGCATAAACTTGAATCTGACACCTAATAATCAAGTTTTTTGTTCTATATTTTTAATATAACTGGGCTTGGTGCCTTTTTTGACTTATAAAAAAATATAATGTTTTCACCTATATATATAAAAACTAAAAAGAAACTGACTAAATACTGATAATATATCTACATTTCTCTTATAGTAATCTTTCAGGCCTTTACCAATCCCTCAAGCCAAATTGGTACCCCTCGGGTTTATACCTTATGATCAAGTTTAAATTGGGTTGACTTAGCCCGTAAATATTACTTCTCTTAAAATGGAAATAGTCGCCAACTATTCTATAATTTAAACAAGTTTCTAAATCTTAAATATTTAATCTTAGGATATCACTAAAAATATTTGTACTTCCTATGTAATGGGAATTCATGTTTTTAACAAAATTTCTAGAAAGGAGGGATAATATTTGTAACCCTTATGCTTACTTGTATATGGTTAATGGTTTTGTGATTAAAAAAATTTATTTATTTATTAATATTATATAGACCAATACTTCTCCTCACAACCATTTTTATTAGTATCTCTATCACTCCCACTACATGTAGAATGTCAATTTAACCATGTTGATTTTCTATTGTGTAACTCAAACATTAAATGTAATTGAAGTTGATACCTTGTTGTATGTAATGGCTTTCTCAAGACTTGACATAGCACATGCGGTGGGAGTTGATGGCGAGGTATGTTCACTCCAAACATGGAAGGCTAGAGCATGGTAAAGTGAAACTTTGGGTATCTATAAATGATTTATGACCATGGTATTTTCTATCAAGAGTGCTCACTATAATGAGAGCTTGGTGTAAGCAAGTACTTTCACTTTTAGGGTTTGCACAACGATGTGAAATATCACTTTGAAATTTTATAATGAATAGCTTGGAGACAAAGGTGGAGATAATATATCCATTGACAAACAAAATGTGTGTCGAGCGGGTTACTTGGTATAGGGAGAAGATGGACTTTGTAATCCAGTGTTGTTGAATAGTGATTTTGTGGTCTCTCTAATGGAAATGGTAAACAAGTGGGAAATTTTTGGAATGTGTCACCCACTTCCATGTTGCGAGATCAAAACCTATCATTGTGCCCCACTTTCTATGTTTTTGTATTCCAAAAAAAATTCCCTTTACATAGTATAGTGCATTGCATTACGTTATAGTGCACAAACTATATGACACCTAAAAACATTTTCTATACCACAATCATTACGTAAAATATTTATCACTTCCAACGTGTGGAAGGAATGTGTCCTTTTCCACGGTATGACCTAATTTCTTCTTTTTCCATTTCTATTGTTGACACCCTCATTAAATTGTGTGAAATTTAGATTAGTGAATTAAGTACACTAAAGGATGTAAGGGGAGCTACATGAGGTTATTCTAATTAATTAACTTCCAACATTAATTATGTAATATCATAACAACACAAATAATGTATTAAACACGGTATGAACTTGAAAAAATAAGAGTATGAGTGCACTTAGTTGTTTACAAAATGGATCTCGGGAAGTTCGGGAGTGCACATTGTTGCAATAGGGAGATCTCGAGATTGATGATGCTTCATTTTGGGAATTTTGATTGAAATAGACATGGGGTAGGACCACACAATTCTATCATTATCATTCATATGGTCTTGACCCTATTGTACAATTTTGGACTGATTGGATTAAGGTCCGTGAACTTGTCATGCGAGTGTTGCCTACTTGGAAATGTCTAACGTTTTAAACCTTAGTTGTCAATCATGTTGTGAAGCTCTTTGAAAATTCTGAACAAGATCTCATACCCTAACCATGGATGCAAACCCATATAAAATAAATATTATTTTTGTTGTGGGTAGCCCCATGCACCACCAATGTTAACAAGTACTCCAAAGAGGCCTCAAACCGTATGTCGTTCTCCACCTAGCATGTGATATATAAATGAATGCAACTAGATTTGACAACTTCTTTGAAAATGCTTGAGTTGAGTTTGGATCTTACTAAAATATTCATAAAAAGGATATTTGAGTGCTTTTAAAATAGAGAGAAACATGTCTTGAGCTAGTAAGAAGCTCTATAACTATAGAGATTTCTTGCCTAATGATTGTGGATGTGATTTTGTGAAACTTAGGAAGCCTTGGGTGTATTTTGCAAGTGTTGGAAGTGAGTATATCAAAGTAGTGCCATAGAATGTCCAAGTTAGTAAATGAGGTAGTGTTAACTTACTTATATATATTTCTAATGTGAATTATCAAAGAAATGTCGATCCAAAGGGAATAAAGAGTGTATTAAATAATTTGGAACTGAAAGCAAAGATGAAGGATATGAAAAATAATTCCAGGTGTTTGGAAACGAAATTCTAGTTTTGTCCACAGAAAGTATTTGAAAATGATAATAATTAGTAATGTAATATGTAATAGTAATATGAAACACAATGAGAATAATAATCACATTAGGAATTTATTTGAAGTTTTTATGCACTAATATAACAAAATTAAAATGCCACATCGATTGAAATTTGAAAATTTCAATATTTTCATTAATAAGTATATATATTTATACGTTGAATTTGAAATAGTTTTACAACAAGATTTAAAAATGACAATTACAATTTCACAATTTATTTTTGTAGCTTCATCCTTAAGAAGATTATTTTCTATGTGTTTCAATTTCTACCTCTTGCATGTATATAAATTTCTTTTACAACACCCGACCGAAAAAAATATCCTTTTATTGCAACTTCGATGTTTAAAAGAATTTCTCTTCTGGATTTTTTATCACCAAATAACAATAATGTTGGATCATGTTTTATTTTCTTCTTCAACAATATCTATGGATCCATTCCATGTTCCTTTATTATCCTTCTTAAGGTATTATTCTTCTTGTTTAAGATAACAAGCTTCTACTTCAATTCAATTATTGCATTTAAACTTTTCCTGGAACTTTTTAAATGCACATCAAGCACTATAGCCTCATTTTTCAAATTTTCATACTTTGAATGCATTTCAAAATAGAAATAATTAATAAAGTTTCAAAAATTGTAAATAATATTTGAAAAATTAGTAAGACTTACCAATGCCTTATCTCATTCCGCATTTGTAATAACTACAAGGCCCTTGTCTCTCGACCACATATTGTGGTAGGCTTGTGCTTCGTGTTTAAATTATCAATTCCATTCAACATAATGTATGACACTTCATCATCATAATTATTTTCAAAATATACATAACCAGACACAACTTGATTCAACAAAATATCAAGCTTTGTTGGCTCGTTTTGAACTGAAGAATACAATATATGTCTTTGGGAGTGATTTTTAAATCATGAATTTATTTCTTTAATCATAACTTTAGCCCTAAACTCCCACAATTTTAATTGTTCAATATAACATCAACATTGGCTTCACAATTGTCAGCCAAAAGAGCATTAAGTGAAAAAGTAGTTTTTTGGTCATCAATTAAGGCAATATGTACTAGAGAAGGTGTGCTTGATCTATCCACTCTTATTGGAGAAGGTTTCCTTGCCCCATGAATCATATCTTGGGGATTAAAAGTTCCATGGGCCTAAACCATGCTTTTAATCCCTAGATATTCCTCATCCAAATCAAATTTTTCAAAATCGAAATACCTTATCCACTAGGAAGATTACCCAAAAACATTGGAAACCGAGCTACAAAATAAAGGGTGCCCTTGTTTAAATCTTGAGGAAAAAATGAAATATTCTTTCCACTACACCTGGTCCTAATATTTTTTGGTGGAGGTCGCAGAGGTGGCATCTTCCTCTTCATAGTAGCAAATGGATTTTGAATTGGATGTGGAGGAGACTATACGTACCCAAAATTGTAAGGTCTTGTCTTTCGAACAAAGCATAATAAGTGCCCCAATGATGATACAGGTCTCCTCGCAAGGTGTTTGGGATCCGGAAAAGCTCTCGGAGTATGCGTTAACATCCCACATGCCCCGCCTAGCCCCCGCGCCCTTTGTTTTCCCCTTTTTCCTTCTTTCCTTGGCCTTTTGATCTTCGCGATGTGAAACCGCCGCCTGAGGCGGCGGTCTCAGGCCGCCCCCGATCAGGGTGGCGGTCTGAACGCCGCCCTTCTCGGGCGGCGGTCCTGCGCGCGTTTTCCAGAACGTTCTTTTGATGTGAATCGCGTGAAATATCATGTTTCACCAGCTTTCCTTGCCGACTTGAGCATGCATTTATGTTTTTGGTCCCCTGGAATAGTGTTTTTCCTTTGTTTATTGTTTAGGAGTTCAGTTTGGTTTTGATCTTTTGGGGATTGAATTCCTATAAATGCATGGCTTGTGCTCAAACAAATGGCTTGATTTTGAAGACTGATCTTTTGCTCTCATCTCCTCATTTTTAGTATTTTAGCTTGTTATCTTGTTTAGAAGCCATAGTTTCAATTCACTTGCATGTCTAGTTAGTATTGTTCAAATGTTGGTAAGCCACATACACATCTTGTGCAGGCAGTGCTATTATTTCACCCAATCCGGTCTGAAGTTTGTCACTGAATTTCTCTTTGCATTAGATTTAAGCTATTATTTTTCTTAGAATACTTGTTTTAGTTCATTTGCATGCTCATTAGCATTGTCCAGCTGTTGGTAAGCCACATATCCAGCTTGTGCAAACAGTGTTGTTGTTTTACCCAATCCATTGGAATAGAATAGCTTAGGAAGCCATTAAAGTTACAGGTTTTGCTCTTCAAACAGGATAGTTTCAGGTTCTGGTCGCTTCATATTGCATGGCTTGCAGTAAAATCCCGCTAGGAATCGCATAAGCCAAGCTCTGTACTCTTGCGTTGTCCCTCTCCTACTCACATTTTTGGTCTGCATTCTGAGTTGTCCTTGTCCCAATATCTACTCCTGTCGATGCTAGTATTACACGCTTTTCTGGATCCACGTGAACACGAAAGAACGAGGAGATCATACTGAGGGGACAAGATCACACACACCATCGGATTCGCCACTGTTCTGCGGAATCCAGGTTCTAGCTTTCAAAGTTCTAGTTAGAATCATATCAAATAGAGTAGATAATTGCTTCATTTCAGTGAATTCTATTCTCGATATTGCCAGGGAAGCTGTGAGGATTGATAGTTTCTGAGAAACTATGATTCACTCCTCACTTCTGAGGTAGGATTGAGAATCTTGCAGATAGATTAGATGAGCTATTTTATTTAGAATAAATCTACAAATTGCACAGGCTGATAACTACACTCGGTTATTTTGTCTGTTTTAAATTATTGTTTAGTTGTTATTCCTAGATACATTTAAATAGCTTGCTTTCATTATATTCTTGAAAGGTTTCTTAGAAGAATAGAACTTATTTATGTTTTAGGTTTATTCCACATAGTTAGAGTTTACTTAGTTACAGTTAGATTTACATTTCGTTTCGTATGACAATCACGGGACCTCAGGAGCCCAGGGAATATATATTTGAGCCAATCGTGCCTCAACCAAACCTCGTCACAACAATAGTTGACATAGACCAAAATCTCAGAATACAAGTATTCCGAACAACAACATATTTACAACTGATCAGTTCTCAGTTGAGAGGGTTAAACATAGAGGACGACCAAGCACACACGTTTTGGTCAAACCAACCAAATTACAGATTGCCCTAGGTAAACACTCACATGACTGTAGAAGGGTTCGAAAGAGAACAAACCTTTGGTTGTGATCCTTTGGTCCCACAGCCAGGTGCAGGAGACACTCTCACAGATATAGATACCAGTCTAAGGATCCAGGTTGCACGAACACCTGTGAGATATTATGAGAAAATCACACAGTTGTTGGTCCTAAATATAGAAGCTTTGAGAAAGCATACGATTATTGGATACTAGGGATTAGAACTTGATTTTGCGCATGACCATAACAGGACCGCAACAACCAAGAGTCTATGGTTGTGATCCACAGATCCCACAGCCCAACGAGTCCACAAGTCAATCAGATATAGACGCTGGCTTACGCACACTAGTATTCCAATCCACTCCAATTCCACCCATCATCATCGAACAATTGTCCTTACTAGATATAGCGGCTAACGAAGCTAGAGAATTCTGGACTAGGCCAGAGAATCATCCGTAGAGTCAATTGTTTCCACCATCCACCCTATGACCTTATCTGGAGACATACACGAAACTATCCCAGGTCATTTTCCACGTATTCCACAACCCATAGATCGAATCATGCCAGAGCTCGATATTGATTGGAGCCTTCGAGCAGTCATCCTTGCCGATCGATCTATCACACCAGTCCAAGTTAGAAGGGCCTTCTTTGCCTTAGATTCGCAAATTCCACTAGTGCGTGTCGAAGACATTAGACTACCTAACTAGTTTGTCTGAATCCAACGCATATTCTACCCCCACCGGCTGTCTCGGCACGACCTCGAGAGGTCGGGTACGCGGAAGAGTCACTTGTAGATTCTCACGCTCGCCTGTCACTTTTCCGGCGTACAAAACTGGTGAACCCGACGTGAAACAAACGAAATTAGTGAAGCTGACATAAAACTTCCTACTTTCTCGCCCGGAGTCATAGTATCACGTATCCTTTCACAAATCACCTTCGTTCCTTCCCATTATTCTACGGGTATTCATATACCCCCCGAATATGTCGGGATTCGATGAATATGGCAGACCCCTCTTGGGTCTCGAGGCATACTACGCCCAACAGAATAGGCAATCATCACCCTCACTCTCAGTATGGGGCGACAACTATTCAACTAATCAGTTGTCAACAAGAAACAGATATAACTCGTCTTTTCAGACAGAGGAGTTAGATCAACCCCCTCGAACACAACAAACAGAGCCTTCAGGCTCGAACAATATGACGTTTACCGAGAGAATCTGGTTCATCTCCTCAAATGCTACTTAGACCACAAATTAGTAGGCAATCAGATCCATACCTGGTCTTAGATGATGGACAGTCAATACGTTATCCTAGGAGTGAACAACGCTCCCGGGGCATGTACCCACCTATAGGAGGTCTACAAATACAACCCGAGATCTCTTTTCAAGAAAATACCTCTATGCCACTGCATATAGGAAATACTCTCGGAGAAACTTGGCAAGATAGCGATCAATTCATGACAGGCTATCATATGCCTATACAACACCAGGGTATACAACAAATGCCGCTCAGGCAAAGCACCGTGACTTCACCAAATGAAGTCATTTCAACGTTAGTAGAAAAAGTGAGAGGGTTAGAACTTGCTCAAGCAAGTCAAAACTCTCCGTTCATACAAGCAGGAAGTTCCAATCCTCCATACCACTCTGGCCAAGTAGATCTCCTCACAGGTGTAGGCACGTTAGGTATGCCTCCTCACTATCCACAACAAATGCCAACAAGGCCTGTCATCTCTAACACTATTCCTCCCGGTCTAGTATCAAGTAACCCATTACTAGACAATACCCCGTCATACTTAAACATGTACTCCAAATCACCACAAGGAGATATGTTCTCCTCTCCTGGCATGTTTGCTCAAACACAGGGACTTCCCTATGCCCCTACCAATGCATACGTTGCACCATATCAACAACCCATCCCACCACCACTCCCTCAGCAACCACCATCAATGGTCGAAAACTATGCGATAGGGACTTATTCAGAATATCTAAAGGAACCCTTAGACTTCACCATACGAAGCGTCATGCTCCCAAGACCCTTCCCGATTTACCCAAGTACAAAGGTGAGGGAGATCCAAACGCACATATCAAGGCTTACGCTACAGCCATACGAGAATTACTCCCTTGGGATGGGGTTGTTGCTAAAATATTCCCCAAAACCTTGGAAGGCATTGCTCTCGACTGGTATTATAGAATACCTGAAGCCTCCATCCATTCATTTAAACAGCTCGTATCAGAATTCATTAAGGCATTCGACATGAACAAATTGTTGAGAACAGGAATCAGGGAATTCTTACACATCAAACAAGAACACAACGAATCTGTCACCCATTTCATCCAAAGGTGGCATACAGTCCTTTATTCCTCGGCAAGTGCTCCAAACATGGATCAGATGGAACTATGCGATTTATTCCTTCATTCTCTCAGCAAGGAGGTGAAGGAAGAAGTCCAGAAGTTCCCACTAAGAACTTACGATGAAGTACTTGAGAGCGCTCTTCGAATAGACCAAGCAGCGATAGATAGTGGTCGTAAGACATATGGAACAAACGGGAGGTTAATCACCTCCACTCAGAACACTACAACTATCACAAATATCAATCAAGGACCCAAAATCCTTAACAAAAATCGTGGGGTAACAACGGATGGAGTAACCGACCAGCCCAAAAGGGTAAATGTTGTTAATACTCCGTCACAAACAAACAACCAACGAAACAACAACTTTACCCCGACGATCAATACAGTGGATTTTAACCATCCACAACAACAACAACAATGGCAAAATCTTATACAAGGGCCAAGCCAAAACTCATTTGGTTATCAAACCAAAGTCAAAACCAGAAAACAACAATTCCAAAACTTTAATCCTAATAGGCAACGGTTTGATCGAATTTTAGGCCACAATACACACCAAACCAACAAAACAGGAATTACAACCCCAATTCTTATTGTGGTTTCCACAAAATTCGGGGTCACAATACTAGAACGTGTCGTGACTACAATAAATTTATGCAACGTTTTCCAGAAGAACAAAGACAGTTCTTCACAGATTTGTTTTTGGCAGATCCCGTCTCATCATCACCAAATACGCTCGCAGGGGCAGTTTCCCCTCAGAATGCTCCCCTCAAGATCTTTAATGATCCGCTCCCAAATCATGATAGCAATAGGCTGAATCCAACTGGAACAAACAAAAGTGCAATGACAGGAAACAATGATCATGAAGCCTCGACTTCATTAAATCCATCAGTTGCACCACAGTTAGGAAGTCAACCGAGACCCAAGATAGTCAGTTTGGTAGAATTAGACATTGAACTACCTATCGAAGCTATAACAAGAACGTGAGAATATTTCTCTCAACCGAGCTCAAGTCATCTACCAGAAACAGATAAGAGTCAGCAAATAGTAGAAAAACCCGTAGGTGCCTATGATTTAATTAATGACCTAACAAAGACCTTCTCGCACATCTCATTTTTAGATTTACTAAAGAACTCTCCTCCTCACAGAGCTGCTCTTTTAGAAGCATTAGGTCTAGGTCATCTAATTAACATCACTCCACCTCCTGAAACACAAGTAAATCACGTAGATTTTGATATCCACCCTCCGGGGCAGCCAGACAAGGATGTCGAATTCATATTCGAAATAAGTAAAATGCCCACAGATGTTGAGATCGCACGTCGAGGTGACCCAGCCTTACACTTACAAGTATGGGTTTATAATAACTATGTAAAACGGGCAATGGTTGACGATGGGGCCGCAGTTAACATAGTCCCTTTCTCTTTCCTCCAAAAACTTGGATATGGGGAAACAAACTGTTCCACTACTCGAAATACATTAAGAGGCTATGATAGCCTTAAAGCCACTTCGATAGGAACTATAATACTGCCGGTCACCTTAGGGCCCAAAACAATCCTGACTGAGTTTTATATTATAGATCGGGAAACTAATTATAATATGATACTCGGCCGACCATGGATACACCGAATGAAGGCAATCCCTTCTACTTTATTTCAAGAAGTAAGATTCTTGCATCTAGGAAAGGTATTTGTAGCCAAAGGTGATCCAAAACCTTTCGATTTGCACCTAGCTGATTTAAAGAAAAGACCAGGGTGCACTCAAAATTTGAACTTCCAACAAACCAACTTAATAAACCCACTGACCCAAAACCAGAGGAAAATTTGGTACCTACGACGGATCTTGAAACTATCAGCATAGCCAAAACAATTCCAACCCCCAAAGATAAAACTAAAGAAACAGTATCATTAGGGACTACTGCGAAAATCGTTGAGTTGATAGAACAAGATTCACCAATGTTCTTACCATTTGATTCAGTAGGCATAGGATATTCCCTAGGTGTTGGTTCCCTTCCAGCAGAGGACCTCTGTATGGTAGAAGTAGAGTGCGCAAACACAGCAAATGCCCCAACATCTATACTCCCGACTAAGTATTGGACTCTCCATTTCGATGGAGCTAAATGCCGTTATGGAGCGGGGGCAGGTATAATTCTTACTTCGCCAAGGAGAAAGTCCTCCCATTCACTTTTAAGTTAAACTTTGAATGCACAAACAACGGCGCTGAGTACGAAGCCCTCCTCCTTGGCCTCACTTTAGCCAAGAGAATTGGTGTTAATAACATCAGAGTCTTAGGAGACTCGCAATTAGTGGCAAATCAAGTTTCTGAAGTATATGAAACCAAAGCCGAACACTTGCAGCTTTACAAAGAAGCCGTATTAAATTTAAGCAAGGCATTTAACTTCATATCCATTGAAGCAATCCCGCGAGAGAAAAATCTTCTCGCCGATTCAATAGCAACTTCAGCATCACATTTTACTCCAAGTAATGAGTTAGAAGATACCCAGTTCACGGTGTCCATTCATGATGAGCCATTGATAAAAATAATGACAAATCCCCTTTCAAGTGGAAGTGAATCTACCACCCAGGACCATGTCGATAATAATATGGCCACTTTGGAATACTTAAATGCCTATGCGGCATTACATCTCTCCTATCATATGCTAGATTTATCCTTAATTCCACATTCGTCTTCCTATTTCGGGAATCCCATGATGGATTTCCCCTCACAAATGGAACCTAGCATATCGCGGAGACAATGGGAGGGTTTGGATTTACCTCGGCACCACCGAGTTCGAAGAGGGTAACGCCTCTTTGATCGAAGAAACAATCGATGTCAACATCGGGACAGAAGATGAACCGAGAATATTGAAATTAGGATCATCCTTAACCCCAGAAGAAGTGGAAATACATACTCAGATTCTCAAAGAACATCAGAAGGCATTTGCATTTAATTATAAGGAGATGACAGGAGTCACACCCCACATTGCGGTGCACAACCTCGTCACTAAATCAGATGCAAAGCCAATTAAACAAAAATCAAGACCCATGAAGCCCAAAGTAGCTCTCATGGTAAAAGAGGAGGTAATAAAACTCCTTCAGGTAGGATTCATCAAGCCAGTCGACTACTCCCAATGGGTATCTAATATCGTCCCCGTTCTCAAGAAGAATGGGAAGATACGCATCTGCATAGATTTTCGAGATATCAACAAAGCATGTCCTAAGGACGACTTCCCGTTACCATCCATCGATGTTATTGTTGATGCAACAGCTGGTTTTGAACTTTTGTCTCTCATGGATGGATTCTCGGGATACAATCAAATCAGAATATCTGAGCAAGATCAAGCTAAGACCACATTTATAACTCCTTGGGGAACCTATTGCTACGCTATTATGCCATTCGGTCTCAAAAACGCCGGTGCTACGTACCAGCGGGCCATGACATACATATTTCACGATCTAATTCATAAAATCATGGAATCTTACGTAGATGACTTATTGGCTAAGGCCAAGAAGCATTGTGACCATCCCGAAGTACTCCACGTCATTCTTTCACGTCTAATAGAATACGGAGTCACATTAAACCCAGAGAAATGCGTCTTTGGTGTAACGGGAGGGAAGCTCTTAGGTTATATCATATCGTCACGAGGGATAGATGTTGACCCAACCAAAATTTGGGCTGTCCTCGAAATGGTTCCACCTTCAATGAATCTGGAATCAGATCATTTCTCGAAAAGCTGGGTGCAATCCGAAGATTTATCCCGGACTTAAGCTTCGCCATTCATCCAATCAACAATTTACTCAAGAAAGACTATAGCATTGATTGGACCGAAGATTGCAATGAAGCTTTTGATGCGGTTAAGCGTTTCCTTTTATCACCACCTACGCTAATGCCACCTAAGTTAGATCACCCGTTAATTCTATATTCACGAGCTACCAATGTCTCATTGGCCTGTATGTTGGCCCAAGAAGACGATAACAAGAGAGAATGCGTAATTTATTTCATCAGCCGAACGTTGCTCGACTATGAAACACGCTATACACAGGCAGAACGAGAATGTCTCGCCATAGTCTTTGCTACTAAATGCCTAAGACATTATATGCTGAATCAAGAAATGAAAGTCATGGTAAAAACGGACCATCTACGGACTTTCCTCACACAAGGGTCATTGTCTAAAAAGGCTGGACGTTTTATAACCTTAATGGGAGAATTCGAATTAACATTTGTAAATCAGAAGTCAGTTAAAGGGAAAATCATTGCGGATTGGTTAGCTGACAACCCATTAGATGGAGGTGATCTAGTAGATTTAGACTTTCCAGATGAGTGCGTATACTACATCGAAACCCGACCCGCTATCTCTGAGTGTCCCTGGTATGCTGACATCATTAACTATATCATGGACCATACGTATCCAGAAGGAGCTACACCACAACAAAGAAGATAGTTACGCATAATCGTAGCTAAATACGTCATTATAGAGCAGGTTCTCTATCGAAAGGTGTTCAATGGAATGCTCCTAAGGTGTGTCAACACAGAGGAATCCAAGAAGATTCTCCATGAATCTCACGGGGTATATGTGGAGGCCACTTCGGTGGCCATGCCACCGCTCGAAAAATACATCGAATGGGCTATTTCTGGCCCACTCTGGAACATGATGCGATAGAGTTTGCACGCAGGTGTCATAAGTGCCAAGAATTCTCCCACGAGATCCACATGCCAAAGACAAGCTCTACAACCAATCGCAACACCATGGCCCTTTTCTACATGGGGTCTAGACTTAATAGGGAAATTCTCTCCCTCATCCACAGAGACGGCCATAATTTTATAATCACGGCCACTGAATATTTTACCAAATGGGTGGAGGCCATGCCTCTTACTACTGTACCTGGTTCTGTGATCGCCAAGTTCATTTTGAACCAAATCATTTGCAGGTACGGTATCCATAAATCATTATCTCCGATAATGGAACTTCTTTTAAGAATGAAGAGGTTCACGAACTATGCAATAAATTTAAGATAAGCCATCATACGGCTTCCTTGTATTACCCTCAAGCCAACAGACAGGCTGAAGCGACAAACAAGACACTGAAATCCATTCTCCTTAAAACGGTGAAAGAAAACAAACGAGATTGGCATTTGAAGTTATATCCGGCCTTGTGGGCCCACCGAACCTCAATAAGAACACCAACGGGAGAAACTCCTTTCTCGCTAGTATTTGGGGCAGAAGCAGTTCTCCCACTTGAGGTCGAAATACCCAGTCTCCGCATTTCATTACAAGGGATTCTGGATGAAGACGCTTACAGAGAAGCACGTCTTTCACAACTAGAAAGCCTAGACGAAACTAGGTTAGATCTTTGAGCGGGCATAGAGCTTATCTTTGACCGAATGTGCTAGCAGTATAACAAAAAGGTCTATGAACGTGATATATACGAAGGTGATCTAGTTCTAAGACTAGACAGCCGGATCGACAAGAAGACCGGCGAAGGAAGGAAATTCCGGCCCAAATGGTTGGGCCCATACTGAGTCATGAAGGACTACGGAAATGGTGCTTACCTCTTATGTACGCTAGAAGGTGAGGAATTTGGCGAAACAGTCAATTCCCTGCACCTCAAGCGATTCTACGCATAAGCAACTAGCACTACTTGTATAATTATCTACATTGCATCTTCATATAGATTTAGATCATTTTGTCCACTTGTTTCTTACATAAATTGTGATCAAGGAATCTATTCTCAAAGCAATTCATTACAAACTCATGATGTTGTTGGCATTAAGCTCTTTAATCATATCTCTCCATCTTCATATACCATCGAATCATCTCGGAATCTTTTATCAAATAAATCAAACATGACAAAGTCTTAACGGTAACCATACCAAGATCTGCAAGTTTGTTCTCACTTTGATTTCTTCTTAGGATAGGTGTCTTGCCTATGGTCTGTTCTAGAAGCTTCATGGTGTCACATCTATCCCATATATACATCTCTTTGGAAATAAGCATATACTGACATTTTACTCAAATAAGCAAGTCAAAAAGTGATTAAACAGAAAATTTTATTTTTACACATTTCCTTGCCCCACCAACCTTCGGTGATGAGCTTGCGTCTCTTACTAGTGACGTAGGGTTGGGAAAGGATGGAAATGCCCTTACTCACCTATGCCTTGCCCACGGTGATAAACCCACGCTTCTTACTAGTAGCATGGGGCAAAGTATAGGGGGTCCTCTTGACACAACAAACGTTAAAAGGTCATAAACAAACAATCCAAACTTTGAGTCAAAAACGAATGAATCAGATGTTCAAAATTCCAAGAGAGTTAAAATCCTAAAACCCAGATCTTGTCTACTATGTGGCCATCTACGGGTCTAAGTCTAGATAAACCGCAAAGCAAGTGCATTCTAAACTATGAAGTCATTCGGGTAGAGTAAGCTTGTAGCTTCCAATTTGGTTCCACCAAAGCTTTGTCTGTCTTTCACCACTATCATTTCACCACATTTCATAACTTGCGCCCTTCTTAGCTCTTGGTGATGAGCCCTCGCATCTTACTAGTTGCGTGGAGTTAGGAGTGGGGCAAGTTAATCTATTCATCATACTGGTTATATTCATCACTTTGCAAAACAAGCATGAGGTATCCAAATTGCTCACAGAAGCTAGGATTCGAAATCACAATATATCTGCAATATCATATATCAGCATCATGAAACACAAAAAGAAAGTAAACATTTGCACCATCTGTTATCCATTGCATACATTCTAAAAAGCATACAAACATACATCGTAGTATATACAAAGAAGCTGGAAATAGAAAAGAAGCCATGAGTGCCAAGTTTTGATCCAAAACGAATGCATATATATAAATAATCAATGTTTATATACAATGCCATCATGCACTAGGCATGGTCAAAATGCTCAAAGAGCCCGTGATATACAATAGTACAAAATACACAAGGGCCAAATGGCCTCTCAACCCCTACGCGACCCCTCCGAAGGTGCACGCCCTCGCCTAGGACTCCGGCTACGCCGGCGCTCTGAATGTACGGAGGGCTCAGGGTCCCGAGGGGCAGCCGCGGTCTCACCACGAGAATGGCTCCTCATAAGGCGCTCAGCCGTCCTGTAGCCCGCTAGCTCGGTGCGAAGGGTCGATACCATCCTGGCCACGTGCCAAATGGGAGCGAAGACATCAGTATGTCTACCAGCTGCTGAGGGCTCCCCGGCATCTACGGATAACTCCGCGCGGGTCCTATCCATGGGGATCATCAGGGAATCGGTACATACCCTGCGGATCAGATCCCACCACTCGTCAATAGTCTCTGCAAACAAAGAAGAAAAACAAATCAGAAACCAAGCAAGAGGCTAAAAGATACAAGATAAAAACACAAGGAGAGATAGCAATTAAAACAAATCCTAAATTAAACAAACGTTAAAGAAGGAAGAAAGGATAACTTACTCGGATCACCGGGCCTCCAAGATGGATCGCTGGGGCCGGCACCCGCCGCGGATGCCGCTGCCGACTGAGGGGCTGCTCCTGTGGCAGGGGCAACATGTCACCCTGCAACTGACTCGTCCTCTCCACCATGGCCCTGAGAGAGTGGCTCCTCTGAAACTAGAGTGTCCTTCTCTGCGCTCTGCTCAGCCCTCTCTGCCTGCATAATGTCCTGAGTGTCATGCCACTCAGGATCACTGTCATCAGTCTGCTCCTCCGACCCTCCCTCTATAAGCTCCTCAGAGTCGGAGTCAATATCTATGGGGTCATCACTACTATGAGCAGGACCCACAGCAATCTGAAGTAAAGGTGCCCGAGGCACACCAGCTCTCCCTCTAGCATGAACTATCCTCCTGGCTGCAATGGGAATGCCAGGAGTGATCACTGTCCAACCACGGCCTCTAGGCCCCCCTCTGGCCTCGCGAACTGATCTATAAACTGGCGCCACTGGGGGAAGCATGCCCATATACGGTAGGCCAAACTGCTGAGGAACTCTGCCAAAAGGATGCACCTCCACTCGCCCCACTCGATCAATGAGCTGCCCTGTGGTGGAGCAAGAGATCAAGGTAAGAGTCTCCTCTCCCCATATGCCAGCCATAAGCCGGTACGGTGTCGCCTCCATGTCTGCAGTAGTAAGGGAGGCAACTGGCTGGTGAGGTGCTCTAAGCACCGACATATCTGTCCATCTGGCTGCCCTCACAGCCCCAGGATCTGCCACCTCCACACCTCTGCCATAAGGGATAAAACGCTCATACACCCAACTCATGACTAAAGTCGGGTGGCTCAATGACTGTCCCTGTAAACGGACCACCCTGTATAAATCATGGTAGGTGGTCCCCAGAATATCTACACCCCAGGCGTATATCCGGCCATGCCCCTCTATCTGCGCAATGATGGGGGCCCAGCAGTATAACAATGTATCCCCTCCCTTGTCCCCGATCAGTCTCGAGGCAAGGATCCCCATGATCGCTGTCGAAGTACGGGGATAGGCAAAGAAGGAATGGATCGAACTCTCACTCCCTTCTTCGACCCCGTGGAGATAACTGCATCTCCCATATATGCTGCCCACTGTGCAATCTGTGCCTGTGAGCCTGCTGTCTCCAAAGTAAGTCTCCTCCCGATGATCGGGACCCCCAAAATACGGTAGACATCCTCGAGTGTGATGGTCCACTCACCACGGACCCCTGGCAGTCGGAAGGTGTTCCGATCTGCATCCCAATAAGAGAATAAGTCACAAAGGATGTGACTAGATGGTGCAACATGAGGCACACGTGATATACGCAGTATGCGGCTCTCTGTAGTGTGTCCTCCTCGTCCTGTGAAAGGGCATCCAGTACCCCTGAGAGCCAATCACACTCTCTCTCTCTGCTCCATCTAATATACTCCTCTCTCGCCTGCATACACCCAAAAACACACAAAACAGAGCAAGTTAATATCTGAACAATACCAAGAAGGTCATAAAAACGTGTAGAAGTGCAAAAAAATACAAACACAATCTCAAATATAAGTTCTTTTGCATTCTGTGCAGAACCGCCGCCCTGAGCAGGGAGGCGGTTTTGTAACCGCCGCCTTAAGGGCGGCGGTCGTGTAACCGCCACCCTGAACAGGGCGGTGGTCGTGTAACCGCCACCCTAGCCAGGGCGGCGGTCGTGGTCCGAAAACCCACGCGGGTTTTTAATCCTAAAAAGCCTAAAACTAGCAAAAAATGACCATTTGACCTAAAAATGGAGCCTACCCAGTAGGCGCCCCCCCTAGGTGGACCTTTTGAACCTAACATTTTCAAAAATAACCCCCCCATTACGACAAATTTAGCATTTCAAATTTAAAGGGGGAAAAACACAAAATTGAAGAAAACCAACCTGTGATCTAGCAGGATGGTGTTCCGCACGTGGAGGCATGATCACGATCTCGCTGCGGACGTTTTGACTCTACTCACGCAAGAAACCATCACCGTGGGTCCCAGAGCTCAAAATCAATCAAATCAACTCACGCAAATGAATAGGAAAATGGGCCCACTTTCATATATATAGCACCCTGATTCGTTTTAAAAGACTTTTTCGCAGGTTTTGGAGTGCCGACGGAGGTAAGTTCTTATCCCCGCACAAATGGTGCGTTCTCATTCCCTGTCTTTTTAGCATTTATTTTTCCAAGTTATTGTATCTATCTGCACTTGAATCCTCTTTTCATTTTACAGGTAGCGGGAATTTTGGATGGCGTGATTTCAACACACGGACGTGTAAGGTATAACTTCTTACTTCCCATTTCAGGACCGCCATACTCGAACCCACCATTTTATGCCTCTTCATGGCTAAAACGCTTCTCCGAGGGGGCAATATGTACGTACCCAAAATTGTAAGGTATTGTACTGCGGAACAGCATAATAAGTGCCCCAATGATGATACAAGTCTCCTCGCAAGGTTTTCGGGATCCGGAAAATCTCTCGGACTATGCGTTAACATCCCGCATGCCCCGCCTAGCCCCCGTGCCCTTTGTTTTCCCTTTTTCCTTCTTTCCTTGGCCTTTTGATCTTCAGTGAAGAAACCGCCGCCCTGATCAGGGCGGCGGTCTCAGAACCGCCGCCACTAGCTTGAGCGGCGGTCCTGCGCGCATTTTCCAGAACATTCTTTTGACACGACTTGCGTGAAATATCACGTTTCACCAGCTTTCCTTGCCGACTTGAGCATGCATTTATGTTTTTGGTCCCCTGGAATAGTGTTTTTCCTTTGTTTATTGTTTAGGAGTTCAGTTTGGTTTTGATCTTTTGGGATTGAATTCCTATAAATGCATGGCTTGTGCTCAAACAAATGGCCTAATTTTGAAGACTGATCTTTTGCTCTCATCTCCTCATTTTTAGTATTTTAGCTTGTTATCTTGTTTAGAAGCCATAGTTTCAATTCACTTGCATGTTTAGTTAGTATTGTTCAGCTGTTGGTAAGCCACATACCCATCTTGTGCAGGCAGTGCTGTTATTTCACCCAATCCGGTCTGAAGTTTGTCACTGAATTTCTCTTTGCATTAGATTTAAGCTATTATTTTGCTTAGAATACTTGTTTTAGTTCATTTGCATGCTCATTAGCATTGTCCAGCTTTGTTGGTAAGCCACATATCCAGCTTGTGCAAACAGTGTTGTTGTTTTACCCAATCCATTGGAATAGAATAGCTTAGGAAGCCATTAAAGTTGCAGGTTTTGCTCTTCAAACAGGATAGTTTCAGGTTCTGGTCACTTCATATTGCATGACTTACAGTAAAATCCCGCTAGGAATCGCATAAGCCAAGCTCTGTACTCTTGCGCTGTCCCTCTCCTACTCACATTTTCGGTCTACATTCTGAGCTGTCCTTGTCCCAATATCTACTCCTGCGATGCTAGTATTACACGCTTTTCTGGATCCACGTGAACATGAAAGAACGAGGAGATCATACTGAGGGGACAAGATCACACACACCATCGGATTCGCCACTGTTCTGCAGAATCCAGGTTCTAGCTTTCAAAGTTCTAGTTAGAATCATATCAAATAGAGTAGATAATTGCTTCATTTCAGTGAATTCTATTCTCGATATTGCCAGGGAAGCTGTGAGGATTGATAGTTTCTGAGAAACTATGATTCACTCCTCACTTCTGAGGTAGGATTGAGAATCTTGCAGATAGATTAGATGAGTTATTTTATTTAGAATAAATCTACAAATTGCATAGGCTGATAACTACACTCGGTTATTTTGTCTGTTTTAAATTATTGTTTAGTTGTTATTCCTAGATACATTTAAATAGCTTGCTTTCATTATATTCTTGAAAGGTTTCTTAGAAGAATAGAACTTATTTATGTTTTAGGTTTATTCCACGTAGTTAGAGTTTACTTAGTTACAGTTAGATTTACATTTCATTTCGTATGACAATCACGGGACCTCAGGAGCCCAGGGAATATATATTTGAGCCAATCGTGCCTCAACCAAACCTCGTCATAGCAATAGTTGACATAGACCAAAATCTCAGAATACAAGTATTCCGAACAACAACAGATTTACAACTGATCAGTTCTCAGTTGAGAGGGTTAAACATAGAGGACGACCAAGCACACACGTTTTGGTCAAACCAACCAAATTACAGATTGCCCTAGGTAAACACTCACATGACTGTAGAAGGGTTCGAAAGAGAACAAACCTTTGGTTGTGATCCTTTGGTCCCACAGCCAGGTGCAGGAGACACTCTCACAGATATAGATACCAGTCTAAGGATCCAGGTTGCACGAACACCTGTGAGATATTATGAGAAAATCACACAGTTGTTGGTCCTAAATATAGAAGCTGAGAAAGCATACGATTACTGGATACTAGGGATTAGAACTTGATTTTGCGCATGACCATAACAGGACCGCAACAACCAAGAGTCTATGGTTGTGATCCATAGATCCCATAGCCCAACGAGTCCACAAGTCAATCAGATATAGACGCTGGCTTACGCACACTAGTATTCCAATCCACTCCAATTCCACCCATCATCATCGAACAATTGTCCTTACTAGATATAGCGGCTAACGAAGCTAGAGAATTCTGGACTAGGCCAGAGAATCATCTGTAGAGTCAATTGTTTCCACCATCCACCCTATGACCTTGTCTGGAGACATACACGAAACTATCCCAGGTCATTTTCCACGTATTCCACAACCCATAGATCGAATCATGCCAGAGCTCGATATTGATTGGAGCCTTCGAGCAGTCATCCTTGCTGATCGATCTATCACACCAGTCCAAGTTAGAAGGGCCTTCTTTGCCTTAGATTCACAAATTCCACTAGTGCGTGTCGAAGACATTAGACTGCCTAACTAGTTTGTCTGAATCCAACGCATATTCTACCCCCACCGGCTGTCTCGGCACGACCTCGAGAGGTCGGGTACGCAGAAAGAGTCACTTGTAGATTCTCACGCTCGCCTGTCACTTTTCCGGCGTACGAGACCCTCTACAACAAGTAATTGTAATTTTGTAAATAACATAAGAAAAGTCAAATGAAAAACATAATAGGATTGAAATAATAATAAATGTAATGTTATATCATGTATGATTATAAAAATTACTTAGTCGAGTGTATTCTAGCTAAGGTGCAAATTGGTCTTGTTGCATTTGTTGTTGTAGAGAAGTAGACTAAAATGTATGGGAGTTGTATACGTAGGTATGGTCTAAAACATAATTAAGCATAAATGATAGATGAGCTTGTTGAATTTTTTTAAAAAATATAAGCAAAAATACAAAAATGAGATTCATACCTGAATCCAAAGAGTGAGGTACCGAAGATATTTCTACATCATGTGTTTGATCAAATTCATATACATTTTTATTGGGATACCATGAGCCCAATGATATAATCTTGTGCTACTTTGGAGGTTTTTGTAGCAAAGGAATATAAGTTACAAGAAATATTGAAACATATACAAGTTTTAAATAATTAATTACATTTATTTTCAAACATATTGAAATATATATACATCATAAATTAAAATGCATACAATTAATTCTTGCAGTATGTTGGATGTGTCAATTTAAGGGTTTAAGGAACTCCTCATCCATTTGATAGATTATGGAGGGTTTTCCTCATTTGTGTGTTGATTGTCTTAAATAGAAACTGAATCTCCCAACCTAGTGGGAAACGAACTATGATAGCAATTTCCCTTCGTGATGTAGCCGTAGAAGCTATTTTATGTGAAAATTCAACAATAAATTGTTTATTAACCCCAAATATAAATTATAATAGATAAATATTACAAAAAAAAGAATAATAATCAAAAATTGGGGCTCACCTCATGCTCTTGAAGTGTCAACAAAAAAATATGATAGCTTTACATGCATTGTTGTCAGAGGAGTGGTGCCACGTAAATTATAGAGAGATTCATAATATAAACCAAGAATCAAATTTGTTGAGCTGAATTTCATATACACTTTATTCGGATAAAGTTTTGAATGGTGATATTGATCTCAAGTTTTGTTTGACTAAAGATCAAGCTGCAGCTATTTTCACAAATTCATTGTGTTCTGTGAAGTTTTACAATTTTGTGCCTTGTTGGGCCTATCAAAGTTTCCATTGAGGGGAGTGTGCATGACAATTCCACCTCTTAATGGTTGTTGTAAACTTCCAATACTTCCTCCATTTTTGTAATAAGTAAATAGTCACGGGTTGTATGTGAGTTTACTTGTAAATCCTAGCGAAGCATTAGTTATGGGTATGCCTTGGTTTATAAAAGGATCCATAATCTGATATAAGTCTTCATATATAAAGCACTTTTCTTAATAATTTATGTATGGGAAGATTTGTATGATTTCCCTTGTTTACATGTTAGCCTGAATCATTGTTGTTGATTCATGGATCTATAAATCCTTTTGTAGAAAAGGTAAATTTGGCATGTCTTGTTTTTTTCCCACTTAACATTAAGGGGAGTTGTTAGGGTTGATAATGTCAAGTGGGTATACTATTTGGTGTACCACACTTACGACCCTTTTATTAAAATTTTATTTATAAACTTAAGTTGGTTTTTTTATAACTAAAAGAGTGAGACGGTATGACCTTTCACCCATCCTATATATATAGGATGATCCGTCATGGGATTGGTAACTTGATGATCATATAATGATATATGCTTAAACTTTTTATAAGAGAACTGTATAGTTGAGAAGACATTGGTTTTCTATTGTTCTCGGTGAAGACCGAGGAGTGAAATGGAAGTGTTGGATGGGTTTTTTTCCTTCATGTTTCCCCACTCTAAATATGGTGTTATTTGTCTCTTTTTATTCCCTATCATTTTCTTTCAGCTATGGTTATTTAACTCTGTAAATCCACAATCTATAATAATCTAAATTGATGTTTAATTTAACTACACATCATAATCTATAATCGTTGGCATTTTAATTGTGGGTCTATAATTTGTTAATTATACTTCCCATCATTTTCCTAAAACTTTTACACTATAAATTATAGTGCCTAGTTAATTTTTGAATTTTTCCATACATATTTATTTATTTTAATTTATATATTCCATATGTGTGCATGTTATGCACAAGCTAAGGTGTCCTTACACATGTCAAAATCTAATCAATTTTTTCAAGGGAAAAAATTACATATTGATATAGTGCCCATTATTTTTTACAATTTTTATAATCTATTTAATATTTTCTAAATATTGATTTATTTATAGATTATGATTTTATACTTTGAAATTTATAGCAAGCCTTTTCAAGTTATTTCCTTCAATAACCCAAATAGTCTATTTAGAACAGTGTTGTGATTTAATGAATGACTAACAAACTTATCCCTCTAACATCATTAGGAAGACAATAAAAATCCCAACCTACTTTATACATTTCTAATGTTCATACCCAAAGGAAATATCTAATCAAATTTTCAAGATTCTAGAGATATGCTTTTGAAGGAACCTAATAGGGAGACTAATGAATGTTTTTTTGCAGGAGAACTCTTGAGAGATTTTAAAACTTCCATGCCAATTAAAGATGTTGAATTATCTTGTACAAAATATGTTTCTCCATATGATCACCAACGTACTTCCACGATATAGAACAAGTAAGTTGGAAATCAAAAGATATTTTCATAAATCAAAAGATTTCATTATGTTTAATTCACTTCTTGTTATTTATTCTCAACTAAAGAGGTAAGAAAAGGATTTTCTAGAACATCGAGTCTTCTTCCATTGGATATTTGATCTTGAGGATAGGAAAAGTTATCAAGGAATTCCATAACATTGTTTATGACATATGTTGTTCTCTTCTTCAATAAGGGTGTGATTAAAAAAATGAGAAAGATTTGAGAAGGGGGAGGAAATACCTTTAACCATTCCTTATATTTTTGTATTAGTTAAAATATATTTTTAGTCCTCTCAAGAAAGAACATGAAATGTAAAAATTTAAGTGCAACCTTCTCTAATTGAGAAAAACAACTCAAAGTTTTGAAAGCATACATCATTGATTGTGAGGTAAGTTAAAGCATATCCAAAAATCATTTGATCTTATTGGAGGAATATGGGTGTGAATCCTAAAGGTTTTAACATAGCTAATATAAAGATCCATACAACTTGATCATAGGTGATATGACCCTTAACCTATAACATATATTGATATATATGTGGGCCAACCTATGGCACACTTAACATTTATATTTACATTCATTAATTTTTCATTACTTGCAATTGAATTAATTAGGATGAATGGGTGTGGCATTACATAATCATAGCTATATATATCTCCCTCATAGTGTCAATTATGAATTATTGCCTTATTCGAGGATTTTGGAGGTTTCCCCATTGAAGTGGCTTAGAAATATATTTATAGTATGATATTTGTAGTTATTTTTATACCAACCAAAGAACAAGGGAATCCCATGTGCATCGGCATGTCACCCAGCGGGCATTGGGAACTCACCCGAGGCATGCGCAGGCACCGAGTCTCTCTTTTATGTGAGTTAAGTGGGAAACATCATCTATGATAGGTGCTTAAAAAGAGTGAGTGGAAACGAGACATACATTTATCATAGAACTCAGAACGGCTTCTAGACAAATGCAGTCATCCCAGACTAAATGGTACTTAACAGATTATAGATAGGAACCAAAACAAAAAGGAAATACATATTTATTCCATAAACATTCATGAATCAGAACTGTAAGCTATAAACATGGACCAGAATCACTAACAACCATATTCAATCAAGTTTGGTAACCTCATTATATTCATTAGATCCATTACAGACTACCACAGTAAATGTGCAGACCGAAGTCATACATCAAAGCTGGATTCATACCCATTAGTTCTCAAGAGAAAATTTACAATCCCAACCCCTTATTACATCCTTTTCCTATAGATCTCTACCCAACTTATGGATCTCTCACAGTATTCCTGCATGGCTTTGCTTCCTTCTACTTCTTCTCTCTTTTCCTCTGGTGGGTGCTTGTATTTATAGACCTTCTTGACATCATCAAGCCTTTGCATGAGTTCTAGATCTGCATGCCAAATGTCCAAGGTGGTCCTTCATGGGAGCATGCTTCTTCAAGTCCGAGCTCTCCACTCTTTACAATGATGGCCTTCTAGAAACTTCCATCGTAGGGTATATTCCTTCTTAGGCCAACATGTCGCCAGGATGGCACCTTATCCATTCCACATGCGTAGTCGGTCATGCTTTTCTCATGTTCTGCCTTTGATGTGTCAAATATGGCTAAGTCTTGAAACCTTTGTTCTATCTTGTGCGTGTGCTACTTGCTCTGATAAACCCTCCTATAACCTTGTCCTATGTGCTTTCTCCTTGCATGCCTTTTCTTAACTAGGCCTTGCATTCCCACACGCCTTCTTGCACTTGGCCAATATTTTAGGAGCCCAATATCACCCCACACTATGCCTGTTCTCCACCCGCGGGAACACCTTCTCAATGAATAAAGAATGACTTCCTTTGAATGGTTTGGGGAAAGGGAATGAATAACTTTTGGGAAGAAAGAAAGAATGGGGGAACTATGATCACTTTTGTAAGAGGAGAGGGAAATATTTTGTTAGGTCTACCTCTAGCTTATTCCAGTGCCAACCTCGCTCCGCACTCCGCCACAAATATCACCGAATAGAGCGCTCACCTCTTCAAAGCTTATCCCCTCTCCTTGGGTATTCATTATTTCCACAATCTCATCCATTTTTTTCCAAGTCTTCGAGCGCATGCATCCTTCAAGTGATCTGGGATAAAACTCCTTCATTCGAGTTCTTGATTAAGGCTCACAAGGTCTCAATAGCCTCTGATTTCCTCTCAACTTCAGCTAAAATCTTGTCACGTTCCACTCTATTCCCTTGTTCTTTTCTTGGAACTCCTTGAGCTCCGCTTCATGGGAGGTGACCAAAATGCTTGCCACTCTATCTCTATCGGTGCAATCATCATAAACAGCCTCAACGGCTTGGGTGGCAACCTTCACATCTGTGAGGACTTTCTTGTACTCGGTAACAATTTCCACAACCTTCATCTTGTCCTCCTTTTCCTTGGGCGCAGATGCCTCCTCCACAGACTCTAAGGCGAGTGGTTGCCTTTCCATTGTGAGGATGCAGGTCAAGTCCTCTAGACACTCTAGGGTGGATCCATACTTCTTTGTGGTGGCGTTAGATTTGGGTGCTTCAAGAAAATGGCATCTATGATCATCTCTGCTTTCTTACAAACCTCGTGCACCCTTTCCTTCTCTTCTTTCAACTCATGCCTTAGCTGCGCACTGATTAGTTCCTCCCACTTAAGTCCTTGGTCCTTTCTTCGAGCTCTTATTCCTTCTTCTCTAGCTCTACCTCTAGGAATTTTACCATGTCATTCCTCCCAAATAACTTGGCTTCTAGTTCAACCAAGACCTTGTTCAAATGTTGTAGACTTACTCGTCTAATATCCGTTGAGCGCTCACCAAGGGGTTGTCTCCTTTTGACTTAGGCACCTTCATTATTTCCCCTTGGCTTACCTTGAATTTCGGCTCATCGATGTGGGACTTAATTTCCCAAGAAATAATTTTCCTCGTCCGAGGGTATGCACCTTCCTCATCAAACAACTTCATAGCCAAGATTTTCTCTATTGGTATTGTGCTTTGGAAACACGCGTGCAAAACCTTTCTTGATCATCGATATAGCCCATTCTTGGTTTTTGGGTCTCTGTGTGCCTTCCTCCTGTGCGTGTGCCCTTAGGAATACATACCGTCAAACTGGGGCCTCCTCTTGTGATGTCATGATCTTTTCCCACACTTTCTTCCTTATCCTCATTCATTACTAAATCAGTGTTGCACTCTAACTCTTGTTCTACCAAGGCTTCAATGATTTTCACCACTTCTTTTCTACCGCCTCGTTTACTTGCTCCTGCATGAGGCTTGGATTTTGATTCTTTGTACTCACTTCTTCACTTCCTCCCTTATCTTGGGTGCCTTCCTCCTCCTAGCTACCCTTCCTCCACATGAAGAGAAACTCATTTTCCTCTTCTTTGCCCTCTTCCTCTGAATCATGCACATCAAACACTAGTGGTTCCTGGGCTCCTTCAGTTCATCTTCTTCGTCATCATCCCTCTCACCTTTGTAGGCCTCCAAGCTCTTCGTGTCCTCCGAATCAGCCTCCTCCATCACCTTTTGTTTCTTCCTAACTGGGATTCTAGTATAGGATATTCGGCTCTTGTTGTAAATATCTTCCCCCGGGTAGATATAGACAAATAGAAGAATATGGAAATCAAAGAAACTCGAGCCCGATATTTATTGCGTCACCACCAACAGCCCGAAGGCACAAGTAAGAGGCGTGCACGACGAAGGTGTCGACATGAAAATGGATGCACCCATGGTGTAGGTAAGAGGCACATGACAGAAGGTGTCAACATGAAAATGGATGCGCCCTTCGCGCAGTAAGAGGCGCACGATGGAAGGTGTCGACACGCCAAAATTCGCACCCATGGAAAAGGTCGAGGCACACAAAGAAGAGGTGTCGACATGAAAATGGATGCACCCATGGTGTAGGTAAGAATATGTCGACATGCCAAAATTCGCGCCCATGGCGCAGGTCAGAGGCGCACAGCAAGAGGTGTCGACATGAAAATGGATGCGCCAAGGCGCAGTTAAGGGCACATGACACGAGTGTCGCCATGACAAAATTCGTGCCTATGGTGTAGGTAAGAGGATGTCGACACAAATATGGATGCACCTATGGCACAGGTAAGAGGATGTTGGCACAAATATGGATGTGCCTATGGCACACCTTCAGGAGGCGTAACATTCTGAGCACTGACAAAAAGTAAACCCTGGCACAGATATTCATATGGCCATAACTTTTCACAGGGAGCTCGGATTCATGCAAGGTTGGACTTTTTGGAAAGCTTACGAGGTCCTCTATCCAACTACGAATGGATATCTTTAATTGGGTGGGAAAAAGTTCTTAAAAATGAAAAATACAGTTCACCACTTTTTGGGTTTGCTAGGGTTCTCACCTACCACCATAATGAGATGAATTAAAAGGTGGTTGGGGTAGATTTGGAATTCCTCTCTCTTTTATCTCTCATTCTTCCTATAAATTTTAAGGAGGGGTTTCTTTCTAAAGGTTGGACATTCTTGTTTTCCCCTCCTTCTTCTCTTTGGCGTGTGAACTTGTAGAGTTCAAACCTCCCATCTAAAACTGTAATGCAACTTTGCCTCTTGGCACTTTGTAGTGTATTGTGTCAATCTTTGGAGCAAATAATGCATGTCTGTGGATGATTCTCAACCCTCTCTATGTTCATTTGCATCCTCTTGATCTTTCACTGCAAATCTGGTTATCTATGCATGATCTTGCATTGCATTTTAATGGTTTGTGTTTATTGGCAAGACAAGTGTTCTTCATTCCTCGGTGCATCACCTTTGTAGTTTAGGTTTTATTTTATGCATCTTCTTACCTTGTCTCCTTGGAAAGTTAGTTTAGGTTTTGAGTAAACCCTCTACATTTTTACGTGTGCATCTGAACAGAGGAATAGGAACCGGCCTTCATCCGGAGAGCTTTTCCTATTTTGTAAGGTCCCACACTTGGGAAAAGCTCCATGTTATCTGTCAATCGCACCGAGAATCTCAAACCATCAAGTTGTAGACATTCGGGGGTGTTGTGATTTTCCATCAATAGTTTTGGCACGCTGGTGGGACCAAGAGGTCATTCCACAAGATTTGAACCAATTTTCAAGAAATTTGGACTAAAAATTACAGTTTTACAATTTCAGATTTTTCACCTTCCATGTTGAACTTTGAAATCAATTTTCAAGGGCTTAACTTGCTCAAAAAAATAAAAATTTCACCAGTTGATAGATCGGGGGATAATCTTCAAAAGGGTATTCTTATATTTTTTAGATTTTGACTTTCAAAATTTCATGGTTTTTGGTATTTCAGGTTTTCCCAGTTGCCTTGCATGACCTGAGTTTTCGCCTGTACCTTTCAGAGATTAGTAGCTACACAACAATACCCCATAACCAAATTGAAGAGTTGTATCTTCTGGGTCCTTCAAGTTTTAAATTATATTTTTAATATTGTCAGGTTTGGTGTGTAACTTGGCATAAGCTAGCCTTTTGAGGCTCATTATCTAACACATCTGCGACTCCGAAGGGGTAGAATTCAGTGGTATAGCAACACAAGTTGCCCAGGCATATGAGAAGAATTCAAACCAGGTCTGATACTCAAGAAGAGGGGCTATTTTTCCACTTGCAACTATCACCAGAAGAGGAAGGAGAGGAAGAGGACCACGAAGATCACCATCTCCACCTAACCGGACTTTGTCTACACCTCCACCTGGTAGACCTTTTCTCGCATCAACCAGGGTTCTCAGGCCAATCAGAATGGTGCAACCACTGAATCCCTTTGTCAATTTCACTAGCAGCAGCCCACTTGCCCTCAATGCACAGAATCCAGTTCCAATTGCAGCGTTGAAGAACATTCCATTTTTCACTGGAGAAAATCATACCACTCATGGTGATCATGTCAAAGACATTACTAACGTTTGTGCAATCCATGAGATAAATGAAATGGATGTTGCTATCAAATTACTGGCATCTTCATTCAAAGGGAAGGCATTGCAATGGTTTAGGAGCCTTACAGCTGGTTCTATCCAGAATTGGAATCAGTTATGCATAGTTCTCCATGAGTAGTTTGGAGAGAAGGGAGACAATTTGTCTCTACTAGAACAATTGAAAACTATCAAAAGAGCTCCCAATGATCAGTTGGCTGACTTCAACTTCAAATTTCAAAGGTCTTGGGATAGAATTCCATTGGCATTGGCCAACAAATTAAAGGTGATTTTCTATACTATCTTAAGGCTTTAAATTCTGATATTTCTATGTTAATTCAATCTATGGGAGGCACAACCTTACCTGCTGCTTATAGCATTGCCATTAGGGCTGAAAATTGTCTTATTCAAGCTGGTAAGCTAGCTCCTAGGCCTCCCATGCCCTTGTATCCAAACTTATAAAATCCAAGCACTAGTCAAACACCCACTCTTGCTCCTATTCCCACTCCTAGAAATCAAAGTTCAAATGAAACTTCTACTTCATCCTCTAGTGCTTCAAATGAACTCCAAGAGGTTATGAAACAATTGCAGAACCTTGGAAATGAGCTGGTGACTATCAAAAGACAGCAAGCTCAAAGTGCTAGACCGTATCAGCCTCAAGCGCAGTACCAGGCTAGGCCCCCATACCAACAAAATAGGTCACCAGCTCAGGCTGCAAATCAAAATCAAAGCCAAGTAAGGCCTCCCGCTAATAGACCATTTTAGCCCTATAACCCCAATGTTGCATCTTCTTCTAAAGCATTAGTGCCAGTCCAAAACAACATAGCTCAAGAGTATGATTGGTGTTTCCCATGCAATGAACCTCGCAACCAATCTATGTGCTTTAATGGTGCTTTTAACCAAGCCTTGATGGTGACAAATATTGGCGTTGAGGGTGAAGTGAGTCAAGAAACAAATCAGCAACAAGGGACATCTCAAAGCAAAACACAAATTTACTAAATGATACCACACTTGCAAATTGGCAAGTGAGGATTTTTGTGGCATGAATCAAACAATTTCTCGAGTGTAAAAATGCTAACACAAGATCAAAGAAGAGGAATATTGGTGAAGGGCGGTCATTGGCTCCAAGTGATCTACAACCTTCCATCACTCCACAAGGTGTCAATAAGCAAAATACAGTTCCAAACACGCAAGGACAGCCCAAACCACCTTCTAAACCAACTCAAATGCCAGCTGTTGTTGCCCATGCACAAGAAAGGAATGTGCAGCCTAAAGGACAGCAAAGAGATCTTTCATCCCCATTTAGCATCATTGATCAAATGAAGAAGACAAATGTGAATATATCAATGTGGGAATCTTTATCCATCCCAGGCCAAAGAGATCTTCTACAAGCTGCCATGAAGAATTGGTCAACTTCAAACCAGCATGTCCATATGCAAGAGAAGGTCCTCACAAATTCTACTCAGCCTGAAGGGAATCATGGAGGACAACAAGGTAAATTTTTTAAGCCCCCTCCATTCTATGTTTCATTAATTATTGGGGATAAACTAGTACACAATTGCATGATTGATTCTGGGGCAAGTAGTTCTGTCATGCCCAAGAAAATAGCTGATCAGCTGGGTCTCCAATATGAAGTCATATCAAAGGGGGTAGTGCAATTGGATGGGACAGCAGTAGGGTAACGGTGGGAGTGATTAAAATTTTGAATCTTACCTTGCATGCATGCCCCAACATTACCATTTTGTAAGATGTGTCAGTGATAGATTTTCCACCACTCTTTGCCCTATGCTTATCAAGGGATTTCATAGCTAGAATTGGAGGCTACTTATCTGCTGACTGGTCACACATGTTGTTTAGAACAAGATATGGTACTAAGGTCACAATCAGATCTGAACCAATTGCAAAATTTCATATTGAGCCTCATACTCCAAGCCAAATCAATGCCAATTGTTCAAAGATTTGATCAAGAAGATTATCAAAGCACGTGATGAAGTTTCACTCAAAGTTGGAAGCATCCCAGTTTGACTCTAAATGAATGGGCAAGCAAGGTACATGCTTTTGATCCCTACCAAGAAGTAGAAGAATCTGAGCTAGGATTCTATTACATACATGAAGAAAACCAGTCTATTCCTAGCATCACCAAACCAGACCATAAGGATGACAATGAGGTATGGAAATTATTTTTCGATGGATCAAGGAGTAGGCAAGGTGCAGGAGCAGGAGTTATGCTTGTTTCACCTCAATGCATCAAATCTTATTCATCTTTCTCGCTTTCCCAGCTTTTCTGTTCAAACAACACAGCTGAATATGAGGCCTTGATTCATGGACTTCATTGGGCCAGGAAAAAGGGCATAAAGAACTTGCAAGTGTTCGGGGATAGCGAGCTGATCGTCAATCAAGTCAAGGGACAACATGCTACAAAGAATGACTTGCTGAAGAACTACAAGAATAGGGTGTGGGACCTCGTTGAGGATTTTGAAGCTTTCAACATCGTGTCCATACCTAGGAAGAAAAATGAAGCCGTGGATAGGCTCACAGCAGTTGGAGCAACATTTGATGTGGTTGACAACATCAGAAGGGAAAAACACAACCACATATCCATGTGATTGTGAGGCCAGCAGTTCCAGATAATAACACAAGCTAGCAGGTGTTTGAGAATGATCAACAGATCGTCAATTTCTTACAAGAAGAGGCTGAATTCTCAACTAGGAATCAAGACAAATTAGAGTAGCAGTATGGGGATCAAGTAGTGCAACATGAAAAACAAGCTTCCCAAGGGTTTAGTAACATTGGAGTCTATCTTCAACCCTAACGACCAATTCCGTAAGGAAAAGGCTAACATACAGGTCAAGAGAGAAGATTCAGAGCCAATTCCGGTTGGGGAAGGCAAAACATTTCAAATTGGCAAAGTGGCCACTTTGAAAGGAGAAATCAGATTTCATACAACTTTGCCAAGAA
Source organism: Taxus wallichiana var. yunnanensis (assembly GCA_018340775.1). Lineage (NCBI taxonomy): Eukaryota > Viridiplantae > Streptophyta > Pinopsida > Cupressales > Taxaceae > Taxus > Taxus wallichiana. The sequence continues at coordinate 963,521,331 of CM031239.1, forward strand.
TTTCCAGATGTCTTCGCTTGAGCTATGAAGACTTGAGAGGATTCAATCCAAAGTTGGCATAACATACCATAGAATTGGATCCAGGATGCTAAGCGTATTAGGCGTAAGAAGAGACCAGAGTCAACCCTCACATTGAGCCTCTAATGAAGAAAGAGTTAAACAAGCTAATAGAGGCAAGCATTATATTTCCGATCAAGCACTCAAGCTGGGTTGCAAACTTGGTTCCGGTCAGAAAGAAGAGCGGAGAAATCAGGTTGTGTGTGGACTTCTGAGACCTAAACAGAGCATCTCTCAAAGACCATTACCCACTTCCTTCAATGGAACAAATATTGCAAGTAGTATTTGGTTCGGAGAGATTATCTCTCCTAGATGGCTACTCAAGGTATAATCAGGTAATGGTGAAAGAAGATGACCAGTTCAAGATGGATTTCACCACCAAATGGGGCACCTATGCCTACAAAAAGATGCCATTTGGACTATCAAATGCTGGAGCCACTTTCTAAAGGGCAATGGATATGGCATTCAAGGGGTTAATCAATAAAATAGTTCTGATATATCTTGACGACATCACTGTATTCTCCAAAAATACAATGGATCACCTCTTTCATCTGAGGTAGGTTTTTCAGAGATGTAGAAGATTTGGGGTATCATTGAATCCCAAAAAATGCATATTCTTGGCTCACGAAGGAAAACTTCTAGGCCATATTGTTTCAAAGGAGGGATTGACGATTGACCCAGAAAGAGTTGAAGCAATTCGAGCATTGTCATTGCCAAGTCACAAGAAGGCTCTTCAAAGCTTCTTGGGAAGGATCAATTTTGTCTGCAGGTTTTTTCTGTCATCACCAATCCGCACTATGATAATTCTTCACCGAACTCCTCGTGCTATGATTATTTACTAATACACAGCCTTTAGTTTGGTGGATGTAATCTGGAAACAAAACAACAACATAACACAAGAATACCATCGACTATGATAAGACAGAATGATGACAAATCTGAAATATCAAAATAAATTATAATATTAACATGAAACTGTTACAATCTCACCCATGAGGTACTTCAAGTGTTATTGACTTCACTTGCCTTTCACCAAGACTATGGGAGAAACTTTACAATTACACCTCTTAATGGCTTCTTCAACACACCTTTAAACTGATGGCTTCCTTCGCACACTTCCTACAATATTTCTCACTACTTCCTTCTATGCTAAATGAGGGGGGTAGCCTCTCTATTTATAGAACTTCCAGGCTTATCCATCTTATCTCTAAGATAGGATAAGAAATCCACTCTGACAAATCATATTCCATACCTTAACTCTTATCTGTACATGTAAGCTTATCTTCTAAGATAAGATAAACCTTATCATTTTACATGGGTTCCACATTTTTAGACTTTTTACAAATAAAATACACAAAATATTTATGACCTCACTCCTTGTCCTTATTACCAATATAATATTTCTAATTCCTAATCACGTAGACCCTACTTCTCTAATTACCCAAACTTTGACATTTTAACATTACCGGACCACTTACGACAAATATTTACTTTTTACAACATTCCTATTGTACTTTGACTGTTACCGTACTCCACATTATTGGTGGCACCGTACTGAGGCACCGTTATCTTCTATCAGACGCTACTACTAATTATACTTAACAACATCATACATTAATGAAATAGAAATTACGGAGGAAAATTTTAGTGTCGACATCTTCCCCCTTCCTAGCTTCTACTCCGTCCTCGGAGTAGACTATTCTGGTGCTTGGAAAATCTTCAACTTGTCGTGGTTGACCCATTTCGTAATGGGAGTGCCATCTAATTCCTCCAAAATACGTACCATTTTCATGCACACTGCTATTTTTGTAGGGCCCCATCCATTTTAGAAGAAATTTTCTGTCTTCTTTTTTTGTATCTGGAATCATATACTAGAACCAAGTCATTCACATGAAATGGAGACCACCGGATCTTTTGATCAAAGTATTCCTTCTACTTCATTTTCTTCTTATGGCTTGTATCCTTTGCTATTTCTCTCATTTCCTCCAAGAAATGAAGATGTACTAACCTTTCTTTTCTCAATCACTTTCATCCATCCTTTCATTTTTCATAACTCTCACAAAGGGGGAATATCAAACTCAATAGAAGAATCGGATCAATGCCATAGGCCAACCGAAATGGGGAGTATCATGTTGCTGACTTTGATGTTGCCCTATATGCCCACAATGCTGCATGAATCCTTTTATCCCATTTATGTACTTGCAAGGCTGCATCTTTTGCTAGAATTTGACACAACACAAAATTTGTTCGTTCCACCTGTCCATTTGTGCTTGGCTTGTATGTTGTTGCCTTCCTGTGCTTAATAGAAAACTTATTGACTAGGGCTTCTACCACCTCATTAATGAAGTGGCTTCCTTGATCTATTACAATTTCTAATGGGCAACCAAATCTGGTGACAATGCGTTCATACATGAACCTTGCCACTTCATCCATGGAAGCTGTTTTTAATGGCCTAGCTTCAACCCACTTGGTTAAATAATATGTAGCAACTACAATATACTTATTTTGGCATGATGTAGTTGGAAGTGGACCTACAATGTCTATTCCACACTTTTTAAAGGGACCAAGGGGAAGAATAGGACATAATGGAGCTGATGAAGTCTTACGGTTACCATGTGTTTGACAAATATCACATGTCTTACAATAATTATAACAATCTTTAAAAAGAGTGGGCCAGTGATAACCTGCATCCAAGATCCTTCTTATTGTAAGTTGTCCAGAGAAGTGCCCTCCACATGTACCATTGTGGAATTCTTCTAGCAGCCTTCCCTTGATCACGTCCAATCGCCCTCTTGTCTCGTCCCATCGTGTCCTATTTGAAATAATACTCCATGCTTTGAATAGAATATGGACGAATGGCTTGAGTAATCTTTCTCTTAGTCTTTGCATTGGCACCATCGTGAAACTTGAATTCATTCGGATAATTCCAAATATCTATGTATTCACTAGGGATTGTGTCAAGGGATAACAATGCTTTGCATCGGGAAATCATCATCATCACAAGATGATCCTAAACCATCATAGGCTCAAGAGAGTGCATCTACATTGACATGCTTCTTTCTGGCCTATCTATAATATCAAATTCAAACTCTTGTAGCAAAATTATCCATCTTGCTATCATCCCCGATGGGTTAGGCTTATTTATAATATATTTTAGAGCCCGATGATTCATTACAACTAGAAATTTTTGCCCTAGCAAGTAATTTCTAAACTTCTTTACAACAAAAATGATAGCCAGAGCCTCTTTTTCAGTTACAGTATAATTTACCTTAGCACTTCTCATTTGTCTGCTCCCAAAGTAAATTGGATGTTCATTCCCATTTTCATCCTTTTGGCTCAAAGTACTTCCTAGTGCTGCATCTGAGGCATCATTGTACACAATGAATGGCTTGCTCCAATCTGGATTCTTCAAAACAGTTGAAGACACCAGGGCTTCCTTCAATTGTCTAAAAGCTTCATGCGCCTTATTTCCTGGTTCATAAGTAACATCCTTCTTCAAGAATCGGGTTAGTGGTCAGGCAATCTTTAAGAAATTCTTGATGAACCTTCTATAGTAACCCACATGGCCTAAAAATGATCTCAACTTACTTCTATTAAGAGGAAATGGTAAATCTTTGATTTTTGAAACTTTATCGGATCGCATGCAATACCATCTCTGGATACAACATGCCCTAACAAAACACCTTTAGAACATCCAAAGACACACTTTGTAGGGTTTAGTGAGGCTTGTGCTTCATCTAACCTTTGAAATGATGTCTCCATTTGGTGCAGGTGGTCCAACTTGCTACCATAGATGTAAAAATCATCTAGAAATACTCTGATGAAGGTCCCAATGTAGGGTTCGAACACCCTATTCATCAAACGCTGAAATGTTGCTGGAGCATTACACAACCCAAAAGGCATAACTCTATAAGCAAACGTTCCCCAAGGAGTGGTGAACGTGGTCTTCAGCTGATCTTTCTCTGCTATACGAACTTGGTTGTAGCCGCTATATCCATCAAAAAACTATAGCACTCCCCCAGCCTACTTCGCCCAAGATCTGATCTCAAAATGGAAAAGGGTAATGATCCTTCTTTGTTGCCTTATTGAGCTTCCCGTAATCAACACAAATGCGTAGCTTCCCATTCTTTTTTATTAAGATCACAATGGGAGAAACCCATTCTCGAATTCTCCACAAAGAAATATGAATCCCGCATCAAGCAACTTATTTATTTCTTCTTTTACAGTCTTGGAAAATTAGGATTCATTCTATATGGCATTTGCTTTATGGGCTTAGCACCATCTACTAGCTCAATACAATGTTCTACCCAACTTACTTGAGAGTTCCTTGTAATCAAAAGTGAATAGGTGTATGTACCTTCGAAAGAGCTAGAGGTAGGATTCCTTCTCACTCTCCATCACAAAGATCACCAATCTTTATTTTTTGGAGACGATCATCAACTTCTTCTTCGGATAATTTTACGAGGTCATGAGTTGGTGTGACTGGAAGGATATCCATGACTGAAACATCAACCTCACTTTCTTCATCTTCAGTGTCCACTTCACTGGTACTAGAGTAATCAGAGGATGTTCAATCATCAGTTTCATCACTTGAATCCACAAGTTCTGCCTTATGATGTCGAGGGATCACATTTATCTTCACCCTCTCTCTACCACGTCCAAGTGTCATGAAACCTTCATTCCAGTAGTTTCTTGCATGAACTCTCCTTAGCCATGGTCTTCCCACAGCAACATTGGGTACGCAATACCATTTTTCATCACCTGAAAGTCTACCACACATACAACACCCATAACAGATATTGCCACATTTGAAACTACACCTTCTGGTTTAGTTTTTCCTTTATTTAATGACCTTAACATAAGTGTTGAAGGGCGATCAATTTTTAAACCCAACATATTCATTACAGAACTCGGTCATTACATTAATTGCAGCACCTCCATCAACTAAGACATCATGAATTGAAATACCATTACATAATACCTCACTTGTGGAGCATAGGGAACTGCCTCTCCTCCAAAATAGGGACCTCAACCTCCTTCCTTCTTCGAGCATTGAGTCCACCTCGCAACTCCTGCCTCTTCTCAGAAGACATAGCCAAGAGTTGACCATATGTAATATTTGCAAGCCTTTTGGACAGATCTTCCAAGATGGAGTATGGTCCTTGCCCCCGTGAAATCGTAAAATCCTTTACACCCAATTTTCTTCTCCTATGTTTCTTACTAGTTTCTTATTTCATCTTCTTAGGATCATTTCCATCTTGATTATCTTTTTCTTTCTTTCTTTTTGTTACAAACACATCTACTTCATTATTTCTGCTCTTATCTACTACATCAAAAGAATTCACAGGTGCTTTTCCTTTATCATTATCTCCTTTACCAGATGTAGAAGCTCTATCTGGACAATTATACTTATAATGACCCTTTTTATAACAACCATAACAAACAACTTCAAATATTTCTTTTTGGACCTCTATCTCCTCCCTGAGAACTAAATTCCTTTCCTTGAAGAAGATTAATAGTTAACTGACCCATCTTTTTGAGCAGATCTTCATACTCAGTAGATGTACTAGGAGAAATATTTGTGCTCACCGGGAGTGGTTGTGGATTCTGACCAAAGGTGCTTTGGTGTAGGCTCTACTTTAGCAACAATTTCTTTGGGCTCCTCTTCCATGCTTTCTTCTTGCCTTCTTGTAATCTCCTTTGCTTGTTCAATGGTAGCCGGGTGGTCATACTTCACTCGTTGTCTGATCTCTGGCTTCATCCCAAGAATGAAGTGCTTACAGAGAGGAGATTATCCACGCCATTCATCAACCCATCCGCTGGTCCTTCCTTCCGGATCTAGGCATCGAGCTTCCTCCTTAGCTCTAAAACATGAGCATGATAATCCCTTATCTTCTCCTTCTCTCCTTGGGATAGCTTTGTGATCTCAATCATGAGATCTCGCATATTTCTATTGTTCACCAAATTCTTCAAGAAAACTTTCGGTTAATAAATCCCATGAATTTTTCACATTATCACCTAGTGTTTTAAACCACCTAAGTGTCCGAACCATCCAAAAAGGTAGGAGAAAATTCAGTCCATTGTTCCCTTCTTATAAGGCCATTACAAATACAAGATCGCTTAAACTCTTGAATGAAAGAAGAAGCATCTTCATTAGATTGAGCTGAAAAAAGCAGAATCTTTCCCATTTTCAAAAGTAACCACCGTGAAATACCAACTCACAAGTACAATCAACAAGACTTATATGTACAAATAATTGGAAGCACTATACTAGAAAGTGACTTTACACCTTTCTACAAAGAAAATAGAAATGACCACGGTAAACTATGGTAAAACTTGACTTATCATGGTAAAACTGACTTTACCGTGGTAAACACTATTCACGGTAAAAGTGAAGTTACATGGGTAAATACTATTCACGGTAAAAGTGAAGTTATTGCGGTAAATACTATTCACGGTAAAAAGTGACTTTACTATGGTAAATACTATTCCAGCAAAAATGACTTTACCATGGTAACTACTATTCATGGCAAAAATGACTTTACCATGGTAACTACTATGCACAGTAAAAACAAGGTTACCCTCTAATTGATTTTTGACTAAGTGGGAATATCTTTCCAGAAAATCCACCAACGAGGAATGGTCCCGGCAACGGAACCAAAATGTCATCACCAATCCGGCACTCTGATAATTCTTCACCGAGAACTCCTCGTGCTATGATTATTTACTAATGCACAGCCTTTAGTTTGGTGGATGTAATCTGGAAACAAAACAACAACATAACACAAGAATACAATCGATCGACTATGATAAGATAGAATGATGACAAATCTGAAATATCAAAATAAATTATAATATTAACATGAAATCATTATAATCTCACCCATGAGGTACTTCAAGTGTTATTGACTTCACTTTCCTTTCACCAAGACTATGGGAGAAACTTTACAATTACACCTCTTAATGGCTTCTTCAACACACCTTTAAACCGATGGCTTCCTTCTCACACTTCCTACAATATTTCTCACTACTTCCTTCTATGCTAAATGAGGGGGTAGCCTCTCTATTATAGAACTTCCAGGCTTATCCATCTTATCTCTAAGATAGGATAAGAAATCCACTCTAACGAATCATATTCCATACCTTAACTCTTATTTGTACATGTAAGCTTATCTTCTAAGATAAGATAAACCTTGTCATTTTACATGGGTTCCACATTTTTAGAATTTTTACAAATAAAATACACAAAATATTTATGACCTCACTCCTTGTCCTTATTACCAATATAATATTTCTAATTCCTAATCACGTAGACCCTACTTCTCTAATTACCCAAACTTTGACATTTTAACATTACTGCACCACTTACGACAAATATTTACTTTTTACAACATTCCTATTGTACTTTGATCACTACCGTACTCCACATTATTGGCGGCACCGCATCGACGACACCGTTATCTTCTATCGACGCTACTACTAATTATACTTAACAACGTCATACATTAATGAAATAGAAATTACGGAGGAAAATTTTTGTGTCGTGTTTATAGCCCCAAACTTTACACTCTCGTAAAGCCAATAACACTAATGTTGAAGAAGAGCATGGCATTTAAGTGGACATCTCAAGGCAAGGAAAGTTTTGAGGCAATAAAAGAGGCTATATCTCAAGCTCCAACTCGTCAATCCGTGACTTCTCCAAGGATTTCATGCTATATGCCTTTGGTAGTGGAGACACAATTTCTGCAATCCTGGAACAACAAAACAAAGAAGGATTAGAACAACCAGTTGCTTTCTTCAGTCAAGGCTTGGAGGAATACAAAAATAGGTACTCTTTCATTGAAAATCATGTCCTTGCAGTGATCAAGAGCTTAAAGAAATTCAAGCACCTAGTCTCAAACAATAAGATCCAATTATTGGTCTCTCATGGAGTCAAAGACTTCCTTCTAAACAAGGATCTGAATGAGAAACGTGCAGGATGGATCACTCGTGTCATGGAATATGACATCAAAATTAAGGTCACTAAGCTAGTACATGGAAAAGGACTATGTGAACAGCTAGCTTTGAGTCGGCAAGTTGAAGCAGGTGATGAAAAAGAGACTGTCTTGTACTACTACAGATGGTCAATAACAAGAAGATGATGATGTGCCCACTCCTTGTTGGACTCGAATATGATATAATTCCTACTGAGACAGTGCCTATGCCCTCCGAAATGAGCAAAGCAAAGAGGAGATACTTGATTACAAGCCATTCCATATGTGCTTGTTGATGGTGTTTTGTTTAAAAAAGACATCAATGGAGTTCTCGTTGAGGTGCATTGGGACAGGTCAAATTGAGATGGTGTTACAAGGTTTTCATGATGGATATTCTGGAGGACATTTTTCCCCACGGGTAACAACTCTCAAGATAATGAAGGCGGGGTATTATTGGCCCACAGTGTTCAGAGGATGCTGCTATACATGGATAAGAAAGTGCAAGAAATGTGCACTCTTCACAGGCAAAGAAAAACTAGCAGCGCTTCCATTGCACCCAATTTTGGTTGACCAACCATTTATGCAATGGGGATTGGACTTCATTGGGGTCATCAACCCAAACTCAAGCTAAGGCCACAAGTGGATTCTCACGGCAATAGACTATTTCACTAAGTGGACCGAAGAAGCGTACTCAAGAGGCAAATGAGTCTAACATACTAGACTTTTATGAAGGAATAGTGACCAGGTTCGGTGTGCTTTGGCCACTATCATATCGAGATAATGCATTGGCATTCATAGGTTCCAAGATTACAGAGTGGGCTGTCAATAATGGAATCTATTTGAGCACCTCTTCAAATTATTACCCACGGGGGTAATGGACAAGCAGAGTCCATGAACAAGAATTTGCTAGGAATCATCGGGACTCGGATGAAAACCAAAGGACATGGTATACCAAGCTAAGATCAGCATTGTGGGGCTGACATAATAACGCCAAAGAGGTCTACTGGTAATTCTCCCTACAAGTTGGTCTATGGGAAAGAGGCAAGACGCCTATATCATTAGAATTGCCAGATTGGAGCTCATGAAGCGGTTGGAGTTATGCGAGTTCGAACCAATGGAGGCCGGGTATGTAGAGTTGATGGAATTGGAGGAAATCGGAGATGCGGTTCGGATGATTGAGAAGGATCGAGCCTTAGTAAAAGATGGTTTGATAAGAAGGCAAGAGCAAGGACCTTTCGGAAGGGGACCTAGTCCTGAAATGGGATGCAGATCAGGCAAAACCAGGAAAGCATTCCAAGTTTGATGCCATTTGGAGTGGCCCCTATATGGTCACGGAATGTAAAAGTAGTAATGCCTTCCAATTGTCTACATTGGATGGAGAAGAACTCTCGATTCCGGTTAACGGAATCTATCTTAAACATTACTACTAAAAGGAAAAGGTTTACCCTTGTAAATATTAGCCTAGATTTCAAATTCCTCTAAGTGTGTATGCACATCGTCTTGTTGTAGTTAGGTTTCAATTTCCCTAAGTGCTCCGGCACAGGTTTTGTTACTCTCAGGTTAAATTTCTACAGTTCAGCATGCTCTCGAAGGAGTTACGGTATCAGGCTCGGGATCGAGATCAAGTTGGTTTCAGGTTATTACTTATGACTCCATGCCCAATGGATTGCTAAAAGGCCACTGATCTTCTACCTAGCAGGCAGGTGATCCCGTTGAGTCGCCAAATTGTTGTAAATATCTTCCCCGTAGATATAGACAAATAGAAGAATATGGAAATCAAATAAACTCAGATCCCGATATTTATTGCAAGTCACCAATTGTCGAAGGCGCAGGTAAGAGGCGCACGATAGAAGGTTTCGACATGAAAATGGATGCACCCATGGCACAGGTAAGAGGCGCATGACAGAAGGTGTCGACATGAAAATGGATGCGCCCTTGGCACAGGTAAGAGGCGCACAATAGAAGGTGTCAACATGAAAATGGATGTGCCCATGACGCAGGTAAGAGGCGCACGACATAAGGTGTCGACACGCCAAAATTTGCGCCCATGGCAAAGGTCGAGGCGCACGCAAGAGAGTGTCGACATGAAAATGGATGCACTCATGGTGCAGGTATGAATATGTTGACACACTAAAATTCACGTCCATGGTGCGGTCGAGGTGCACAACAAGAGGTGTCGACATGAAAATGGATGCGCCAAGGCGCAAGTTAAGGGCGCATGACACAGAGTGTCGACATGACAAAATTCACACCTATGGCATAGGTAAGAGGATGTCAACACAAATATGGATGTGCCTATGGCGCAGGTAAGAGGATGTTGACACAAATATGGATGTGCCTATGGCGCACCTTCAGGAGGCGCAACATTCTCGAGCGCCGACAAAAAGTAAACCCCAGCACGAGATATTCAGATGGCCATAACTTTTCACAGGGAGCTCGGATTCATGCAAGGTTGGACTTTTCAGAAATCTTACGAGGTCCTCTATCCAAATATGACTGGATATCTTTAATTGGGTGGGAACAAATTCTTAAAAATGCAAAATACAATTCGCCACTTTTTGGGTTTTCTAGGGTTCTCACCTACCACCATAATGAGATGAATTAAAAGGTGGTTGGGGTAGATTTGGAATTCCTCTCTCTTTTATCTCTCATTCTTCCTATAAATTATAAGGAGGGGCTTCTTTCTAAAGGTTGGACATTCTTTTTGCCCCTCCCTTCTTCTCTTTGGCAGGTGAACTTGTGGAGTTCAAACCTCCCATCTAAAACTGTAATGCAACTTTGCCTCTTGGCACTTTGTAGTGTATTGTGTCAATCTTTGGAGCAAATAATGCATGTCTGTGGATGATTCTCAACCCTCTCTATGTTCATTTGCATCCTCTTGATCTTTCACTGCAAATCTGGTTATTTGTGCATGATCTTGCATTGCATTTTAATGGTTTGTGTTTATTGGCAAGACAGGTGTTCTTCATTCCTTGGTGCATCACCTTTGTAGTTTAGGTTTTATTTTATGCATCTTCTTACCCTGTCTCCTTGGAAAGTTAGTTTAGGTTTTGAGTAAACCCTCTGCATTTTTTACGTGTGCATCTAAACAGAGGAATAGGAACCGGCCTTCATCCGAGAGTCTGTTTCTAATTTTGTAAGGTCCTACACTTGGGAAAAGCTCCATGTTATGCAATGCAATCGCACCGAGAGTCTCAAACCATCAAGTTACGCAGACATTCATGGGTACTTGTGATTCACCATCAACAGCTCTTTCTTCTTCCTCCTCTGGTGACTTCTCCTTTGTGATAGGATTTTCTTGTTCTAGTGCCTCCTCTCTGACTGGGGACCTCTTCCTACGCATGTAAGTACTAGTTCTAGCACTTGTCCCTAGGGTGCCCACTTGTGGTGTACTTTGGACACTTGGTGCCTTCTTCCCTTACACCTCTTATTTTCCTTTCTTTTTGGTGTGGGATTCTTTCTCCCCATGGGGTCTTTAGGAATGGAGACATCACATTCTAGGTATGCGCCCTTCTCAAACTTTGGTCTTATGCATAGATATACCCTTGCCACAGCTCTCTCCTACTATTGGAAAATTTAGGGGCTTTGTCATTTGAACTTCATGGGAGACATACCTCTCCACGTACGCATGCTTCTTGGGGTAAACAAGCTTTGCGTAGCTCCCTGTGGTCTTGATCTACCTCACTAAGGTCAAACCTTAGTCTTTTGGCCTCTTTAAACCTGTTTACCCCTACTTGGAAATATTGAGCGGTGAAGGAGAAGGGGAGCTTGCACCAAGGGCCCATGTTTTCATCTATCAATTTAAATCTTCCAATACAAAAATGTTGGTACATTAAAATTTGGCTTCTTCATCAATGAGCATTGGCAGCTACTCTGGGATCCTCCACTCCACCCCAAATGCATCCCTTAAGTGCTTATACCATTTTTCCAGGCATGCTTTATGAGCAGCCGTCATGATATCGCAAGTGTACTTGCTAATCTTTTCACAAGCAAGGGGTCTTCCTCTAGATATTCCCAAACAAACTTATCTGCTGCATCTGGCACTCCGATCTCTAAAAACACAATTATCAAGAGGACATTGCCAAAGAGTATCTTGTCTCCTTCTGTACACTGCTGATAATTTCATCTGTGATGAAGGAAGACAAATTGTAGATGGTGCCTTCTGATATTTTCTGCACACATTTAACCAGGCCTTATTTACCTATGTCCACCTTTCTTGGTCATTTATCTTTGTCACCAGCGTGCGGCCATTCTCATGACAGGGTCTTGGATTTCCATGATATCAAAGTATCATGACCCCTTCTTATAATCATATGTGGCGACGGTTGCTTTGATGGCTTCCTTGTCACTCAGGTCATCATCTATACTTTCTCCTTCACAGATGAGGCTTGTGAATTTTGAAATTAGCTGAGGAGTTATGCGCATCTTGTGCCCTATGAAGTAAAATTGGTCCTCATGTATGCACGACATTAACCATTGATAGAGGCACTCAGGTTTTCCAAAATAAGGAAACTCATAGAGTTGCAACAATCCTGCCTTCTCTAATTTTACTTTTACCTCATCATTATAGATAGGTAAACCCTCTGGTGTCCTCTTGTTTTTAGGTGCACCAACTCCAATGCACCAATTCCTTTTCTGTCGTGTTCATGTAATGGTTGTAATCGCTCACCGTCATGTTTCTTAAGTGGGACTCCCATTCTTTCCTAAGCAATACCTCATCCGGGTACTGTATCTCTACGTACCATTATTCATTCAGGCTTATGGGGGTTTCTATTTGTTTTCCCTTGCCCTTGCCCTTCAAATTCTTAGGTGATATAGGATATAGTTGGTTTCTTAGGTGCCATGGTTTAGGTTATCTTAGCACTTTAACTTCTCTTACTTGCTCTACTTTTCTACCTTCTCCAAGCTTAGACCTCAATCTTGTGAAGAAACCCTTTTCATCACGTGCCCTAGCTATCAAACCCTAACTGGAATAACCTTTTTCACCGATGGTGAATCTCCACAAAAAAATCTCTACACCCGTGAACTTCTTTCCTTCTAGTTTACAAATAAAATCTAGTCACTCACACCTTAATTTATTCACATATATCAACTCTAGAAACCCTAGTCCGCAAGAGCTTTCTTTTTCATATTTGCAATGTCCATAATGAAGTGCCCAACCTTCTATTTATAGTTTTCCATTATTTTTAGCATTAAATGCTACTTCACCTACCACCGTACTCCAACACTTATTGTGTCTTTTTCCACTGAGCCATACTCTAGCACCCTAACTCACGCACCCAACCTTTGCACGGAAAATCCTACAACCTTCGACACGCAAAAAATCTATCTGATAGAAGACTCTTACACACGTGTTACCAGTAGCGCAAGGTACTTACATTCTTTTCCCTATTTTTTCCCTCGCCTACCTCATGTTGTTCCTACGCTCTTCCTTTTTTTATACATGGTTTCTTCAAGGATTTATTGACACCAACCATTTAGATTCATTTTTTTCTTTACGCGCCTATCACCCTTACTCACCTTTAGTTCTTTAACTAGGCCATTCAACCGATATTTCCAACACAATCCTTCCTGGCACTTTGCATCTTGCACTTTCTTTCACATTATTCCACCCCACACTAAAACGATGTGTGGTCCTCTGCATTCACAACCTTTAAAAAGTAATGAGGTTACCAGTGCCCAAGGTGAAACACAAAATAGCAATGAGAAGGGGAAACACAAGAAAAAAATGCATTAAAAGAATTCCTAAACTATCTCAGATCGCCTTATTACAAACACCAAGAAGACTTATTTATAGTAGGGCTTCAGCCTACTCCTATTGAAGTGTCCTATAAATCTCATCCCATCTAGCACTTGTAGCTAGCATACGCCTGAATCAAGGATGTGCAAGATGATGTACGGACCCGGCCAATGGACTTTTAACTTCCCAGGATGGCGCAGAAACTTGGAATCATAAAGCAAAACCATCTTCCTAACTTCAAACTTCTTGTTCTTAATGTGACGATCATGCCATGTTAGGAAATATAATAACATCAATGTTCCATTTCCAGTTTGCAGTTTGTGTGTATGAGCAACATAATTTCCTACATGATTCCCTATTGTAGAGACATTGTTAAATATTGATCAAAAAGTATTGTAGCAATCATGATGTGAAGGTTTTTGGTAAACCAGGAAAACCAATTGTGTAAGGTTTTTGGTAAACCTGTAAAACCAATTGTGTAAGGTTTTTGGTAAACCTGTAAAAACCAATTGTGTAAGGTTTTTGGTAAACCTGCAAAACCAATTGTGAAAGGTTATTGGTACACCTGCAAAACCAATTTGGTAAGGTTGTTGGTAGAAGCCAGAGAAAACCATCAATGTGCGTTGGCACATGTTCGAGTTTTGTGCAAGCCCAATGCTGCACATTTGCGGAGTTGATCATGAGCACACAGAGGTGGCAGGCTACAATCAGCGAACGAGATATGTTGTACCATGTAAACATTAAGGGGGGGAATGTTAGGAAATATAATATTTACATTGGCTAAATTAATTGAGTTGTAATAACAACTCATATTACGAGTTGTTTAGTGGAGAAGTTATAAGAGGTTTCTAGATAATAGGAAAATATACTCCTATATATATTTGTAATAGCTCGGATGATTAATGAAATAGTGTGAATTAATATATTATTATGTGCAAATATGTAGCTGCTCTTTCATGCCATGCATTTTGTTTGTCTTTTTCGGTCTTACTGGATCCCCTAGCGAGGGCTCATCTTTCGTCCAATTACATTAACTTGTCAATTCTTTCTTCCAGTGCTTGTTCATCAGCCAATCCTCCTGCATATGCTATACGCAAAGAAGGTAATATGAATTCAACTGGTAGGATAGCCTCCATGCCAAACACTAATTGAAATGGTGTGGCCTTATTTAACCTCTTGTAGGTTGTCCTATATGCCCAAAGAACAGATTGATACTTTTTCATCCCAATCTTGTCTACCAATGTCACAAATTTTGGTTAGGGTATGACTTAGTATTTTGTTAAATGCCTCCACGGTTCCATTTGCTTGTGGATGGTAAGGGGTAGTCTTGTGATGAGCCACCATGAATTCTGCTAACAAAATCCTTACTATCTCATTTAAGAAATGTGTACCCCTATCACTAGTCAAACTCAAAGGGCACCCATACCTTGTAATAATGTTTTCCCACATAAACCTTGCTGCAGTAGTTGTTGTACAATCCTTAGTAGGTGTTGCTTCTACCCACCTTATCAAGTAATCTGTGTAAGTGATTATATAACATGACCCATTCCTACGCATAGCTGGTGCAATAGGGCCTACGAAGTCTATAGCCCACTTTTCGAATGGCTTCAGCATTGGGAATAGGGTGCAAAGGCATTTCATCTCTTTGCCCTAGTTTGCCAATGCACTGACAATGGTCACACGCCTTGTAATATTCCTTGTAGTCTTGATATAGGGTCTCCCACCATAATCCATCCATCAATATCTTGTGTGTAGTGGCATCACCTGCATAGTGCCCACCTGCACTACCTCTATGCACCTCTTCTATTATGGATAGGTGCTCATGTTCTAGCACACACCGGCGCAGAATCTCATCATGTCCTAATTTTGTATAAATCCCCACTAATCAACATGTAGGGCACGGAGCATATAGCTAACTACTTTTTATCCAATGCCTTCATTCCTTCCGACGCTACACCTATCTTGAGAAATATTGCAATATCTTCTAAGTCTGAGGGTGTGCACCGCAACCTAAATAGTTGTGCATCTAGCATGGTATCCTCAATGCTTTGTGTGTCCTCCCTAAATCAATTCTAGACAAATGATCAAGTTCGAATTACTTTTTCCTGGTTTGACAACCACCATGAACTTGAATTCTTTGAACAACAGTACCCACCGACATATGCACCCTTGTAGAATGGGCTTGTTTACTAAATATTTCAATGCCATATGGTTAGTGTAAAATATAAAAGGAGTTTCTAGTAGATACTATCTAGAACTTGTGAAGCACGTAGATCATTGATAATGCCTTGCGCTCAGTTGTAGTATAATTCTTCTCCACTGGTGTCAACTTCCCTTGCAAAGCATAAAGGATGATCAACAATCCCTTCACCAGTTGTGCAAGTATTACTCCAATGGTGGTTCTGAGGCATCAACATGAACATGGAAGGGATTATCCCAAGAAGGGAATCGTAGTATGGGCGTGGTGACAAGCTTATCCTTTAAATTGTCAAATGCCTTCTATGCGCCTCTCCCCAAAGGAAGGCACTCTTGTGTCTAAGTAACTCTTCTAAAGGTGTGGAGATCTTGGCGTATCCCTTGATGAAATTCTTGTAGTAACCCATGTTTCCAAGGAATACGCACATTGCACTTTGACTAGTAGGCTCCCCCAATCCTATAATTACTACAACTTTGGTGGGATCTACTAGTAAGCCCTATCTACATATGATGTGCCCCAATAATGTTCCAAATGGGGTAGCAAAGACACATTTCTTAATGTTGAGGGATATCCTCAACTGCCAACATATTTCAAACATTAACCTTAAGTTGTCACAATGGTACTTTACTAACCCATATACCATCCAATCATTCAGGTAAACTTGAATAAATTTATGGATGAAGTCCTATAAAGCTTGCACCACAATGCGCGAGAACACAATAGGTGCATTCTTCAACCCAAAAGGCATGACCATATAGGAAAAAATTCCCCACTTAGTGGTGAAAGTTGTCTTTCTCTAGTCCTCTTTCGCAATCCTTACCTGGTGATAGCTTGAGAATCCATCCGTGAAAGAGTAGACCTCGCGTCTGCCACTCCCTCTAAGATTTCTTCAATAAATGGGGTTGGGAAAGGATCAATGACACATACTACATTTAGGTCCCTGTAATCAACATAGATCCTTATCCTCCTGTCCTTCTTGATACTAATTACCATTGGGCTTATCCATTCTGACTCTTCCACAACCTCAATGATACATGATGCTATCATTTTTTCTATCTCCTCCTTGACCTTTATGCATAAATTGGGATTCATCCAGGATATGGCCTCTTCCTGATTGGGTGCACACCTTCCTTCAGCTTTATCCTCATCTCCCCCAAGGAATGGTGGACACCTTTAAGTTCATGATACCCACGTGGGAAAAAATCTTGGAATTCATGCAATAGATCAATGATCTTTGAAACTTCCTTTTCCCAATAGTCTCCAATGATTTCCTCCTTGGGTTACGATTTTGAGCCAATGTTAACCTTTTTCATCTTCAAAGGTTCATGGTAGGCATGCACTCGTTCATCAGCACTATCTATGACTTCGTGTCCCTACAGAATGGTTAACATCCAAGCTTTCTACCTCTTCCCCATCAATGACATACACCATCTTCCCTTTTTATTTTTCCATACATGCACGCTCAAGTTGTATCTCTTTTGTTTCTTCTTCCTCAAAGCACACCTCCAGGCTAGGTTCACCTAGCAATTCTTGTATTTTGTCTTCCACCATAGCACTATCCCTTGTTGTAAGGTGCTTGACTACCTACAAGTGCCTTATGTACTGATGGCTTTGTACTCTAATACTCAAATGTTTGAATGAGATCAGCCGTAAATTCTTGCCAATTACCAGTTTGACAACGCATCTCCGAGTGGATATACCACACACGCGCACAACCTTGCAAGGTGGAATACAACTTGTGAACCCATAATGAAGGTGGCAATGCTTTTGCACTTCCCATCCAATATGTCTCACATGTTTGGATATGGAAGGAAGTGGTCTTTGTACCATGGTATTCTTTTATAGCCATGGGCATGTTGCTCCTACAAAACCTTACGGAGAAGGAAATTCTCACCTCGCGCCATTCCAAGAGGTTCTCCTAATGTGTCACCCACTAGCATGCAGCATAGTTCCGAGTAGGTTGTAGTTAAACATTTCCCTCCTTTCCTTCTCATTTCTCCAATGGGCCTCCATTTCTCGTAAGAAATCTTCCTGGATTAGCCCCTCCCAAGTAACTTGGTATTTTTCTCCCTCCCAGGTTCTAGATTGTACATGCCTTTTTCACCTTGGTTACCAATCCTCTTAAATGTCATTTGATCAACTCATAGGTCCCGTGTGCCCAATTTTCACATGCCATGCTTGTGGTATCACTCATAGACTGGCATCCTCAAATTGGATAACTCCTTCTGTAGGGTGAATTATCTCAGGATCTCTGATTGAGCACACGTATATTCTATCAAGGACTTCTTCTCCCAATGGCTCTGTGTAGGGCACCGACTTCCCATCTGTCAAAGGGATGATCACCCGTTCTTCCTTGTTTTCAAAATTGATATATCCTTTGTTAAACCTTATGTTAGCATTATTCTTGTAACACCATGGGTGCCCAAGTAATGCTGGAAAATTGTCTTCGCCTCGGCAAGTGCCAAGACCTCGAAGTCCCCAAGAAAATCTTCCCCCTAAATGGTTATCACTGCATCCTTTAATACTCCAATGGGCATTGCCTTAGTTTTTTTCCATATACAACACATTTGAAGATGGCTGCAACGCAAGCCTTCCCATATGATGCCAAGCATCTAAGGTAAGAACATTCACCTCTGCTCCTATGTCGATGAGGATATTTCTCAGAGCCATCCATCAACAACTACATTTAGAGTAATTTCTTTGTCATATTCAAGGTTGTGTGGAGAAAGGTTTGCATGTAAAACCTATCTCTCACGCTCCGCTCCGGCATGTGGTACCTTCTCCCTCATCCATTCTCCCAGCAAGGGAATAATATTCTCTTGCCTCAACATTTTACATACTTCTTTGACCTCATCCAAGTCACTTCTTAGAACCTCGTTATCCTTCCACTGCCCCACCTACCTCGATTGCTCCTTGAGACACTATATCTCCCCTTGTAAACTTTGAATCACGTCCATAGTCTCCTAGTATACTTCTTTCTAATGGGCAGGGTCTAGGTACTTTCCATGTGGTACCTCCTCTTTGGAAACTAATGTCCTTGGTCTAGGCATTTCCTTGGCATGCGCAACCTCTGCACGCATTGTCACTAGTACAAGTTCTAGTTCTGACTCACATGCCACTCTTGGCATCTATTGTCAATCGGCCTTTTTACACTCACCATAGCAGCGCCCTTATATTTCTAGTGCTGCTAGTTCATATGCTCATATAGTTTTGGACACTCTTCACACTTTTGTTTTATTCTGCACCATGAGCATTGTAATAGATCAGTACACTCACGTTTATAATTCTCTGTAGATCCACAATTATAACATGTTCCCCACATGTTCCATGACCCTGAAATCCTCCATGAGAACTTCTTCCACATGCACCTCCATCTACGCGCTCCTCATAATGGCGGTCATCACCCTTAGAACTGCTAGCAAGACTAGTCTGGCGCACACCAAGATCAATGGCCTCATGGATCTGGTCAATAAGCCTACAATCCTTAGTATCATGGGTTGTAGAGGTGTAGATATTATAGTAGCAAGATACATTCTTTTGAATTACATGCTGCAACAAGGGACATCTACTCACATCATGGTCCCCATGGAAAATTTAACAATCTGTAGCTATGGAACATACCAACTTCTAAGGGCATATATCCTTTGTATGCCCCTCCACTTCACAATCTGTACACCACATACCACTGCAAGTCTCATGGGCTGAGTTAGCAGACAACTTTTCTAGCTGCTTGGCCATACATAGCAGTGATTTGAGCTTCTAGAAATGGGCTAACACTAGTATCAATGCTTCCAATAGCTTCAACGCGCATAGCAGCTTCTAGCGCCTTGCGTGGGTCTGTGAAATTCTTATGAGATAATTCTCTTCTAAATGGTGTTATCAACCCTCCAATAAACCATTGAGCATGTTGTGAAGGGTGAATGTCATATGATAATTTTGACAGAGAGTTTTGAACCGGGCATCATACTCCCACACACTCTCTGTCATTCCTGTTGTATTTCCTTTAAAGTGATGATGCTTCTCTGATCAAACTCGAGGATGTGGAATTCTACCAAGAAGGTGTTTTTATAAGAAGTATAATCCACCATCATTTGATGAGGGTCATATTTTCGGTACCAACTATGCACACACCCTTGTAATGTCATTGCAAACTAGCTTGCCTTCCGCTCTGGGCTAGTGATCCCTTTTGCGCGCCATAGTAACTCACACTTGTGCACATGTTCTACAGCATATTTAATACCCCTATAGTCTGGTAAGTGTAAATACATCTCGAAAAACACTTGGGGGTGGTTGGGGTCCTTGTCCTCCCGAGCCAGAGCCTTGGTTTCCTCTGGTGTTTCCTCTATTGTTCCCTCCACCAGATCCACTGGGTCCACTAGGTCCTGTTCCTCCTGACCCACTAGATCCACCGGATCCACCAGGTCTTGTTCCTCCTGACCCACTAGATCCACCGGATCCACCAGGTCCTATAGTGGTCACACCAAGGGTCCCCAAAGTTCCACTAAACTGTGTGTCGATGGTCTCGTGATAATGTCCTACTACTAGTAGTGTGTCCCACACCACTCCCGGACGTGAGGCCAAGTCTTGTGTATCCACACTCTACCCTCGAAAATTCCTCCAAACACTAGAATGGTATGTGTAGCCATAGAAGTCCCAAACGAGAAATTATATCTCCTAGGCACAGATCGGTCACTTCCACTGATACCAACTAGGTTAACAATACTCTTCCCTAAATCTGAAAGACCAAATTCCGAGATCATTCACCGTGGGTTTAGATGTGTGCTGATAGCTCTTCTTTCTCCATGTGATGAACTCTCATCAAAAGTTGAAGGGGCTTCTCTTACGCACTTGCCAAGATGGGGTAGCAGACTGCTCAGGCTCCATGTCCTCTGCATGAACTTCAACGCCTTCCCATAATGTCTGCCTCTATAGATCCATCACACTTGCTACCTCACATTATCTAGTCATCTCCCTTTCACGAGCTTCATTATACTTGAGTCGTCTCTCCTCCCTTTCCTTTTCAGCCACAACGTCCTCCATCTTCCTCCACCCTAGCTTCCTTTTCCCAATGCTCGGAGAGCTTAGCCAGCCATGGGGAATGCTTCTAAACCCAAAGTAATGACTAAGATCTTCATAGCCAGAGGAATAGCATGTAAAAATGATCCTCTAGGATCCCTTAGAAACTCAAACTAAGTGTATTCCAAAGTATAGCTAGTCAGTACCCTCTTCCACCAGTGATCAATAAGCACGTGTCCATGTCAGATATGCATCTTTGCAGCCTCTGGTACTCTTCTTGGGTCCACACGTGTGATCTATAATACCATCTTGATCTGGATGCATATGCTGAGAGCCATTCATACAACTCTACTGGGAAGCAACAGAAGAAAGTTTCATATAACTCATGGTAGAGGTTCCCTTCTACCCATCCATGCGTACTAAACTCGGCCCAGTGCTAAATCTCTGAGAAAATTCTTCCTCTGTGCTCTTGAACCATGATTCAAAAATTTCCAGAGTTAGACGTTTTGTCATCACTCATTGCACAGATCATGATGTATGTCATTTCCCACTACAACTTTGAAAAGAGGTCCCAAACAGAACCAATATGCAGTCATTTTTACACCTACCAAAGAACAAGGGAATCCCATACGCATCATCCTATCACCTAGCGGGCATTGGGCACTCACCCAAAGCATGCACGGATGCCGAGTCTCTCTTTTATGTGAGTTAAGTGGGAAACATCATCTATGATAGGAGCTTAAAAAGAGTGAGTGGAAACAAGACATACATTTATCATAGAACTCAAAACGACTTCTAGACAAATGCAATCATCCTAGACCAAATGGTACTTAACAAATTATAGATAGGAACCAAAACAAAAAGGAAATGCATATTTATTCCATAAATATTCATGAATCAGAACTGTAAGCTATAAAAATGGACCAGAATCACTAACAACCATATTCAATCAAGTTTGGTAACCTCATTATATTCATTGGATCCATTATAGACTACCACAGTTGTGTAGACCGAAGTCATACATCAAAGTTGGATTCATACCCATCAGTTCTCAAGAGAAAATTTACAATCCCAACCCCTTATTACATCCCTTTCCTGTAGATATCTACCCAACTTATGGAGTTCTCATAGTATTCCTACATGGCTTTACTTCCTTCTACTTTTTTCTCTATTTTTCCTCTGATGGGTGCTTGTATTTATAGCCCTTCTTGACATCATCGAGCCTTCGCAGGAGTTATAGATCCGTCGCCAAGTGTCCAAGTTGTTCCTTCATGGAAACATGCTTCTTCAGGTCCGATCTCTCCACTCTTTGCAATGATTGCCTTCTAGAAACTTCCATCACAGGGTATATTCCTTCTTAGGCCAACCTGTCGTCAGGCTAGCACCTTATCCATTCTGCATGCACAGTTGGGTCACGTTTTTCTCATGTTCTTCCTGATGTGTCAAATATGGCTAATTCTTGAAACCTTTGTTCTGTCTTGCACATGCGCCACTTGCTCTGATAACCCTCCTAAAACCTTGTCCTGCGCGCTTTCTCCTTATGTGTCTTTTCTTAACTAGGTCTTACGCACCCATGCACCTTCTTGCACTTGGCCAATATTTTAGGGGCCCAACAATATTTAATCATTTATATTGAAGTAATTCCATTACAAGTGGTATCAAATGTTTGATTTGGGCATCAAGTAAGGGTAAAATCTTAGTTTATGAATAAATGCATATATCTTGAACATATTTGTTAATTTTTCTACATTTTTAATTTAATTTTTACATAATTTAGGAAGCTACCCTTAAAAATTTAGCTTTTTCTTATCTATTTTGCAAATGTTGTTACAAATTTAGGGGTTTTTCACAAGTCCACTTTATAGGCCTTAATTTTTGGATTTTTTTAATTTGCTACTTGCAATACAAACAAGATGGAGTAAACCACACATGGACGAGTCGAATTCCATTTGGAAGGCCTTGATGAAGGATGCACCATAAAAATGGGCTTTCTTGGGCTCAACATGAGCAAACCAAACCCTCTGAAAATGGCGAGACCAAACAAAGGCCGAAGAGGAAAGGCACCAACATCTATTAAGAGTAGCGAAATCAACCACTTTAGGAGCCATCAATGAATAGCCAAGGGAGGGTTTGTATCAAATAAAATGTGTAGCAAGAGGGCCAATTCTAATCATGCTACCAGGTAACACGCAGGTAAGGCCAATTTTATGCAAATACTCGTAGGAATACCTTAAATTAATTGTCGAATAGGCACTACATCAGTAGGGATTAGTTGAAAATTTAAAGTGAGAGAATCCCAAGAAAGACAATCTTTGGAATGCTTGTAGAATAAATCCCCAATAAATTGAATTCCCTTTTTAAACAATCTAAGAGCTTTAGACCATGGGGCTAAAGTAAGGGTTTTTCCTGAAAAGAAAACATAGGGGACCACCAAAGAGACAATGAATTAATAGAAATACCAGACTTGAAACCATCACCCACCCAAAGTAGATTGGGTTTGAGCAACTCCCAGGCCTTCTAGATACTCTGCAAAATAAACGAACCTTTAATCTTAACAGAAACTAGAAAAAGCAGCAAAGATTGAAAATTAAGGCCTTTCCAAGTGAGCCTGCCTAAGGGGACCCCCTGAAAAATGCCATGATGAATAAGCAACTTCCAAGCTTCATTACCCTCTAAATTGCATAAAATCCACTTAACAAATAGAGCTTTCCCTTGAATTTTGATATCAATCAGACCTAAGCCCCCAACTTCTTTGGGCATACAACAAATGTCCCAAGCCACCCTATGGAAACCCTTGTGCCCTATAGTGTTGGCCCACGAAATTCCCAAAGTAGCTTCTCAAGTTTGGCATAAGCAGCAATAGACAGAGCCCAATAAGAAGAGTAATAAACATGTGTGGTAGCTAGCACTTTGGAGTAGATTTGAAACTTACCTGCTAAAGAGAGAGGCTTGGAAATCCAATAAGAAATTTTACGCTCAACTCTTTAAACAACATATGCCCAAAGTTGAGCAGATGTGGCCTGGAAGGTGAAAGGGATCCCAAGGAATTTAAACTACACACCAGGCTCAATCTAGCTCCACTTCATCTCTGCAAGCCAATTAGGCATGGGTAATTGAGACTGCCTATAGCATTGAGTTTTCTCCCATTGAATAGCAGACTCGAAGAAAGACAAAAGATGTCTAAACAATCCAGTGTATGGCACACAAATTGTTCTTCCTCTAAGAGAGTGAGAAATGAGTCATCAACAAAATGACCATTGATAAGTTGTTGAGCAAAGGAAGGTAAAGAAATACCTTTAACAAGTCCTTGAGAAGATCTGTGGGCAAGAAGATAATTCAAACCTTTTGTGGCCAACACATAAAGGGAGGGATCCAGAGGGTAGCCTTGATGAATATACCTAAAAAAACCAAACCTAGAGGACTACGCCCCATTGATAGTAATACAAGCCCCAAAGATTCTAAAAAAATCATTTGTACAGACTGAACAAACCTAGGGCCAGATCCAAGAGCTTGGAGTATAGCTAAAATGAAATACCATTCAATCCTGTCATAAGCTTGAGAAAAATCAATGTGTTGATGCAAAATCACAGCACTCCTGATTTTTTACAACTTGATAGATAGAAACTATCAGTGTGATTGGATAACATAGAGCTTTTCCCAAAATGTGGGACTTTGCAATTGGGAAAATCTCAGTTCCTATTCCTCTATTATGATACACACACTCAAATTGTATAGGATCTATCCTAAAATCTACTCTAACTTGCTAAGGATACAGGGTTTAAAAGGTTGTAAGAAATTAAACCTACGCTGATGGATGTGATGCACCAATAGGAATGCTAAATAACTTTCCTTACATGGGGATAAAATTAAATAAGATTGAAGAGGATGAGCATCAACACAAATCAGTTTCTTTTCACAAATTTATTCACCATTAAACACAAAACACCAAAACATGTAACACAACCTAAATTGCACAGTTAACCAAAGTTGTAATGAGAGATCAAAAAGATGTAATGAACACAAGAGAGGGTTGAAATTCATCCACAAACTTATATTATTGCTCCACATATTTGATATAGTGCATTACAATGGCCAAGAGGAAAAAATTTCATTTACAGTTTGAATGGGAGGTTTGAACTCCACAAGATCACTTACAGACAAGAGAAGAAGGGAGGGTGTAAAGCAAGATTATCCAACCCTTTGAAATGAGCCCCTTCTTATTTCAAAACCCATACCTCCATGTACCTTTCCTTGTTGGGGAAGAAAGGAAGCCCATACATCATCATTTTGGTAAGTAAAAACCTTGAAACATTCTTATAAAATGGGGGAATATATTTCCCCATTTTAGAATACTTAGTTGTTGTGTAGAGGACACTAAGAGCTTTCCAAAAATTCTAATTTTATGCAAATTTGAGCTCCCATTCAAAAGTTATGGCCATCTGAAGATGAGGGTTCCATACCATAATAAATGTGAGTGGTTGATTCTACATTTTCAGACTCCGACCTCACATCGCACCCTCTGAAATCTGAAATTTTAGACTTTCGGGATTCAAAACTTTGGGATTTTGACTTCAAAGGTTGATCTCATTGTTCCTCTAGTGAGATGGCTCAAAGGTTCCAAAATGCCAAACCTCCAAAGTCTAAAATTCAGACATTGAAGTTTGGACTCCGACCTCATATTATATGTGACACTGTTCATCCGGCCAAGCCCCAGAATGTTCTGAAATTCTAAAACCCCAAAGTCTAAAATTTGGGCTTCAGGTTTTAGCCTTTTTATTTTCAGGCTTGTGGCATTGTTCATCCGCCCAACTCACTGTAACCTCTGAACCTCTAAAATCCTGAACTCCAAAATTTGGAGTTCAGGTTTTAGACTTTGACCTTTCCCATCTTTCATGCTTCATACCCCGAGTTTCCAAAATACACCCAAGCCTAGCCCCAAATGAACTCACCTCCGAAGTAAAAATTTCAAACTTCGAGTTCGGACTCGCCATTCCTCGAGCTAGCTCGATCTCTCAATCTCCCAATGTCCAAAGTCTAAATTTCGACTTGAACCTTTCGACCTCGTAAGCTCGCCGATTTGAACTTTGGCCCACTGAGTCTGAATGCTTCCACGTCTAAATTCTGAACTCCTAGGACTCTAAAATTCCTTACCACTTAAACTCACTCACTCAAACCTGAAATATGGGCCCCCATGGCTAAAATGAACCCTCTATTTTCTCTGTGTAGGGTCATGTTTGTCCAATTTCGCCCTAGGGGAAAAATCGAATAGCACAATCTTAACAAATAAAGCTTGATGTGAAGGTTGTCTAGCTCATTCCATCCCTTCCCAAACAATAATTATATTATAAAGAATAAACATGTTCTTAATGAAACCAATTTTCTCACTTCTAAAATTTAAAGGCAAAAGATTAGCAATCATATTAGCTAAAGCTTTAACAATAATATTATAAGAAACATTTAGTAAGGTGATGGGTCTCCAGTTAGTGATGATTTCAGGATCCCCTGCCTTGGGTATGAACTTGATGTTACCTTGGTTAATGAGGTCCCCAAGGAATTGGATGCAAGAGCTTCCAAATAAACATAGTGGAGGTCCGAACCAACCATGTCCCAAAGGGTTTGGTAAAATTCCACTAGAAAACCATCCACGTCAGGAGCCTTGTTGGTTGCCATTTGAAAATCAGTTTCCTTCAAATCAGAGAGTGAAAGAAGGTGATCACATGTAGTCCTCTGAGAGTGTGAAACTTTGTAGGGAACCACATGTAAAAATTTTAAAATAGCTTCCTCTCTAGCAGGAGTAGCTGGTCGAGCTACAAAATTTCCATGATAGTGTTAGGAAAAGGCCTGCAGGATATTGGGTAAGGTAGTTAGCCTTACGGATCATGAAAAATCACTTTTATCCTATCCAAAGAGTGTTTTTTTTTATTATTGGCAAATAGTTTTTGAAAGGGACTATACCCTTGAGTACAAAAAGAGGGCCTAGGAGCCGAATAGGAATGTAAACCAGAGAAAAAAGGATCAGAATCCAAGTGTGACAAAGAAGCCCAAAGTAGCCAAAAAATAGCTACCCAAACAAGACAAAACAACAAAAACACTACAAAAAGCAAGAGAGGAACCACAAAAAACAACAAAAAAACAAACAAGAACAGCTAAAGCACCTACAACTACTTCTTGGCAGCTTTTTCGATGCTTTGGTTTTGATGTTCTTCTAGGATTTGAACATTCCCAAGTTGTCATGTGGGTAGCGTCAGTCTTATCCAGCTGATCAATGGTCCTTTTGCTTTCCTTATCATTGCCCCAAAGTGTTGCCGAAACTCCGCTGAGATTGGAGACACTTCTGACATGTTGCTCAATGAACTCCTCAATCACACTAAAAATGGCCATATTGTAATCATGACGAGTTTTGGCCTTCCCTAAACGGGAGTCTAAGGAGTTCAGCTTCTTGTAGATATCTTCAATTTGGCTGTTATCAATATCCACCTCCTCCTCCTTCCTCTTTCCTTTCTGTTTTGCCAAGTTCTTAACCTCATCCTTCAACAGCTTCATATCAGCTTCTAAGGCTTCCAGCCTTTTTGTAGAGCTCTCCATATGCAAATCCCGGGAATAGCACTGCTAATATTTAGTAGGTTTCATGAGGACCCTTCCCCATAGCAAGAGTATCGAGGTTAAGCCTTCTAGATGCCCTGGTGACTGGTCTGGTTGAGGTGGAAGTGAAGTGGGGGGTGGGAGCAGCAGTAGGGGGAATGGAAGATGAATCCTGGATGGCCGGCAGGGGGGTGACAGCAGCGGTGGCGGGGGCAGAGAGTGGAGAAACTGGGGCTAGCAGTAGCAAAACCCGGCAGAGGGGGAACTGAGCTAGGAGAGGAAGGGAGACCAGGATACCTAAGAAGACAGAATTTATGCAGCAGCAAAATAAGCCCCTGGTGTAAAGGAACCACCCGAGTATGCTTTTAAAACTCCAAAATGGAGTGCTCAAGAGAGCTCAGCAAGTAATGGGGGAAATAAACCATGTGATTCCTACGGAAGTGGTTGAGAAAGATAAGGTGCTTAGCAGGAACGGTGACAAACCTCCCTTCCAAGGAAATAAATCATATCATCATGCGAGTAACCTCATCATAAGGTGGAGGGATCGAGCTAACAAGTAGGCCACCGTAACATAGATCAGCTTCTCAGATCCCTCCACAAATCTCCTCTCTTCAACATCTCTGTCGACCCTTTTGTTAAAAAAATGGTAGCCCTCCATGCCAAGGCTGGTCACTTCAGCAATAAGCTCCTCATTGACCAAGATCTTCTGCCCCCCATATTCCACAGTCCGCTCCTTCCAATCCTTCGCAAAACGCACTGAGATGCTTTGATCATGTCCCTGAACCTTCTCCATGAAGTTGGTGATGCCACCCTTGCTGAGTATATTCCATAGCTCAACATTATCCTTCCAGTCCGGGTCCGCACTAGGCTCAATTTGGCAAGGGGGACCCCCCATCTTCACTGTGCTTAACTGTTTGCAACAAATTCCAAAATCCTTGAGAGCGCTGAAGCCAGTCTACTTTTTACTGTTGTAATCCACACAATGTTGAAAATGAGAGCCATTTCTTTTCCCACGAACGTCCGCGTGCCTGCTGATCTGAGCCTACGGAAATTCACATGTGGGAATAACGACCTTTTTGCTAGCCCACTCCCTATCATCAATTACATTATTACTGTCTTCGGTATCCATGGAGCCTTGTATCCAAATTTTAGCAAGCACAGTGCTGCCCGCATGCACGATTTTCATATCAATGTAACTCCACTTGGACTTCCCCATATACTTCACACTATCTTGATTATTCGACAGGATTTGCATAATCATAGTTTTTAAGTCAACACGTGTGGGAGTTTTATTGATACTGATCCACGCCCAATAATCATAACTCAACTCAAGAAATTGCGTGCGTATAGAAATCCACATGAATGTTGTTTTGAAGCTGCTTAGGGATGCTATTGTTATCCCAAACAATGTGATTAACATTAATGCCATAATTAGCCAGTGCATCTGCCAATTTATTACCCTCCCGGTAAGTATGCATGATCCTAATGTTATTGAATGTTTGACAAATACTTATGGACTCTGAGATAAAATCCTTGATGCTCCAACTTGGAGATGAGCACTGTTTAAGGAGATTAATGATATTCAGGGAGTCCCCTTCAATAATGAGGTTCTGGATATTTTGAGTCTGGGAAATTCTCAGGCCCCATAAAGCAGATAATGCTTCGGCAAAATGATTGGTTTGAATTCCCATTTTCCCAGCATACGCAGCAATCAGACTACCTTTATGATCCCGTATCACTCCTCCCCCTGCCGCAATCCCAGGGTTCCCCTTAGAGGCCCCATCAAAGTTCAACTTAAACCAATTAAAATCAGGAGGATGCCATTTAATCAAAGATCTATCAATGCTATTCCCGGGATTGCTACGACTATTGACAGTTCCAATCTGCCAATTGGATAAGATATATTCTTCATTCTCTGGATATCTCTTGTTCTTGGGGGGTTTAAATCTAGCAATGTTCTCTTTGATACCATTAGAAATTTTACCAATACTAAGTTTATAGTTTTGCTTCTTATTTCTGAAGATAATATCATTTCTATCCTTCCATATCCTCCAGATTAAATGAGGGATAACCAGCTTCCAGATCCTTTTGACAACACAATGCCTAAAGGGTGGGTTCCATTGAGTCCATAGCTGATTTAGATCCTTCGGCACCACCCAGAGAGCTTCAAATTTAGAGAGGGAAAAACTCCATATTCTGGTAGCATACTCACAATGTATGAACAGATGACTGATATCCTCATAATCTTTCTTACAAAGATGACACCTATTAGGCATTATAAATCCTCTTCTCATCAGGTTGTCAGTGGTAAGAATCCTGCCTCTGATAGCCAGCCAAAGGAAAAAAATTATTTTAGGAGTTAATTCAGTCATCCAAATCTTATTCCAATTGAACTCTGTTTGACTACTGTGGAAGAAATTATTATATCCAGTTTTGACAGAGTAATTCCCATCATTGGAATTATTCCATACCAGCTCATCCTTGGAATCCAGTTGACTTAAGGGAATAAGATCTAATTGATCTTGAAGGGAGGAAGTAATTTGCATCAGATCATTTCTCTCCACAGAAAGTTTTTTCCAATTCTTGCTGGTACCATTTCCTCAATATAGTCCTTGATTTTAATGCCATACTTGCTTACAAGACTGTCCTTAACAATCCCAAATCTATCCATGAGATTGCCATTAAACCAATTATCATCCTAGAAGTTTATGTCCCTACCATCCCCCACTTTCCATTTACTACCCTGCTTAATGAAATTTCTGCTCTTAACCAGATTGTTCCAAAAGATGGAACCATAGGGGAGGTGCTCATCTTGCAGGAAAGAGTACACAGTTTGATGATTTAGGTATTTTGCTTTGATTAAATCAATCCAGGGTTGTTTCTCAGACAAAATTCTCCAGCCCATTTTAGCAATGAGGGCCTCATTCATTTTCTCAATATCTTTTATACCCAGACCTCCCATAAACTTCGGGGTGCAAACCTTATCCCAAGCAACTAAGTGAAATTTGAACTTCTCTTCCATGCCTTGCCATAAAAAAAAATTCTGAATCCTTTCAATCTTATCTCTGAAGGAAGAGGGGATCTTGTAGAGCGACATGACATAAATGGGCAGATTTTGAAGAGTACTTTTAATGAGCAGGCACTTACTAGCACTGGATAAAATGGCTCCTTTCCAACCAGCCATTTTTTTTTGGAATCTCTCTAATAAATCATCCCACACCTTGCTAGAGACTTTCCTAGTGCTGAGAGGAAGGCCCAAGTAAGTGGCTGGGAGCACACTTATTTTAAAACCCGAATTTTAGCAATTTTAAGTTGCCTTTCCTCAGGAGTGTTGAAAAAGAAGATAGAGCTTTTATCATAATTGATCTCTTGTCCAGAAGTAGATTCGTAGAGCCGCAGTAAAGCCTTGGTATCCTTGGCTTCAATGACTGATGCCAAAAGAAGGAGGATAGTATCATCCGTAAATTGTTGATGGGAGACAGCTTGACTGATGGAAGTGGGCTTAGATCCATTTAAAAGATCGTCATTAACTGCTTTGCCAATTGTTCTACTAAGGCTGTCAGCCAAAAGAATGAAGAGCAAAGGGGAGATAGGGTCCCCTTACCTAAGCCCTCTGCTGCTAGTGAAAAAACCCATAGGCTCACCATTAACCACCACTGAGAATCTGGCCGTAGAGATACAAGCCTTAATAATTTTTCTAAATTTTTCCTAAAACCAAATTTAGTTAAGACTTTGTCAAGGAAAACCCAAGAGACCTTGTCAAAGGCTTTATTCATATCAAGCTTGAGGACCATATTTGCCTTTTTATTATTTTCCATAGAATGTATGGTCTCGTGAACCATAATCACTCTGTCTTGTATAATCCTACCTTTGATAAAGCCACTATGCTGCCTTGAGATTAGATCATTCATAATGAGTTGAAGCCTAGTAGTAATAATTTTGGTAAAAATTCTATAGATGGCATTCACAAGGCTGATAGGTCTAAAGTCTTTGAAGTCTTTAGCATCCATTTTTTTGGGGGCCAGCACAATGTGAGTGTTGTTTAGCTCTTTCAAAAGATTTCCCGTTCTATAAAATTCATTCACCACTCTGAGAAGATCCTCCGAACAGATTTCCCAAAATTTCTGGAAAAAATTTATGGAGAACCCATCCAGACCAGGAGCCTTGTCACCCTCTAAAGCAAATACAACCTTTTGCAGCTCTTCAAGTGTGACCGCTTTGGTGATATTTCTAAATTTCTGTTCCTCAATTTTATCTTGGGGAATGGCCTCCAACATAAAAGAAATAGCTTCAGAATTGATGATATTCCTCTCCTCAAGAAGCTTTTTATAAAAATCAAGCGCTTCTTTCTTGATGCTATTGGGATATTTTATGATATTTCCGTTACTTTTAGAAACTTCTAAGATCCTATTACAGGCTCTGTGTTTCAAAGTGGTCATATGAAAGAACTTCGTATTCATGTCTCCCTCTTTAAGCCAAATAGCTCTAGATTTAAGTCTCCATAAAGATTCCTCTCTGCTGCAGATCGTATGCAACTCTGAAAGAATATTCTTTTCATTAGCTTCGTCTTCAGCCGATCTCCCCATAGTATCCATTTTTATTTCTAGATCCTGAAGTTTTTGTTTTAACTTTTTTTTATTATCAAACACATTGCCAAAAATGCTTTTATTCCAGATTTTGACTTGCTTTTTGACATTTTTGAGCTTTTGAACCAATCTAAATTGAGCAGTGCCTTCACCATTCCATCCCCACCATTCTTTTATCTTGTCATAGATATTTTCATGCTCCATCCACATCTTTTCAAATTTGAATGAGCTTCTGGTGGGTTTAGTCCAATTGAGAAAATTTAAAGCAATCGGATTGTGATCCGATCCAACTCTGGGCAAGGAAGAGAGGTGGAAGTCTTGACTGAGAATCCAGCTCGCTGAAATTAGTGCCCTATCCAATCTCACCTAGATAAACTCCTTTCCCAACCTTCTATTATTCCAAGTGTATTTATTTCCATGAAGATCCACATCTAAGAGATTATGTTCAGCAATAAAATCAGCAAAATCCTCCATACCTGTAGAAAAGTTGGAGATTCCTCCATACTTTTCACCTGGGTTTAGTGGAGAGTTGAAATCCCCCATAATAAGCCAGTTAGCTGAACAATGTTGGTTTCTAAATGTTTTAAGGTCAGCCCAAAGCTTCCTTCTTCCACTAACCGTATTAGGGGCATAAATGTTAGAAAGGATCCATTCACCATTATTCTCAATAGCAATAAATTTGATTGCAAGATGATTAATACTAGCATTGAGAACCGTACCAGTACAGTGCCTTTTATCCCAAAGAGTAGCTAGTCCTCCAGAAGCTCCCTGGGAGTCGACAACCACCATTTCAGAGTTATCCCAGAAACTCTTTTTATTAGTTTCTAGGGTCTTAGCTTTCATTTTAGTTTCCTGCAGAATCAAAATACTAGGATTACTAGAATCCCGTAACTCCTTGATGATTCTCTGCTTGGAGTTTCCATTTAGGCCTTGGATGTTCCAAGAAATAATCTTCATTTGGAATGATTGGTAGTTGGAATTGCCTGATGGTTCAACTGACGTTGAACGCCATCTGCAATGTCTCTCTCCATTCTCTTAGATCTAAGAGCCTTTTTAGAGGGCCTTCCTCTTTTTGTGCTTCCTCCAAAGTCAACTAATCGTCTAGCAGAAGATCTAGTTGTTCTGGATGTTGAGGTGTCCCAGTTGTCTTTTTTCTTTTTCTTATCACTGTAGAGTGATTCTGGGATCATTTCAAATCCTTTCATTCTTTTTTTCTTTTTTGAAATGACCTTTGTGAATCCAGAATCTGGATCCTCCTCATCTTTGACAGTGTAACTTCTCCCTCTTCATGTTCTTTCTGAATCCTGTCAGGTGTGTGTGTATCAACTTGTTCTTGTGTTGTAGCAAGTAGGTGAAACCTGTTGATCTGTTGCTGGAGCAAGGAGGTATATCTGCAAATGATTTACCATCTCCCCTAGGAGTGCTTTTCTGTAAAGATTCTTTAAAAACCATACAGTCCTTGTTCGATGTTTCCTTAATGATGCACAGATGATTATCTATCTCGGCTTCCTTACTGCTCTGAAATTGTTCAATAGGGACTATATTAATCTTCACAGAGCCTTCTTGCTCGTTCACCACCATGGATACCTTTACAGGATTTTCCAAGTCCTCTTTGTTAGGTGCTTCAGCAAAGCTGCTGCTGAGATTTTGGGACGCCAGACCAGATGTTTCCTTATTTGAGTTCTAAAACCCCTTTTTTTCCCCTTTCTATTGAAATCCAACTCCTTCTGACTAGGGGCTTTGTCTTCATTCTGGCTATCCGTGTTAGGAACCCTACAATCCTTGCTCAGAACTGAGCCCTCCACAGTTGTTCAGCTTCCATTGTAGAGGTCTTCTTCTTGGTACAACTTTTGTCAGAGTGTCCTATGCTATGACAATGTTTACATCTCAAATGAAAAGTTTCAAACTCAATTTTTTGGGTCCATATCCCATATCTAGATTTCAAGATGATGTGCTCCGGAAACTCCTGTTCCATTTCAAAAAAATGTAGAAACGAGAAAAAGCAAGTCTGGATCTGTTTCTCGTGGGCCCATCCAAACCGATAGGGGCACCTAAGGATTTTGCAATATTTAGCAGAATTTCATCATCCCAAAAATGCAATGGTAGTCCAGGTAGCCTACACCAGATTGGGATGGTGTTTATATTTCATATTATACCATTTTTTCAAAAAAGGCCCATATTACCCAGCCACCAAGGTCCTCCCAGAAGCACCGATTCCAAATCCTCTTGTTGATTAAATTTTGCCAGAAAAAAGCCTTTTGGCATGATGGTAATGCTCAGGGCTCCCTTAGGTTTCCACTTTCTCAAAGCCAATTTTCTAATGAAATCAATATTAGGTCTAGAGCCAAGAAACTTACCAACAAGGGAGAGGTTCGCTTTTCTTAAGGCTCTATCAACACATCCATCTGGGACCTTCAAGCAAGTGGCACCCTCGTTGTCCTTTTCCCACGTGAACTGACCAGTATTTTCGGACCCACTTTGATGTTAGGGCTTTGAAGCATCTTATTCCAGGCCATAGGTGTGGATCCCAGCATTTCCACTTTTTCATTTTGTAGATTTACAACCGTCTGATTTTGGCCAGAGATCTGCCTCTCCTCAGCATTCTTAGGCTTAGCGCGCAGACATTCTGCAGCCAGAACTACAGAAACTACACTGACAGTACCTCCATTGCTTTCTCCTTCGCTCGTACTCATGCTTACAACCGTCTGATTCTGGCCAGAGATCAGCCTCTCCTCAGCAATTTTAAGCTTAGTGCATAGACATTCTCAGCGCTTAATCGGCAGAATCTGCTGCCGCCATAGCTTTCTCCATCGCTCGTGATCTCCATCGCTCATGAAATCATGCTCGTGATCTCCAAAGAGTGTTTTGCCTACAACATGGTGAGAATTCTTTGGAATCTCGATCACCAATCTTGAGCCAATGTAGTCTAGCATGCAGTTGTGCTCCCCGGGCATTGTAAGCTTCATGAATCTTAAGATTATGCCTCCAGATAGCAACCTAAGACTGTAAATTTTTGTTGAAGGGAGAAGCCTCAAGCTCATGTGAAATTCTTTCAAACTCATGATATGTAGTTACATGATCATTTTTCCTGAAAATGGAATCCTGCTTACCATAAGTGCACAAAAAAATACAGTGTGTTTGATGGCATCATTCCACCACTGAATCCAGCTAGAGGAATCTAAGGGTCAAGGGACCAGGTTCCAAATGTGTTGTATGTGAGACACAATCCGAGCATGTTTGAGGTGAGCAATATTGAGATAAAATTGAGAAATTCCCTCTGTTTCTTGACAGGGTTTATTCCAAGAAATATTAAAGAATATGTGTGAATAATCGGAAAGCAAAGTAGTTTTGGCTACCACGGGTCAGCTAGAGACATGAGCAAATTAAAAAAAAACACCGAGGGGGCATAAGAGCCTAGTCAAGTCTTTTATTAGGTAGGTAATATTAGGGTCAAA
Organism: Taxus wallichiana var. yunnanensis; assembly: GCA_018340775.1. NCBI lineage: Eukaryota > Viridiplantae > Streptophyta > Pinopsida > Cupressales > Taxaceae > Taxus > Taxus wallichiana. The sequence continues at coordinate 963,556,937 of CM031239.1, forward strand.
AAGACCCGACTTATGCCTTAAGTGAAACAAGGATTCCCTCTTTCCCACACACCATCGCATTGGCAACAACCCTATTTGTCATTTGCTTTTTCTATCAAATTAAAGTCGCAACACACCACCCACAAAGCATATGGTAATTAATCTGCAAGCCAATGCCAAAAAAGATCCCTTTCCCCCACATTGTTAGAGGCATATATGTTAGCAAGACTAAAAAGATGACCATCAAAATCAAACAGAGTCCACACCACATGATGTGTGGGGTTCGAATCCCATGAGATCACATGTTGGGCAATGTCAAGAGAAATCAAAGTCGACTTCCCACCACATCCCTACTCATGACACGAGGTGTGACATATGGCCTGTAACCAAATAGTATGAGCTGCAGATTACAACAAAAAGCTAGAAATTTTAACTTCTTATAGACAAAAAAATTACATATGGCTAAAGTGCTGACAATTGTCCCTAACCGTGATAACGCCTCGGTTCAATAAGCCCTCGAATATTCCAAGAATACACAATCAATGAGAAATATCTAAATTCATATTTCCCTCACTATCCAATGCATAAAGGACCTCATATTGATTGGGAGAAAAAGATGTTTGGTTGAGAACCAGGCTCAAATGCCCTCCAAAGGTCCAAGGTCTATGCTTTTCTTGCACATATTCACATCCTCTACAAAATAATGGCTACGAGAATGCATTTTTCTATCATTATAGGGTGGCACATAAACCCCAAAGAAAGGGTTTTCTAGAAGAGCAATCAGTAGCAAGAACATTCACGGCCACATGTGAGCAGGAGACAAAGCGGCTCCGTTTTAGTGGTTTCTGGTTGTTTTTCCAGAGGAGCAGTGGAAGCACTAGCACCATTGTTGACAATGGGACAATAAACAAAAGTTTTACAAGACCTTTTGAAGCACCCTTTTTATTAGTCACAGTTTTTCAACCATTGGATGAATTTTTAGGGTTTGACGGTGTTTTTTCTGCAGGAGTAGGACGTGAGTCGGCCATGAGAGGACATTCATGAATCATGTGCTTAGAGGACTGACAACGAAAGCAAGTGTTCAAAAGGTTGATATAAAGAACCCTTTGAGTGAATCGGGTGTCGCCGACTTGGATATCAATTGATTCTTTAAGGTATTTTGAAAGATCAACTTCAACGCATACACGGCATTGAGGGCGAGCGTTAAAAATTTTGGGTTTCTCATTGCAAATGAGTCATCCCAAGGGTTTGACAAGATCCCCTATAAAAGACCACAGAGGAAAAGGTAACCCTGGAAACTCAATCCAGATGAGGACCTTGAGCTTAGTCTACTTTGAGACTTGAGCTCTAGATTCTAGTGAGAAAAAACAACCAATGAGTTATGGATAAACCAAGGGCCATGGTTAACAATGGCCTTGTAGTGTTCAGGGTTCGAAAAATGAAACAAGAAAAATCCCTTTCCAAGGTTTTGGACGCCTTCGAGCTTCACACCATGGTTCTGCTAGTGGTTGTGAACCCATTGCTTTAAAAGGCTCTCAAGGGGGCTCACCAACAAAATAAGCCACCAATGTGTAATTTTCAAACTAATTACATGCATTATCAAAACAGTAAATCAAGAACAACATCAGGAACAAGAGTATCAAACCCATTACCTCGTCGAATACCTTTGGGATAAACTTCGAGATTTCTTCGAGCCATGGTTGGTAGCCACACCATTAATGAGCCCTACATTAATAGATGAGGGTTTTGACATGCATGCCATTAAAAAGGGGAAAACGCTGCCCAAAGGGTGGAGTAAAGTCCCACGCAACAAAATTAATGAGAGAGAAAACCAAAAATCTATAGGTTTCCCAACGAGACTACAAAGATGATGATAGGCATACAGATGGCCACAGACATGAACAAGCAACTACACTCTAAACCCTAGTAGAGCTCCAAATATATATATATATATATATATATATAAACCCATTAAATACAAGTTTGGTTCAAGACTTGTTGGAATGTTAAAGACAAGTTTGGTTTTGAGACTTGTTAATACAAGTTTGAGTTAAGATTCTTTATAAATATATTATAATAAGGCTATTAGCTTAATAAAAGGATGAATATCCCCAACATTGATTAAAGATGCTTGATTTGATTTATGAAAAGGTGTGAGAACCATTGTGTTGGTTCATAACCACCTGTGATGTATTATAAGAGAGGGAATATACAAGAATGAATGTATGAACAAATGAGACACAAGGAATTGTGCTTGTGTTTTTGAGAAAAAGAAAAATTGTAAAAGATTCTTAAGGACTTTGTGAATTTAGTATGCGGAAGTAATTCCAAGGCAGACCAGGTTACAAGAAGGCGATGAGAAAGAGAGAGGGTCACCAGATGTGTCCTAACCGAGGTACAGTGGTACAACCTTGGATGGTTCCTAGTCGTGGTAAGGTGAATATACATGGGTGTATAGTATTTTCATCTCATAAACGGCCATAGTCCTGGGGTCCGTTAACCGAGGGATGCGTAGGAATTTGTATTGAGAATTCCATATCAATGTTCTCTCTTTCTATTGGAATTTTGTATTAGAATTCTTGATCCTTGTTCTCTCTCGGCATTGGAATTTTGTATCCATTGATTCATATAAGTATTTTCTTTGTAAATCGTATAAATCATCAAGAACTATGAAAAATTTTAAGAGTTAATAGTAAGAAGTTAAATTATTTTATTTATTTGAATAAATGAGAAAATGAATGTATTTTGTCTATTTTGTTATGTATATTGTTAAGATATGCAATTATTTATAAAGAACCATAAATTACAGTAATAAATTAATAAAATATGCTAATATATGTTAAATTAAGATGATTTGTATGTTTTAATGCAAAATACGAACTGATATATGAAATTAACAATATTATACAATATGTTCTTGTAATTTGATGGTTTTTTTAGGCTAAATTATCTATTTTTGTATTCTAGGGTCGTGTCTGTTGGTTTCCTGTCTTATTTTTTTGTCGGACACTGAAACTCATTTAAATCGCTCATTCTAGGAACCTCATGTCCGCACGGAGTCATCTCCCAAAGGTTTGATAGAATTCTACCACGTATCTAACTCTCACTCATTGGATTGATGCTAAGTGGCATACACGGCTTATTCCACTCATCTCACCTTAATCGATGTGCCCTCTACCTTTCCTATCAAACTGACAGTTCCCTTAGATATGCTTAAGTCTATATTTCTAAGTCTACCCACGTTGCCAATGTAATATATAATAATGTGAAGTTTGAACCAATTAAAAATATACATGTGTCAATTTATGTGTCGAATTTGTTAGATTCTCTCTCGCCTTTGCAAAGTTTAAGCCAATGGGAAAGTGCCATTTAATTTTGCAATGTCAAGTCTTTGTCAAACGCGAGCCAATAAAATGGGCCCACATTCCTTTGCATGTCTTATTTCTTTGGCAGAGTCATGTCATTTTGTAAAATAGCGAGTCATTTACATGACTACACGTATATATAATATTCACAATAGCAGACCCTTGATAAGCATTTATTGGTTTCTGTGAAATGTGAACTAATTAAAAGGTTACATGTGTCTTATTTCACAGTGTCAGACTTATGTAAACCTTTTCTAATGGATATTGTCATTGGTCTTTATCTTTACCTTCGTATCTATCTAGACCCGAAATGGTATATCTTTGGTTAATTCCAGGCTTTGACGTATGTGGGACAAAAAAATTTGGGAGACTCGTGGAATCTTGACACATGTCTCCAGTCTAACCCTATTGAATTACGCTTTAATTAACCATGTTTAGTCATAGCCGCAAAATTAAAAGTTCTTCTCAGTTTTTAACATTCAAATATTGTTCTAAATCAAATTAGTTTCTTAAGTTTAATATATTATCATGTGAAGATGTATAGATCTTTTGAAATTTGACATAATTTCTTAGTTTAATAGTATAAGAATGATAGACAAGTGTATCAAACTTCCGTAATTTGATATTTTTGAGTTAAAAGTTGTATATAAGTTAGTACCGGATTTTTATCTAGGAAAAAGTTACGTTTCAATAAAAATGAAAATTTCGAGTGGTTTGAATCACCAAGATTTGAAAAATGGAGACACTAATGCAATTGGAAGAAATGGTGGAGGGTCGAAAAGGAGGGAGAACCCTTATGTGAGATCTCTTTAGGGTTAGTTTAAAGACAACTCTACAAGGAAAACACATGGTAATGGCAAATTTGATGGCACCACATGCCTATGACGAATGAGATACATAATGCCCATGTTGGATATCAATGCCTTAGGTATAGTATTTATGGAGATCATTGCATTGGTAGGTCCATTACATCCTCAATTAATATGACCAGACCTAATAATTTTGATGGGCCACAGTTGCATGTTTTTCAAGAGAAAATGGATAATGAAGATTTATCAAGTGGAACACAAGATAAGTATCACCTTAAGGACTTTTCAAGGGAATACAATATCGGTACCACCTTAAGGTTTTATTTCCAATAGCATGTGAGGTCCAGGTTTTGAATTTGTGCCTGATATGAAATTAGACACTTATGTGGACCCATTTAATAAAATTTGACTCATATTGAACAAAACAAGACATTCAATAGGCAAAACCAAATATGGATGAAGAATATCAAAAGCTGGCTTGGGATGGTTCCTTGGATTACAATACACTTAATTTGGAATCATTGGACAAGGGTGGGGAAAATAAGGATATGGTAGTAAACATTAATCACATATTAGATGTCAAACAAAAGTATTACGTGAAAGAAATAAACATGCCTATATTTAATGATGAATGTATACAAAAAAATATGGATGGTCAATGTCATGGACAATGTTAGTTTGAAGGGGAGGAGAATGTTATGGCCACTACCCTATAGTACCAAAGTCTTGTTCACTACCTCTTATTTTCCATCTATTTTTGGATAGAAGGTCATGCTCCTCTATAACCTAGTGTCCATCTTGTCCCACAAAGTAGTCCAAAACTTCCCCAAGAACCTAGAATCTCTGTCAAACAATAGACTTTAGAAAACTAAAATGTACCCATACATTAGCAAAGAAACATTTAGCTGCCTCACTTTATTTTATTATCTTTTTACATGCCATTAGAACACACATTTTATTGAATCTATCTACAATAACAATGTTTATACATAGGTAGCCCTCTTACAAAATCGATAGAAATATCTTCCCAAGGATGAGTAGGGACCGGTAAAGGCATTTACAAACCTTCCTTCCTAATTTTAGGTTTGCTTGTACAACAAATTTTACATCCTCTTATGATTTTGGACACTTCTTCCCGTATATTGGGCCAAGACATGTACCTTTTGCAAGTGGGCCATGGTGTTTCCAACACCAAAATTTCCTACTACTTTCGAGGTATTTATTTCCCTCATCAATAGAAGACTTTCTTCTTTCAGCACACAAAGCTTCTCTCCTGCAACGGTAGAGCATCCCATCTTCGAGATAACAATCTTCAAAACCCTTCCTTTCATCCCCTTGGGACTACAACTATTGATATGTCACCTCAAAAATTGTCTCGAGCATATGCCTCTCTGTAAGTTTCCTTCGTGAAGGGTTCAATATGAGAGATGGTGGCCACACTGGATATTTTCTCTTGTGGGCAGCCTAGGCAACATGTCTACCACTAAGTTTATTCGACCTTTCTTATACTTGATCACCGATAGAACTACTCAAGGAAACCAATCCATTTGTAGTGCATTGCTGTTGTAATTTAGGTTGTGCTTACAAATATTGGAGAGGTTTGTGGTCAGTATGCACAATAGTTTCTTTACCGATAAATAATGTTTCCATTTCTTAATTGTCTTGAACTAGTGCATACATTTCTTTATCATATATTGAATATCCCCTAACTGTTGAAGTGAAAGTTTTAGAATGATAACATATTAGCTTACCTCCCTGTAGCAACATTTCTCCCATAGCATAATCATTGGCATTTGTCTCTACTTCAAAGGGTTGTTGCAAATTAGGAAGAACTAATAACTCAAAACGTCATCTTGTTCCTTACCCCAGTAAAAACCCTTACTCTTTTTGGTCGTTGTATGTAGAGGTGTTGCAATAGCAGAGAATCCCGGATGAACTTCCTCATGTATTATATTACTCCTACAAAACTCCTAGTCTATGTGGCTCTCATTGGTGTTGGCCAGTTGGTGATGGCTTCCACCTTCTTTGGATCCACTCGTAGCTCTCCTCCTCCAACCACGTGCCCAAGATAGACAAGTGACTGTTTTGAAAATTCATATTTCTTCATATTGCATAGAAGTTTGTTTCTCTTTGAGAACTTGCAAGACTTGGTGCAAATGTGTTAGATGTTTCTCTCGTGTGGCACTAAAAATTAGAATATCATCTAGATAAACAATGACACATAAATCTATAAATTCCCGCAATACATCATTCATCAATAAGCCACCTTTTCACTTTTATCAATTATTTTTCAGACTTGGGAAAAGTGATCCATTAAGAAGGCCCCACATGTGTTCAATTTTGCCTTAGTCATTATGGTAAGCACTGCGATGTGTAATTCAATTTAATTTGAACATGTATATTAATTTTCTATTGTGTCAGTCTTCACAAGTGTCATACTTTATCTTTCGAGGTGTCATTCTTTGCTTTATCTTAGTCATTAAGATAGTGACACATGTCATTTGATTTCGGACCTAAAATTTATTTTAAAGTTTGGTTTATTCTAAGGACTTTAAGTCTGCCCAAAGTAATCTATTTAAAGTTTGGCGGAAATCCACCAAGTGTCCTTTCTTTATTCGTTATATTTTTGACAAGTGGCATTGTTTGACTAAGACTTTGCTTTCGCATATTGTTTATATTTTGTCAGAGTGCGAAAAAGTGAACCAATTAATTAACGACACGTGTATACAATTTTGTAGTCTATTTTTCTATTAATTGTATTCTGACTTGTTTGTTGCACTACAAAGTGTGAGTTAATAGAAAAGAGACAAGTGCATATCTATTATCGTGTGTTTTGAAGTTTTTTCATCATAGTTTTATAACCTTATTCTGAACCGAAAAGGCATTAACTTTAATTTTTAAAGACTCCATGTCTTCCAGAGAATTTGTCATATTTTTAATATCTCTTTAAGATCTTAATTAATTTATTAATTAATCAGCTTAACTAATTATTCTGTTAAAAGGATTGTAGCTAGACTCCTTCCAAGCTTTGTTAAATCGATCTTAAACTAGATCAAAGAAAGTCATTTTTGATTAATTGAGAGATGTTTGCACATGTATAACTAATAATAATATTTGTAGCTAATTTTTTGCCTCCATTTGGCTTCTTCGATTCATTTTTAGTTGTATTTGTCTCCATTGTTGTATGAGCAGTAATAATGGCTAGTTCTCATAGTTTTTCATTGGATAAGTCTCGATTACTAAATCAAACGCATTATAGTATTTAGATATCTCGATTCAAAGTTTTTTTATGGAAAGGAAGCTATGGGATCTTGTAATCGGTGTGGAAAAATTACCAACAAGATGACAAGCAACCCCTAAAAACCTTAGCTCCTTCTCACAAATATCACAGGAAGATCTTTCCATACTTTTCAAAGCATAAGAGATTAATTTTTAATGCATATAGGTCATATAAATTCTCTTTTTGATGCCTGAAAGCAATTAGAGACTATGCATAAATTTAGTCATATTTCTAAGATGATTAAGCTAGTTATAGATTTTATGGGAGTTTTGAACTCCACAACTCCACTTATGGACAAGATAAGAAGGGTGCAAAGAAAAATTATCCAACCTTTAAAAAAACCCCTCCTTACAATATATAGGAAGAATGGGAGAAAGAGATAGAAGAATTCAAATCCATGCTCCAACCACCCTAGAATGCATTAAATTTTCTTGCAACAATGATGGGTGCCACTGCAAAATTCATACCCCATGTACTATTCATTGTTGGGCAAGAAAGGAAGCCCATACCTTCATTATTGTAGTAGGTGAGAAACCTGGACACCCTCTAAAATGGTGGACTATATTTTTCATTTTTAAGAACTTAGTCCCACTCAAATTAAGATAACCAGTCTTAGTTGAGTAGAGGACCTTGTAATCTTTCCAAAAAGTTTTTTCTTGTGTAAATCTGAGCTCCTAGTCAAAAGTTATAGTCATCTAAAGGTTGGGGTGTCATTACGCAAAAATCCGAACTCTTAATCTTCCTGCTTTGAGTCTGAAATGCATGCAACCTCTGAAATCCCAAAATTCGTACTTTCATACATTTTTGTTTCAGAAGTAGGGTTACTATTCATCTGATTGAGCACACAAAAATCGACAATAGGAAACCCGAATCTCTCAAACTCAAACCCGAAAATCTGAAATTTCAAACTTTCGAACTTTCGAAACTTTTTTCCTCTTGGACCCGCAACACTGTTCATCGCTCAAATCGCCTTGAGAGTTTCAAAACCTGAAAGTTTGAAATTTTGTACTTTCAAATTTTGAAACTTTTTACCTTTCGTAATTTTTCCTTTCGGGATTTTGGGTTTTTCTCTCCTTTTCCGTCTTATCATTTCTTTTCTCCAAACCCGAAAGTCCGAATTTTGGACTTTCTGAATTTTGTACTTTTTCCTTTTAGACTTTTTGACCCTTCACTTACTAAGATCTCCAAAATTCCAAATTTCAGACTTTGGGATTTGAGAATTTGTTGATTCCTTTTCGCCCTACCTTTTCTCCGAAAGTTCGAATTTCAAATTTTAGACTTTCAAACTTTTTTTGGTTTCAGGATTTTCCACTACTCACCTGCCCGCACTCACCGAGATCTCTCGAAACCCCAAAACCGAAAGTCCAAAATTTCATAACTTTCCATTGAGTTCCCGAAATCTCAGCCTTTTAGCCTACCTCTGAAGTCTAAAATTCAGACTTTCAGAAATTCTTGATTCTCTCGAATTATCTCAAGCCCACGAGCTTCTCTACAATGTGTTTAGTCCTCTCAAAATTTAAGCTCTCTTGATGGATTGACTCCTCCATTTCTATTGTGTACAAGTTCTTGTTTGTCCAATTTTGCCTGAGGGCAAAATTGGATAACAATGTCTGAATCTTGATTTTCTTCTTCATCTAGGAATGATATTCATCTTTGGCATGAAATATTAGGTCATGTAAGCTTCAAAATTTTGTATCAAATATCTAGAATAAATCTTATTATTGGTCTTCCAAAGATGAAATCAAATCACGAAACATGTGAAAAAAAATTGTGTAGTAAGAAACATGTTGAACCATTTCAAAAGCATCATGATCTCAATTCTTCTCAGTTATTAGAGGCTATTCACAGTGATGTGAGAGGTCCTCTTGAATTTACTTCTCTCAGTGGTGCTTTATATGTTGTTTGTTTTATTTATTATTTCTTGAGAATGACTTAGTCTTAGTTTATTAAGAAAAAGTTTGATGACTTGTCTAAGTTTCAAGAATTTAAATCTTTAGTTGAAAATGCTTCTAATTTGAAAATTAAGAAAATTAGGATCAATAATAGAGGTGAATATGTCAATAAAATGTTTGATGAGTTCTATGTGTCATGTGGGATTCAAAGAGAGTTGACTACTCCTTATTCCCCACAGAAAAATGGCATTGCAGAAAGGAAAAATAAGACTATTTTATAAATGGTTAGGACTATGATTCATGCTTCTAATGTGCCTAAGTTTCTATGGGATGAAGCTATGAATATTGTTGTATGTATTCTTAACAAAGTGCCTAATAAATCTCTTCATAAAGATACTCCTCATGAAGTATGGACAAAGAAAAAACTAGATATTTCTCACTTAAGAATATTTGGTAGTCCTACTTCTATCTTCATTCCAAAATATAAAAGGAAGAAGCTTGATCCAACCTCTTTTTCTTGTTGTTTTATTATCTATGGCTGTAGAACTAAAGGTTTAAGATTCTATTATCCTTTCAAGTATGACATTATTGAAAACATAAATATTCAAGTCTTAGAAAAGACTTTTTGTGATGTTTATCATGAACCCTCCTCTACTTCTCCTGAGATAGAGCATGAGAATCCTCCTCCTAACATTATGGAAAAAAATTCAAGAGGCTTATTCAGGGAAAACTTTAAGGGTCCCTCAAAAACAAATCCTTAGAAAATATTTAGTGAATTTGGGAAAATCCATTTTCGCATGTATGGTGAATCACAGGAAAAGTTGTTTAGTGAGGAAGGTGATTTTTAGCATCATTTTTGTGAAGATTGGGGTGGAAGAAGGAACATATTTTGGCATGCTACCAGTCAGAAGCATGGAGAATGGAAATTACCAATAGCGTGAAGAATTCTACCAGAAGGTAGCATGTAGAATGCTACAGTCCGGCAGCATGTAGAGTGCTTTCGGTCGAGTAGCATAGAGAATGATAACCACCGGTAACATGGAGAATGCTACCAGCCGGTAGCATGGAAAATGCTACCGACTAGTAGCATTTAGATGCTCTACATGCTGCCAGTCAGTAGCACTCTACATGTTGCCGATCAGTAGCATAGTCAATGTTATAGGCCGGTAGCATGTAGAATTCTACTGGTCAGCAACATTCTCCACGTTACCAGCTGGTAGCAATAAAATTCTCAAGGTTGCATGCTGATAGCATTCTCCATGCTACCTTCTAGTAGCATGGAGAATGCTATTAGCCAGTAGCATGGCCACCATTATAGGCTGGTAGAATTCTTCATACTGTTAGATGGTAACATTGAATATGTTGTCAGTTGGTAGCATACAGAATGCTACCGGCATGTGTTGTTTTCCATGCACCTAACCTTTTTAAGTATAAAAAACCTATATATACACTAGCAAGATACTCATTTTCTCTTTACACAAACAAGAGTAGCCAGAGCATACAAGGAAAAATCCTCTACAAGTAAGGTGATCTGCAAAATCTTGATAAGAAGAAACTAGAACGTCAAAGGACATCTACAAATAGGAAGTAATAATTTTATAATAGATTGAAAAAAATCCCGAAGAAAGAAACTTTCCACACATGCCCAAGAGCCCAACTGCGTCAACAAAAAAATGTATAATTTTTCATTCAAGAGCTTGATCTTTGGTCAACTGTACACATTTCTAGAAGATCCTAATATGTTTTCCCAATGGATCAAAGTGGCTGATTTCACAGAGCTAGTGTATATGCCCCAATTTAGGACATGACACAAAACACTTAACAATCTTCTAGCCAACTATGACACTTCCACTTTCACCTTTCATATTCAACTCCCATCTCATGCACAATCATTTGGAACTTCACCGAGGAAATTGAGCGTCTGACAGGACTACCACACAAGGATGTGGATCATGTCATGACTAATTTTCTTTTATCATACAAATATTGCAAGTGTTTGGAGTCTCATTTGGAATTATCTATTGATGCAATTACAACTGCTATTTCTCGTAAGTTTATTTTCAGTTTTACAACATTCGATTTTGATTATTTTCAATTTTATAGATTTTGATTGTGTTTTTAATTAAGTATTAACAAAATTTGTGTTTCCATGCATTTAAAGCTTCCTAAAACCATTCAAAAAGAGGAATTCAACTCAAGGATTTCATTCACCCATTTTTGCAGGCCGTGGTGCAATTCTTCCATGCCATAGTTATATTACAAGGTTGATATACGGATATTTCATGGTGGGATTTGGCTTATATCGTTCGCACCCTAAGTGGGCAGAAATTTAATTGGTGTAGTTACTTATCCTCCAGGATAATAGGTGATTGGCTAATCGATCAACAAATTTTATTCTTGGTTTATATTATGAATCTCTCTATAATTTATGTGGCACCACTCCTCTAATAGCAATGCATGCAAAGCTATCATCTTTTTCATTAAAACTTCAAGAGCAGGAGGTGAGTCCCAATTTTTTATTATTTGGTTTTTAATTATTATTCATTTTTTGTAATATTTATCTATTATAATTTATATTTGGGATTAATAAACAATTTATTGTTGAATTATCACAGAAGATAGTTGTTGCGGCTACATCACAAAGGGAAGCTGCTATCAAAGGTCATTTCCCACCAGGTTTAGGAGATTCGGTTACTATTTCGACGATCAACACACAAAGGAGGACACCCCTCCATAATCTATCAAATGGATGAGGAGTTCCTTAAACCCTCAAACTGACACATCCACCATACCAGGCATTAATCATATGTATTTTAATTTATGATGTATATATGTTTCAATATGTTTGAAAATAAATGTAATTAATTATTTAAAACTTGTATATGTTTCAATATTTCTTGTAACTTATATTCCTTTGCTATAGAAACCTCCAGTAGCACAAGATTATATCATTGGGCTCATGGTAGCCCAATAAAAATGTATATGAATTTGATCAAACACATGATGTAGAAATATCTTCGGTACCTCACTCTTTGGCTCCATGTATGAATCTCATTTTTGTATTTTTGCTTATATTTTTTTAAACAAAAATTCAACAAGCTCATCAATCATTGATGCTTAATTATGTTTTAGATCACACCTACTGTACAACTCCCATACTTTTTAGTCTACTTCTCTACAACAACAACAGCAATAGGACCAATTTGCACCTCACCTGAATCCACTCAACTAAGTAATTTTTATAATCATATATGATATAACATTATATTTATTATTATTTCAATCCTATTATGTTTTTCATTTGACTTTTCTTATGTTATTTACAAAGTTACAATTGATTGTTGTAGGGCCTCCCCACGTCCAATTCAAAATCCATCTGACTACTATGAAGAGGAAGATGCCACCTCTACCACCTCCACCAAAAATATTAGGACCAGGTGCAGTGGAAAGCATATTTCATTTGTTCCTCCAGCTTTAAGTAGGGGCACCCTTAATTTTGTAGTTGAGTTTCCAATGTTTTTGTTGGGCAATGTTCCTAGTGGATGGGGTGTTTCGGTTTTGAACAAAATTGATTTGGATGAGGAATATCTAGGGATTGAAAGTGGGGTTCAGGCCCATGGAACTTTTAATCCCCAAGATATGATTCATGGGGTAAGGAAACCTTCTCCAATAAGAGTGGATAGATCAAGCACACCTTCTCGTACAAACTGCCTTAATTGATGACCAAAAACTAATTTTTCACTTAATGCTCTTTTGGCTGACAATTGTGAAGCCAATGTTGATGTTATATTGAACAATTAAAATTATGGGAGTTTAGGGCTAAAGTTCTTATTAAAGAAATAAATTCATGATTTAAAAATCACTCCCAAAGACATATATTGTATTCTTTAGTTCAAAACGAGCCAAAAAAGCTTGATATTTTGTTAAATCAAGTTGTGTCTGGTTTTGTATATTTTAAAAATAATTATGATGATGAAGTGTTGGACATTATGTTGAATAGAATTGATAATTTAAATGCATAAGCACAAGCCTACCACAATATGTGGTCGAGAGATAAGGGCCTTGTAGTTATTACAAATGCGAACGAGATAAGGCATTGGTAAGTCTTACTAAATTTTCAAATATTATTTATAATTTTTGAAACTTTATTAATTATTTTTGTTTTGAAATGCATTCAAAGTATGAAAATTTGAAAAATGAGGCTACAGTTCTTGATGTGCATTTAAAAAGTGCCATGAAAAGTTTAAATGCAACAATTGAATTGAAGCAAAAGCTTGTTATCTTAAACAAGCAGAATAATACCTTAAGAAGGATAATAAAGGCAAATGGAATGGATCCAGAGATATTGTTGAAGAATAAAATATGATCCAACATTACTATCAACTCGTGATGCAAACAGATCCAAAATAGAAATTCTTTTAAATATCGAAGCTGCATAAAAGGATCTTGTTCAATCGAGTGTTGTAAAAGAAAGTTTTGGTGCGCAAGAGGTAGAAAGCAACCACATAGAAAATAATATTCTTAAGGATGAAGCTACAAAAATAAATTGTGAAATTGTAATTGTCGTTTTTGAATCTTGTTGTAAAATTGTTTCAAATTCAGCATATAAATATATATACTTTTTAATGAAAATATTGAAAGTTTCAAATTTCAATCGATGTGGCATTTTACTTTTGTTATATTAGTGCATAAGTTCTTCAAATAGATTCTTAATGTGATTATTATTCTCAATTGTGTTTGATATTACTATTACATAATACATTACTGATTATTATCATTTTCAAATACTTTCTGTGGACAGAACTAGAAGTTTCGTTTCCAAACACTGAAATTATTTTTCAAAGAACAAACACTGAAATTATCTGAAAATATTATTCAATAATGAACATGCATATAATAAAAAATAACAAGATACTTATAATCTGATATGAAATTTTATTTCCAGAATTAAAATGTACATTCATTCTTCTTTACTCAATATCAACTAGCTCAAACTGAAACATATCTTGAAAACTTTGGTCCCCAACACTGTTATCTAATCTTTCGTTGTGATTTTTAGTCACAATTTCATTGTTATCCACAGTCCCTATATTAGAATTATTGATCCCTCTCCTCTCTGCAAGATAATTCCATACTTCCATTACCCATTCATAAGGAAATGTATCCACATCATATCATGAAACATATAATCTCAAGCAAGTCTCAAGATTTTTATCCAAGTCTATTTTGATATTTTGATTTTATAAATGTTAATGTGTTGAAAACTCTTTCATCTTCAACTGATCACAATATCATTTTTGGCACAAGTCATACAATCAAAAATATTCACTAATTATTTCATGAAGGATGGTACTAGGATACAACTTTTTCCATAGAAGTGTAATTGTTCCATTCTCTGTTGGCTCACTTAGTAAGTCATATTGTTCGCTCATTACCTAGCTGAAATGAGATGATTGCAATGAAAGTGATTCCTTTTGAAGAACACCATTAATATGAAAACATTTCATTCAATCAATTGTCCAAAATTCGTACTTGAGAGTACCCTTGTGTCTTTTAAATGATTCAACTACAGCTCTGCCTCCTGCAGGATTCCAAAATATAGGATTGACCACTCTCATGGCCTCAAGAATATTACCTTTTTAATGCGATCTTTGATCTCATTAGATAAGAACTATGAAATTTTCTACAATTTTATTCTTGTTTGAGAAATAAGAGCTTCATATAAATTACATGTAACAAGTACTTCTTCAATCTCTGATCTAACAATATCCACCCATTTTTGGAATGTGTGCATTTGAATCTCTTTCCCGTTACAAAGATACAAATATGACCACTTATATTGAATTTGAAATAGATTTTAGGATCCTTTAAATTTTTCATAGTTTTCCAATGACTGGATACACATCCTTGAAAGCATTCATCAGAGTTGGATAAAAAAATCTAGAGTCCGATACCCTTTTTCTGAAACTAATGAAGTCCATTATATAGATGGATCTTTCTTGAGAAAGATTTATTAAGAAATTGATTTCATTCAACATTGGAAGAATCTCGCAAAGTGAACACAATGTTTCCAAGTCTGTTAAGTGGCAAATAAAATCTTTTGCCTTATCAACTTGTATATGGTTCTTAAACATGAAACCAGTTAACGATGGATATTCCTCAAAAACTCTATGTGCAGGATCATACATAGAAATCCATCTTGTATCAACATATTTAAGAAGTTTCTTACCATCTGTGACCCCAATTGAAAACTTCAAAACTCTATAAATATTTTTAGACTAGCTTGACATATAGGCATGCAATTCATGGATAAGCTCTTCAACTTTTTCAACACATTCAAATGTGCTTACTATCCTGTATGCAAGATTCATCCTGTGAGCCATGCAATGAATAGGAATCATATAAGGAGAAAAAAATGTTTGGAGATGCACACATAGACCTTTTATATGACCCTGCATCATTGATGCACCATCAACACCAATGCAAATAAGCTTTGTAGCTATAGAATAATCATCCATTCTTGTTATATCCTTCAAATTAGATATAACCAATTTGAAAATATTTTCAACATTGTAATTTTCTTGCATTTTATGAATAGATAGCAGATGAGGTGTCCTTATGTGGTTTTAGAAAGTATATACATGCATACAAACCCAATAAGTGTTGTCAACAATTGTAACCTCATCAATGGAAAGGGAGATGAAACTTGCATTCTTGATGTTTTCTTTCAAATCCTCTTTTTCAATCATTGTAAGACATCTCGCCATCTCCCAAGCACTTGCTCTCTAACCAATGTGAATGTGGAAGGTTTGGAAACCCATTGAACTTAAACAATTTCTTATATTCTAAAAATCTGAAATAGGTCTGCCCATTTTAAGAATAAAGAATATGGTTGAAAATTGTGTAGTTTTTTCCTTCATATTTTCATTTACAGATTTTCCAAAAATTTGCATTAATGGTTCCTCCTTTCTCCTCAAGTTTTAGACTGTTTCATATTATTTTCATACTCCTTATATCTTACATGCATGCACTCTTTAGCATTTTTCCATCTATGAGTATTTTTTATTTTTCCATCATTTTCCTTGACTGTGAAATATAATTTTCCACAATGTTTCTCAATAGTGTCCAATTTAAGTTGCATTTTATGTTCTTTTCCTAATTTCCAACCACAAATAGTACATCTACATTATTTTGGAGTATCACTACCATTATCTAGCTATACAGGTTCAATGAATGGGTATTTTGCTGCCCAATCTACCTAAAAAGACCTTCCAATTGTCTAGGATGTTTTCTTCTTTCTCATAGATTTATTTTTCTGAAGGGTCTTGTCAATATCATCTTCTTCTTGAATCTTTTCATTTGAACATTCATCTATTGAAGGCATTTGGTCATGAGGAATGTCTTCTAGCTCTGGCATGTCTGGGTCAATTATATCTTCATCTACTAAAATAATTGTTTCTTTAGGGTTTATGTTTTGGTTTATTGTTTCATGTTGAATACAATTAATAGTAGGGGTTTCTGTATTCAAACACAAAAAATATTCAAGCTGTGTTGTAAAGATATAAATAAAATAAAATGAACTCGACCAAAAGAAAGTTAAAGATCATCTGTTACAACTTACTGGTACCTTTTTATTGTTTCCAGTGGATGCAAGTTAGGTCTTCATTTTCTTTGGTTGGTTGAAAAAAATTAATATGCTACTTTTTATTTTGATTTTATCTTCCTTCTGTTCATTATTCACTGAATCCATTGTACCTATCAAAGAGTAATTTTCAAATAGATCAGATTTTAAAATTATTGTAGAATAAGATTTAAATTGTCACATCAAGTATTAATTAATTAATGGAAAACTAGAATAGACAAAGGAAGCAATAGAGTGCATTGTTACGATCGGTAGTAGAATGTGCAAAGGTATACTAGCTAGTAGCAATGCACATTATGTTCGTCTGCAGTGGCGGTGCGTAAGCAATGTGCAATGCTATTGGCCATTATCAATGCGCATTTCTACCATCGATGGCAATGTGCATTGCTAACGGCCAGATGGCGGCGTAGTGCTGCTTCTTGGCCGATAGCATGTGCGGTGCAGCAAGGGTGGTATCACTACATAGTTCTACAATTCGGTAGCACTATGCAGGTGCTACCGTCTGTAGCATACACAAGTGATACCACCTATATCATTGTGCATGCTACCGGTTGGTAGCATGCTAATATAGTATACAATATGTCAAGAGTGGCATGGTAGCATATTGAATGCTACTGGCCGTTAGCATATAGTATGATACCAATCGTTAGCATGTTGTATGTTACCGGCCGAAGCATATTGTATGTTATAGGACGGTAGCATACTATATGTTTTCATCCTACATTTAGTGTGTTGCCGGAAAGTAGCATACATTATGCTATCGAAATTTAGCATACAACATATTGCATGCTATATATGTCGGTAGCATACTATATGCTACCGGATAGTAATAAATGTATGCTAGCACAATGCTATCGGGCCACACTAAAAATGTTGTGGAACAATGAAACGGAAAAGTACCTTTAAAGAAGAAAGGAATTGCGAGGAATATTTGATAATCATAATTTCAATATGGAAGTGGAAGTTAGAACTATGAATAATGAATTATTAATACTTAATAGTATATATATGAGAAAATTTGGCATATATATATATTTCAAGCTAAGGGCCATTTTAATGATAATATTTGGCTATTGGTGTAAACTCCTTGGTGAACCAACCCCTAAAATTAACTTGTACCCAAAAAAATTTGGCGACCCAATCCTAATTCCTACATGAAAAATTCACCAATTTCAAAATTTGAAAACCAGAATATTCGTGAATTAACAAATATTCACCACTAAAATTTTCCTTAGGATGCTTATTGTTATCTATACATGATGGAGATTAAGGGGGTCATCTCAAAACGCCTTGCATCTCAAGGTTCTTAAATGGGCTAAAAATCTTGTTCAAGACTCTCAACCTGCTAATATTAGAAAGGTAACTTAGAGTCAACATTCTTATCATGACTTTATGACCCTCTATGAGATTGAATCACAATATTTTGAAGAATCGTGTCAAGATGATAGATGGATTCGGGATATGAAAGATGAATACAATTCTCGATTAAAAATAACACTTAATAACTAGTCCCTCCTCCTAATAGAAACGTTGTATAAGATTAAGTATAAATTTTTAGGATAAATAGACAAATTCAAGGCAAGACTGGTAGCTCATGGTTTTAGTTAGAAACCTAGTCTTGACTATGTTGATACTTTTGGTCATGTAGCAAAAATGAGCAATATTAGAATTCTTTTGTTTTGGCTACCCAATATGGTTGGTAGATTCGCCAAATAGATGTCAAAAATCCTTTTATTAATGGTGACTTAAAAGAAGAAATATATATGCATCAACCTAAAGGTTTTGAATAACCTAGTAAGGAACTTTATGTTTGTAAGCTGAAAAAGTCTTTATATGGTCTTAAACAAGCTCCTAGATCTTGGTATGCTAAAATTAATAGTTTCTTTTAGGATCTTGGTTTCTCTAACTATTGTTCTGATAATGATTTATTTGTTAAGTTTTAAAATAATCATATTATCATTATTGTCTTGTATGTTGATGATCTTTTAATTACTAGCAATGATAGAAATTTAATTGTTAGAATCAAAGAAAGGTTAAAACAACATTTTGATATGACTGATTTAGGTTTGCTAAATCATTTTCTTGGCATGGTTATATTTCAAGATCATAAATATATTGTTGCATCTCAATATCAGTATGTTGTGAATTTACTTATAAGATTTAACATGATTGACTATAAATTTATTGTCATTCCTATTGAAGTTAGTGTGAAATTAGATCATAAACTTGTTTGTGTTAAATTTGATCCTACTCTGTATAGACAACTAGTTGGTAGTCTAATTTATTTGACTATTATTAGACTTGATATTTCTTATGCAGTAGGAGTTGTTTCAATATTTATGAAGGATCCTTATAAGGATGATTGGAAAATGGAAAAATAATTTTGAAATATATTAAAGGAACAATTAATTATGGTATGTTTTATTCTTCTTCTAATGATGCACAATTATTTGCCTATTATGATTCTGACCATGTTGGTGATGTTGTAGATAGAAAATCTACTTCTTGATATGTTTTCAATTTGGGTGTAGGTACTATCACTCGGAGTAGTAAGAAGCAGCCAACAATGTCTTTCTCTTTTACTAAAGCAGAGTATAGAAGTGTTCTAGAATTTGTAAAGGAAGCTATGTTGCTTTTAAAGATTGGTGGATGAACTGCATATGGGTGTCAAAAGGAGCATTACTCTTATATGTGCTAGTTAGATTTACATTTCTCTTGCAAATAATCCATTAAGATCAAAGGACCAAACATATTGAAGTTCATATGTAATTTATTCAAGATAAAGTCTTGAATGGTGATATTGATCTCAAGTTTTGTTTGACTAAAGATCAAGTTGCAGATATTTTCACAAAGCCATTGTGTTCTATGAAGTTTTACAATTTTTGTGCCTTGTTGGGCCTATCAAAGTTTCCATTGAGGGGGAGTGTGCATGACAATTTCACCTCTTAATGGTTGTTGTAAACTTCCAATACTTCCTCCATTTTGTAATAAGTAAATAGTCACAGGTTGTATGTGAGTTTACTTACAATTCCCAACGAAAAATTAGTTATGGGTATACCTTGGTTTATAAAAGGATCCATAATCTAATGTAAGTCTTCATATATAAAGCACTTTTATTAATAATTTTTGTATGGGAAGATCTGTATGATTTCCCTTGTTTACATGTTAGCCTAAATCATTGTTGTTGATTCATGGATCTATAAATCCTTTTGTAGAAAAAGGTAAATTTGGCATATCTTGTTTTTTTCCCACTTAACATTAAGGGGGAGTGTTAGGGTTGATAATGTCAAGTGGGGATACCATTTGGTGGACCACCACTTACAACCCTTTTATTAAAATTTTATTTATAAACTTAAGTTGGTCTTTCATAGCTAAAAGAGTGAGATGGTATGACCATTCACCCATCCTATATATATATATATATATATATATATATATATATATAGGATGATCCCTCACAGATTTGTAACTTGATGATCATATGATGATATATGCTTAAAATTTTTATAAGAGAACTGTAAAGTTGAGAAGACATTGGTTTGTTATTGTTCTCTGTGAAGACCGAGGAGTGAAATGGAAGTGTTGGGTTAAGAAATGATAATTATTAATACGATGATGCTTTATCAATGGGTTTTTTTCCTTCATGTTTTCCCACTCTAAATATGGTATTATCAGTCTCTTTTTATTCCTTTTCATTTTCGTTCAGCTATGGTTATTTAACTCTATAAATCCACAATCTATAATAATCTAAATTGATGTTTAATTTAATCGCACATCATAATCTATAATTGTCGGCATTTTAATTGTGGGTCTATAATTTGTTAATTATACTTCCCATCATTTTCCTAACACTTTTACACTATAAATTGTAGTTCATAGTCAATTTTTGAATTTTTCCATACATATTTATTTATTTTAATTTATATATTCCATATGTGTGCATGTTATGCACAAGCTAAGGTGTCCTTACACGTGTCAAAATCTAATCAATTTTTTCAAGGTAAAAATTACATATTTATATAGTGTCCAGTTATTTTTTAAAAAATTTTATAATCTATTTAATATTTTCTAAATATTGATTTATTTACTGATTCTGATTTTATCCTGAAATTTATAGCAATCCTTTCCAAGTTATTTCCTTCAATAACCCAAATAGTCTATTTAGCACAAAGTGTTGTGATTTCATGAATGTCTAACGAGACTTATCCCTCCAACATCATTAGGAAGACAATAAAAATCCCAACCTACTTTATACATTTCTAATGTTCATACCCAAAGGAAATATCTAATCAAATTTTCAAGATTCTAGAGATATGCTTTTGAAGGAACCTAATAGGAGAATAATGAATATTTTTTTTAGGGAGAACTCTTGAGAGATTTTAAAACTTCCATGCCAATGAAAGAGGTTGAATTATCTTGTACAAAATATGTTTCTCCATATGATCACCAACGTATTTCCACGATATACAACGAGTAGGTTGGAAATCAAAAGATATTTTCATAAATCAAAAGATTTCATTGTGTGTAATTCACTTCTTGTTATTTATTCTCAACAAAAGAGGTAAGAAAAGGATTTTCTAGAACATCGAGTCTTCTTCCATTGGATATTCGATCTTGAGGATAGGGAAAGTTATCAAGGCATTCCATAGCATTGTTTATGACATATGTTGTTCTCTTCTTCAATAAGGGTGTGATTAAAAATGAGAAAGATTTGTGAAGGGGGAAATACCTTTAACCGTTCCTTATATTTTTGTATTAGTTAAAATCTATTTGGAGCCCTCTCAAGAAAGAACATGCAATGTAAGAAGTTAAGTGTAACCTTCTCTATTTGAGAAAAACAATTCAAAGATTTGAAAGCGTACATCATTGATTGTGAGGTAAGTTAAAGCATATCCAAAAATAATTTGATCTTATTGGAGGAATTTGGGTGTGAATCCTAAGGTTTGAACATAGCTAATATAAAGAGACATACAACTTGATCATAGGTGATATGACCCTTAACCTATAACATATATTGATATATATGTGGGCCAACCTATGGCACACTTAACATTTATAATTACATTCATTAATTTTTCATTACTTTCAATTGACTTAATTAGGATGAAGGGGTGTGACCTTAGATAATCATAGTGTTGGCTAGATTTTCTGCATAGCATCAAACCTAGGCAGTCATGAGATAAATCTCCCTCATTTAACTGGTGAGGCTCCCGTGTCAGATTTGTCAATAAAATGTGTTTTTATCTATCAGGGGTTTTACTTTAACCACTTAGTTCATGAACCATAACTAAGAAGTTCTGCAGCAAGTAAGCAGCTGTTTAAGAAAGGAAAATTATAGAAGAAGGAAGTAAAGGAATTACAGAGAAGAAATGAGGAAGATGTGCATCCCAATTAGTAGATAGCAGAGCTAATTGCATGCACATAGAAGAAACTTAATAGATTTGAACACACAGAATTATAAAGCAAAGGCAGCTCTAGATCCAGATCTAAAATAACACAAAGTTTACTTAAAAGATCTAAGATTTAAAAGCAAGAAACACAGTACACCGTGACACAAAGTTCTCCGGAAACCTGCTTCTTTGTATTCCTCTGCTACAAGTTGCTCTCAGGGGTTCAGCACAAAGTCTAGAACTCAGGATTGCTGCTTACAAATTCTGATCGATCATTAACCCGGAGGTTCTTCTCCTACTTATAGAATGTAGGAGGGAAAGTACAAATAGAAGACTCAAACTGAACTAAAGTATGAACAACAAGTAAAGATGACATTTGGCAATCATCCTCAACTAACTTCTTCTTAAGTGACACATGTATCACTTAACTAATAGAATGGTTCCACATGACTTCAAGTAATGGTTGCAAAACCAATAACTTAGAAGTTTTACAATTTCATCCGGGAACATAGAAAATAGAAGAAGAAAGAATAGAAGAAGTCATGTCAGCTGTAACGTTTACATCTTCTTCTTGTTCTGATATCTGATATACTTGTCGAACATATAATTCAACATCCTTCCATCTGTTTTAGCCACTATTTCCTTCTCTGTCTCCGAATCGCAGAACCCTTCATTCAACACTTTGCTTTGCATGCTTCCACCTCTTCCAAACTCGGCCCAAACCTCGCAATGTCTGCATAGCAGCGCCACCAATCTACTTGATAGAATTCATCGTGAAAGGCTTGGTAGCTTTATCAATTCTCTTTTGCACCATCAGAAGAGAACCTTCCAGGGAATCATGCACCTCGTTAGAAACAATCCGCACATATGAAGTAACACCTCCGTTCACTCTTTCCTCAGTGAAAGAAATGATACTGTCTGGTAAATCTGATGTTCTACTCTCAAGCGCCTACATCCTTTTCAACAAAACTCTGCAGATCTCCAAACGGAAAGATACTGCAAACTCTAGCTGCTTCCCCTTCTCAACTGATCCATCCGGTACAATTTGTTCTGCAACCAATACATCTCCCAGCCTTGTTGATCTCAACCAAAATACTCAGGTTACTCTCTGCAACTGTATTCATGCCTTCTATGCTTTCCATCAGTTGCTTTAGTTGATTTGTTGCATCTTTCATAACCTTTAGGCGGGCTGGCACTTCCCCAAGTTGCACAGAAGCTTGACGAATAATCAAATCCTTCCATTCGTCAATAGCCTTTACTTGATTGCTTGCATCTTCCATTTCCTGCATAAGATGATCACTCACCTGCTCTGAAATGGGCTGAATGGAAGGTTTAGCAACCTTGGCTATGATCTCACATAATTGAGATATTTGGTTCTATAACTCTTCTTTCTCCACCTTTTCACCTTTGTCAAGCCTAAGGAACAAAGCATCCATCAATTTCTGCGTGTCCTGCTTCAATCCTTCAAAGTGGTAGCTTGACCAGTGGTATTTTGGTCACTTTGTCACATCTTCTGCCGTGAGCTCCTCTTCTATCTTTCCTTCCGCCGGAATTGATATCTCAACAAACTTCTCTCCCGAATCCTTGATGATCAACCTAGAAGTTGCTTTAGCAACTTTAGGCCTTCTGTCTCTTCTGCTCAGATCCTGAAGTAGCTGCAAGTCATGCTCCTCTAAGTTCATCTCTACTCTTGCTTCCGGAACCAACTGCAAAGCTAACCATCCCGAGAAGTTACTTCTCGGGGAGTAAGAAGTTGCTGAGTGCTCTACCATCTCCCGCTCTACATCCTCTCCATCAGAAAGTGCCACAGTGTCATGGCTGCCATCTTCTGAAACATCCAAGGACAAAGCTCTTTCGAACTCCGTCATCTGCAGCTTCAACATCTCCTCTGGAACGGGTGATGAACGAAGTGGCTGCGGAGAGAAAACGAACATCACCGGATTCAATGAAGGCATGGAAGCATCCTGCTGCTGCGGTGCAATAGTTGGTGATCTTCTGGGTACTGGAGAAGTCGGAGTCAAAGCTATGGTCGTAGAAGTGGTCTTCTCTTTCTCTTGAGATCTTCTGTGTACTTTCAACTTCTCGGACCTTCTGCTGCTTTCTCCTTCATGCTTTCGTTTGAGGGAATCTCCTACGCCGAAGTTGCCCGTGATTTGATTCATCAATACTTCATCAAGGCAGTATCCCTTCGTTAGCAGCCAGTTCGAAGAATTCACCAACACAGCTCCAGATCTTTCTTCAATTGAATGGCAGCCTCCAATGTTATCCTGCAGTATAGCTTTATCTCCTCCCATTTGATGGTAAGTGTCAAGTACCACGTTCCCATCATCTTTAAGATCCGCAGGTATCCGCGCTAGTCCAAAGTCGAACACTTGCTTTGCTGATAGCCTGCTGAAATCTTTCTTTCTAACCTCGTACTCACTTCTGCACTTCATCCAGAAATCTTCTAACGAAGGCACATGTGCGTACTCCTGGGAGATTGTCTTCCTGGCTACTCCAAATGGATCGAAGTTAAGCCGTGCAGGGAAGAACTCTTGCTCATACTCGGATAACATTTGCGCTTCCATCCCTCGAGCTCTGTGAATGCTGATGCAACTGTAATATCCCACAGTGATTGGGAAGAAGCCCGTAGACTTGTGCCGTTTCAACTGAAGGTCGTGTAACTCCACAAGTTGCCTGCTCAGCTCCATGGCGATCAATCTATCACTCGGATACCTGGGCATCTTTATAGGTTCTCCAGAAAAGCCCGTAACCCTGAGGTATGTGAAATCTGCAAACTGGATGAATAAACTGCCAATCTTGGACACTGCTTCCCACGCTTCCTTGCTTACCCTGTGAGTCTTCAAGTCTTTGTCTAGCCTGCAGATGAAATCGTAGAAGAAGTCATCGTTGATCACTTTGAAGTCCTTCTCGCACGTAGGTACAGTAAGCTGTGGGTAGCACTCGAAAATGGGGTCCTTGGAAAGAACACCACATCTATCCAGCTTGGAAAAGACACCCTGTGAAGCTGCAGCATACACCAAGTATGAAGTCATCTTGAAGCTGAAAGTACGCTTCACGTTCCGAAGTTGCTCACCGATGTTGCTGCTAATAATTTCCGACCAATTGATTATAGAATCAACCTTGTTGATTTCAATGGTCCTGATGAAAGCATACATCCATGTACGGAAAGTGTAGGCATTAGCTTCGCCATTCAACCTACATAGCAATTTGACTACATCATCTGCCTCCTGCACCAAATTGGACCGTGGAAGAGTTCTCGGGAACTTTGAAGGGGATCTAGGCTTCTTCATGAACCAGCTGTTCATTATGCTCACGCAATCAGCTCTATGTTTTTCCCATCTACTGTCAGCATCCTGAATGCTAATAGAAGTCACCACCTTTCGCACTGGAATCTTCAGACAATAATTGATGAACTCCGCATCCAAACGAATTATTGTCTTTCCCGCAACATCACGCACTGATCTGGATGAAGGATGATAAGATCTAGCACACTCCATCACGAACTCTGGCAATTGGGCTGTACACGGGAAAGCTGCAGCTCGGATAATTCCACTACTTTTGACCGCACGCATGAGTGAAGTCTTTCCCGCTCTGGATCTATCAATCAAATCAGAAAGAGGTTCTGGGCCTAGATCCGTGTCTCCTATGTCTGCAAGTTTGGAAGCAATGCATGAATCCATCGTGCTCTCTTTTTCATCTCCTTTCGCCATGGCTTTGTCTATCTTCGTCTGAATAATTCTTTTTCTTCTAACTTGGCCGGATTTCTTCAATACTGGTGCAGATCTGGACAATTCTTCAGATTTGGAGGATATTTGCAATGTATTGGACATTGATAAAAACTCATTTTCTTTTGTAAAGCACCTGTAATGAATTCCTACAATTTATTCAGACAAAAATGGCCACCGAAGCATGAATAGTGAATTTAAATTATAAAAATCTGCACTTTTCAAGCCTGCTGCCCCAAAAATTGGTGTTTAATTTGCACATAAAGAGAGCATGAATCCTTTCAATCAACACCTGAGCTCCTGTAACACCTGTGAAAACAACTATGCAGACAAAGATCAACCTCCTCCAAAGCATGCGCCAAATCTGGAAGCTTTTAGCCTTGTTAGCACTTTGTCTGAACAAAATCCTTCCTCTAATGGGGCGCACTTTTCCTCCTGGCTGCAATTCTTTACCTGTGAATTAAATTATTCACCCATATGGCTGCCCATGCTTATATAACCTTCACAATTCTATAATTAATAATTGCCCTAACAATTAAAGGCAATTAATTAATTAAAAATCATGCTTTTCTCTTTTAAAAATAGCATGTTTAAGGACAACCATCCAATAAATTAAATTAATCCAATTTAATCCTTCACACAACTTCACTCAAGCTCCACAGTGTGCTTTGACCATAGCCACTGAAAATAGAAATTAATTTAATGTTTTAATGCCTTAAAAAACATTAAATAATACCCAAATGGGGCGCACTTTTTGAGAGGAAGAGGGCAGCCATTAAATAAATTAAATTTAATGCATTTAACTCCTTTCTTTTATTCCATCTTTGACTTGTTGACCTCCTCCAAGCTTGGGCGCACTTTTTGAGAAGAAAGATTAATAAAAATAATCAAATTTAATCCTTTTAATCTCTCACCAAAGGGGGCGCACTTTTTTGCACATGTAATTCTATTTTTAAGAATTTTTTCATAATGGGATTCTTTACCCTGCCAGGCAGGCACCAAAATCCCGTGATCCACTTAAG
The DNA here is from genome assembly GCA_018340775.1 of Taxus wallichiana var. yunnanensis. Lineage (NCBI taxonomy): Eukaryota > Viridiplantae > Streptophyta > Pinopsida > Cupressales > Taxaceae > Taxus > Taxus wallichiana. Next base: position 963,584,044 of record CM031239.1, read on the forward strand.
TGATTTGACTTTGACAATGGGATTATTTACCCTGCAAGGCAGGCACTAAAATCCCATGATTTCACTTAAGTCACTTTCCTTTTATTATATCATGGGAATTTTTACCTGCAAGCAAGACAGTAATAAATTCCCACCGCTCCGCAAAATCTCTCTTTTTTCCCACTCGTAGCGTAAGTGATTTTTATAACACGGGAAAAAGTACCTGCTAGCGGTATAAAATTCCCCCCTGCTGCGGCTTATATTTTTCCCATCGCACTTAAATCTTTTGTTTTCCAAAATGCGCCCATCCGCATGAGGGCTTTTCTCTGCACGACTTCACTTTTTCCCAGGTGATCCGACCTTCGATGACGATTTCCTCCGGGCATAATGTGCGTATATGTTTTCCAGCTGCTCCAGGCCAAAAATCAGCTTACTTACCGTGAAGGAATTGCTCGAGAGAAATTTCACGAAAGCAAAACGGACACCACAAAAACACGAAAAATTGCCAAAAGTTACAAATAAAGCCCAAAACTTAAAATAAGTTAAAATCCTTCTGGCACATAGGAATAATAACATATTCGCTCATAATAGAGTTAAAACAGAGCGCAAATAGCCTCATACGGGGCTCAAAATAATTAAATACAAATTTCCCGCAGACAAATCCCGATGACAGAATAAAACAATTTTGGGCATCTGGGTATTTGGCGAAAAAGGCTAATATGGCTCTTTGGGATTATCTTGACACAATACAAGAACTTTTAGGCAATAAAAACAACAAACGACCCATTATTTTAAAAGTACGAAAAATTTTCGGATAGGGTAGTCGCAGATTTCAGGGTGAAATCTGAGTGACACCACATAGTTATATATATCTCCATCATAGTGTCAATTATGAATTATTGCCTTATTGGAGGATTTTGGAGGTTTGCCCATTAAAGTGGCTTAGAAATATATTTATAGTATGATATTTAATCATTTATATTGAAGTAATTCCATTACAAGTGGTATTGGAGGTTTGATTTGGGCATCGGTATGGGTAAAATATTATTTTATGAATAAATGCATATATCTTGAACATATTTGTTAACTTTTCTACATTTTTAATTTAATTTTACATAATTTAGGAAGCTACCCTAAAAATTTCAGCTTTTTCTTATCTATTTTGCAAATGTTGTTACAAATTTGGGGGTTTTTCTTAAATCCGCTCTATAGGCCTTAATTTTTGGATTTTTTTTAATTTTCTTACGCTTTTGAAATCTTACAAAAACTTATCAAGGGGCCTATCTTTTACATTTTCTCATTTAAGGCCAACTAAACTCTGAAATCATTTGATCAACGTTGGTCAAAGAATAAAATAACATGTTGAATTGTCTAAAATCAACATGTCAAGATCGCAAAATAGAGGATGAAAAAAATTAATAAGCACCATGGAAAATTCCTTTCAAAGATGAAATACAATATATGTTAAAACTAGGTAGAACTTTAAACATGATGTCTCATTCGATAGATGAAAAATTGATTCAACTTTAATATAGTATGCACAACATGCGGATCAATGCAACCAAAATCAACCACGAATTGGATAATCTTGAGAAGATAATCAATTATTTAATTTTCAATTGAATCCCAACATTCATCCACATGTCCCAAATGCCCAAGGTGGCCAACATGTGGTTATTAAAGATGCTTTGGAAGATTCCATGGAGAGGCATGCTAACTATGAACCATATGATAATAGGCAAGATTTTGATAGGAATAATTATAAATGTTATGTGACAAAATACCCGAAGCTATAAAGCATTAAAAAGACTTGTTAGATTATTAAAGACGAGTTTTGTTCAAGACTTGTTGGAATGTTAAATACAAGTTTGGTTATGAGACTTGTTAATACTAGTTTGAGCTAAGATTCTTTATAAAGATATTGTAATAAAGCTATTGGATTAATAAAAGGATGAATATCCCGAGCAATGATTAAAGATGTTTAATTTGATTTATGAAAAGGTGTGAGAACCATTGTGTTGGTTCATGACCACCTGTGATGCGTATTATAAGAGAGGGAATACACATGAATGAATGTATGAACAAATGAGAGACAAGGAATTGTCCTTGTGTTTCTGAGAAAAAGAACAATTGTAAAAGAGTCTTAAGGACTTTGTGAATTTAATTTGTGGAAGTAATTCCAAGGCTGACTAGGTTACAGGCAGGTGTTTGGAAAGAGAGAGAGGCACCAAAGGTGTCCTAACTGGGGTATAGTACAACCTCGAATGGTTCCTCATTAGGTCAAGGTGAATATACACGGGGTGTATAGTATTTTCCTCTCATAAGCGGCCATAGTCTAGTGTCTTTAACTTTGTGGATGCATTGGAATTTGTATTGAGAATTCCAGATCAATGTTCTCTCTTCTGTTGGAATTTTTATTAGAATTCTTGATCCTTGTTTTCTCTTGGCATTGGAATTTCATATCCATTGATTCATATAATTATTTTCTCTCAGTAAATTGTATAAATCTATCTAGAACTATGAAAAATTTAAGAGTTGATAGAAAGAAGTTAAAATTCTTTTATTTATTTGAATAAATGAGAAAATGAATGTATTTTGTCTATTTTGTTATGTATACTTTTGTTAAAATACGTAATTATTTGTAAAGAACTATGAATTACAGTAAAAAATTTAATAAAATACGTTAATGTCTGTTAAATTAAGATGATTTGTATGTTTTAATACAAAATACGAACTGATATATGAAATTAACAATATTATATAATATGTTCTTGCAATTTGATGGTGTTTTGGGATAAATTATCTATTTTTGTATTTTAGGGTCGTGGTCTGTTGGCTTCATGTCTTATTTGTTTGCCGGACTCAAACTCATTTAAAGGTGGCTCATTTTTGGAACCTCACATCCACACATGCATTCATCTCCCAAAGGTTTGGCGGAATTCTTCCACTTATGTAACTCTCGCTCATTGGATTGATGCCAAGTGGCATACTCTGGCTTACTCTCCCATCTTAGCCTCGGTCGATGCATCCTCTACCTTTCTTGTGGGACCCAAAAGTTCCCTTATATACGCTTAAGTCTACATTTCTAATTCGTCCCCATCGCCAATGTAATATATAATATTTTGAAGTTTAAGCCAATTAAAAATATCCATGTGTCAATTGTTGGGTAGTAGTTTGTTAGATTCTCCCTTCTTTGCAAAGTTTTAGCCAATGGGAAAGCGTCATTTAATTTCTCTATTTCAAGTATTTGTAAAATAGGATCTAGTAGAACGTTTCCACGTTCCTTCGCATGGCGTATTCCTTTGGAAAATTTGTGTCATTTTGTGGAATAGTGAGCCACTTAGATGACTCCAAGTATATATGATTTTCGCTATGGAGACCCTTTATAAGAATTTATTGGTTTCGTGAAACGAGAACTAATGAAAAGGTTCCACATGTCTTATTTCATAGTGTCATACTTATGTAAACCTTTCCCAATGGATTATTTCCACTTTGGTCTTTATCCTTTACCTTCGTAACTATCTCGAATTTGAAATGGTCTAGTCTTTGGGTAATTCTAGGACTGAATTCCGTGGGACAAAATTGTTTAGGAAACTCGCGGAATCTTGACATGTGTCTCTGGTCTAACCCTAGTGAATTAAGCTTTAATTAACCATTCTTAGTCATAGCCACGAGTTAAAATTTATTCTCGCTTTTAACAATCAAATATTTCTCTAAATCAAATTAGTTTGTTAAGTTTAATAGACTATTATGTGAAGACGTATAGATATTCTGAAATTTGACATAATTTCTCGGTTTAATAAGATACAATAATGATAGAAAAGTGTATCATAATTCCACAATTTGAGATTTTTTGAGTCAAAATTTCCATATTAATTAATCGAAGGCCAAATTTTTATCCGGGAAAAAGTTACATTTCATTTGGTATCAGAGCTAATTATCCTCATTAGAGACGTTATGTTGTGAGGTTGAAGATGATGATATATTATTTTCAGATAAATATTATGGTGATTTTCTCACAAGGATAAAAATTTTGTATTTACACAGAGAATGGAAGACAAATCAGATTTGAATGGAATGGATTCACAAAACGACATGGATTACAACGAACTGGAGCACCAAAATCAGCAATTGGGCAAGGAAGTAACTTATTTATTTGAGCAATTAGAATATTTGAAAAGTCAATTTACAAAAGCAATGATTGATAAAGTTGATAAGACTAATAAATCAGATAAGAGTACTAAATTAGAAAGGAAATGTTCTAAGTCAAAAGAAAATAAGAAAGAGAAAACACTCTTCTTCTGATGATGATTCTATTTCTAATAAGGAAAATGATTCCTTTGATTCTTCTAGTAATGAACAAGAAATTTCAAGTAAGAAATCTAAAGAAATAGAAAAATTTCTAGAAAAATAAAATTTCCTGAATATGCAGGAGAAGTAGGAATAGGAGATCAAGTTGAAACTTGGATTTCTAGTCTAGAAAGATATTTCGAACTACAGAAAACTAGTAAGTTGGGAAGAACACAAATAGCCTATTATCAATTGAAAAATGGTGCTATTAACTAGTGGGAAGACACATTGAAATCTGAGAAACTCAAAGCTCATAAATTTTCATGGAGTAAATTTTAAAAAAATCAAGAAAAATTATTTATCTGATAATTTCTTGCAGCAAAAGCAAAATGAATTCTTTGACTTAAAGCAATGTCTAAAGACTGTGAATGAGTATAAACAAGATTTTGAGAACTTGAATAGTTTTATTCCTTTTATCTCTGGAACAAATAGAGTTTTTAGATTTATAAATGGTCTAAGAGAAGAATACAAAGCTAGTGTGTGGTGTGGAAAACCTACTTCAGTAGATGAGGCTGCACAAATAGTTGAACAATTTGAGAAATATAAGACAATAGTTCATCAAAAGAAAGAAGACTATAAGAAGAAGAATTATAATTTCCATTTTAAGGATAGAAAAATACCATTCAGTGAAATTGTTAAGTGCAAAAATACTCAAATCAGAAATAAACAAGAATATGTCAAATCTAAACCAGAAGAGGTCAAATGTTGGAATTGTGGAGGTAACCACTTTGTTAGGGGTTGTCCTCAAAGAAAGAAAAATTGGGATAAGAATAAAACTCAAAAAAATGATGATAAACCTAAAGAAGAAAATAAAAATATGAAATTTTATGTTGCTTTATTGATACAGGTACAATGCATAAGCAAGTGTCTCTGATTGAAGTAACAGGTCTATTAAAAATGCAACCCTTATTTTCTTGATTGATTTTGGTAGTAGTCATAGTTTTATATCTCCTAACTTAGTTGACAAATTGAATTTGTTTTCTAGAAAAATTGAACCAGTAGCTATAGAAATGGTTGATGGAAGAATAATAAGGCAAACAAGAGCTTTGGTAGAAGACTTATATTTTCAAATAGATAATATTATATCTAGTGAATCTTTTCATGTGCTTAACTTAGGTCAATATGATGTTATTTTAGGAATGACATGGTTAGAAAAGAATTTTACTCTCATTAATCGTGAAACAAATAATTTTATTGATGTAGTCAATGAACAACAACTTTCAAATCAACTATCACTAGGCTTACAACAACCAAATTCTCCTTACTTTGCATGTGGAAGATTATACAAGATTCAAAATGTACTCAACTTGGCTTGTAATACAAAAAATAGGCTAATTACCTCTTGGAAGGTTCTAAATGTGTCCTCATACTCTTTTTATCACTATCAAAATGACTCCATTCCATCAATTTAGATGTGCATAATGCATGTACTTCATCCTTTACTCACACTTTCAACGAAACTTGCATCATCCTTCTTTCTTTGTTTACCTTGAAGTAATCCACTTTAGATTTTTCTAGGCTTCTCCTTCCTTCTATCACCTTGCACCCTATTCAGCCACCTTAGAAACCACTTATCTCATTACAAACTTGATGGAAAAAGGATTAAGAACCCAACCTTATACCACTTGTCCCAAGTTGTTAATTAATACCCTTAAGACAATGCTTTTGGTTCAACCATGGTTGAGGAAAAATGAAATCACCTAAAATAAGCTAGTACCATATTTAGTTTCTCTCCACCATGCCCAAGATGCATGCAAAAATTCAGGATTATATTCTTTGTATTATTCTGTATACATTACCTTTTACATTTTTCCTCACAAACCCTTACTAGGTTTGTCTCTCACTACTATCAGGCATAAAATATTGTCTAGGTGGTTTCAACACAAAAGGAATATCATTCTAGATGCCCATTAGAGGGTTTTAAATTTCTATAAAATTCAATTACCTGACTCCATCTCTAGATCATACTTCCTTTGTAACTCACCTCCTTTCCACTAGCCCTTGACTATGTTTTACAATTTCTCTCTCCAACTATCACAAAAATCAAGAAATTGAACTGTTAGTTATCAAAATCTCCTTCATAATCCCTTTCTATATGATTTTGGGATTATATCTTGAAAATTTTAAGTCAAGAAGAGTTGATTTGATCTCTTAAAAGACTAACCCTAGCTCAAGTTCTCAAAACCCCTCCTGAAGCCCAAGGAAAGGGAAATGTTATAAAAACTTTTACATGCACTTTCAAGGTCTAAATTTTCTCCTGAAGGTATTTCTCAAGGTTTTATAAGATTTATATTTACCAGAGGCTTCTAAATCACGTTGAAAGTCCTCCATTTCTTTTTCTTTCCATTGTTCTCGTTAATGTGCATGCACAATTTCACAAAGGGAAAATGCATTTATCATAAACAAGAAGTTTCACAACCTTCTCCTTGATTTTTTATTCTTCTCATATCCCTATTCTTATGATCTTATACCCCTCTTAGGATTAGCATAGCATCTTAGACAAAATATTGACTAACTCAAAACTCGCCTCTCGGTTTAAGGGTTTAGTTTACCTTCCCAAGGTTTAGCTTACCTTCTCCTCCAAAGAATATCTTGTCACTTGAACATAAAATATCTTCAAGGCTCTGTGGAATACCATAATCAGTAATAATTCTCCAACATTGACTCTTATCCATGTAATCACGATTACACCCCCTCTAATTAAAGAATCCCTCATGAATCGAACGAGTGCCAATAAAATACATCAATTCAAGAAAAGTCTTAAACAATAAAATGATCCTAACTAGAATCATTGAGATCAAAATGTATAGTCTTATCTTCTTCCAAATGTATAGAGTTCTTACATAAATTTCTTAACTATTGAATTCACTTACATCAAAACACCACAGTTTGTTTTAACATCCACTAATTCACCCACACAATAAAATTCATACAAAACTTTATACAAATACCTTGTCTGCTTCAGTTATAGATTTCTATCAATCATGCATTAAATCTCCATGAACATTTACCCATTTTAAGGGCATTCACACAATTACAAGATTGCAAAAGCATACACCAAACTCTATAATTCCTTCTTGAAGCTCTTCCTTGGTTTCCATTCCAATGGAAATGAATGAGACAGATTACAATTTGGTATTTGTATACCCTTCACTCAGCTTCTAACTGAATATAAGCTCCTAACTCATGGTTGATATGCAAAATGTCACAATTGGAGGTCTTTTTAGACAAAGTGACTTAAACTTATGAATGCAAACTAACTTGATATGAACTCTATTCTAAGGAGTGCTTGAAACCACCCCTAATTTTCTTCATTTCATCCATACAAATGTTTAGTGGCTCCAAGAATGCATCATAACTCCAATTACACACCAAAATTACCTTCAAGGGTTTGAATTAACATCTGGAGGGAATGGTCTAAGTTGAAATTTTGAAGGATTTGAACCGAACTAAGCATACCTACTAGATCGTAAATGACCACTAGGACCTATGATCTCAATTAGGAAGAAAAAATTAGTGATATCCTTCATATGTACATGTTGAGATCTGATGCTCCTACATCATACTCCAGGTGGGAAAAATTGAGCCTACTAATTGCATTTCTTCTTCTTTTCCGATTCTTTTGTATCTTCACTTTATGCCTCCTTGGCTCAATTTTCTCTATTTATTTTTGCTTCTCCAAGATTCTCGTAGACTTAGTTTTTGTTTCCTCTTTTTTTCTTTTTCCTTTAAGATATTTTTTAGATCCACCTTCTTCATTATGAGTCTTGGAAATGACTCGTCCTCCTCATTATTTTTCACACCTACACATTCATATCTAGAAACATGATTATTTTTAAAATCATGAGGCTTCATTACCTCCTCTACCATTGTTATCAACATTTTCTTCTCTTCTCTATTTGGGGCTTCTTCAAATGCCCTCTTGATTTCATCTACACATTTTACATTTCCAAAATCAACTTCCATCTTTCTTTTCTATGTTTGGAGTCCAAATGACTCAATTCTTTTCATTGTTTCTCCTTTTAGTTCTTTATCTTCAGCTGACCTATTATCTTCTTCTTTGTCTTCAACTTCTTTGACCTATATTCCTTCATGGAAAAGTTTCATGAACTCAACCTCTTCTTTCTTGTATTCTTCTTCATCTTCAAAGGGATCTAGTACCTCAGGTCCTTGCATGATTTCCAACCACAACAACTCTTCTTCATTTGTATATTCACCTTCCTCTTCAAATTTTATTTCTTCATGGTTCTTTGGGACTTCTAGGTCCTTATTCAAGACACTTTCAAAGGCATTCATGTCTTTATTCTGATTACTTGCATGCACACATAAAGATACAATATTAGAATGAAAATATTGAGGTCATAACTTTTCTCAAACTTTTCTCCTCTTCAATCTCTCTAAGAGATGTCAAAAATCTCTCTATAACTTCTCTTTCCTCATTTTCCTTATCCTCTTCCAAGGTAACTCTCTTGACTTATCTTTTTTTGTTCTCATTCTTCTTATCCTTCTTTCTTCCTCTTTTATCCACCTTCTTAGTTGTATCCTTTTTCTTTTCTCTATAAGTAGTTTAATGGGCCACTTGACTCTTTTAGTCATCACAATCCCTCTTTCTTGGATTTGTGATTCCATCCATTATTTTATCAACATGGATACTTGATCCACATCTCTCTTAAGTGCACTTATTTATTCCTCCATCCACTTCTCTCTTTTCCTCTCCATCTCTCTTATTTTTTGCTTCTCTCTTTCTTCATTTTATTTCTTTCTTTGACTAATCAAGGTCAACACCTCCTTTAATAGCTCTTCATTACCTTCTTCCATATCCTCCTTCAACCTTTCTTCTATAGTTCTCTTAGCCTTGTTTTTGAGTTTCTCTTCATTCATCTTGTTGAGCCACTTGGGCACCACATAACCATGCTCATTAGCCAATTCATAAACTCTTCTTGGCTTTTCTTGTTCTTAACCTACATATTCTCCATCAACACTTGTAAATAAACTTGTTAGCTTCAATAAATACTTTCATTTAAACTCCTTATTTGATCTTGCAAGCTCTGATAACACTAATGATGTAGTCAAGGAACAAAAACTTTCAAATAAACTATCATTATGCTTACAACAACCAAATTCTCCTTACTCTGCATGTGGAAGATCATATAAGGTTCAAAATGTACTCAACTTGGTTTGTAATACAAGAAATAGGATAATTACCTCTTGGAAGGTTCTAAATGCATCCTCATACTCTATTTATCACTCTCAAAATGACTCCATTCCATCAATTGAGATGCTCATAATGCATGTACTTCATCCTTTACTCACCCTTTCAACGACACTTCCATCATCCTTATTTATTTGTTTACCTTTGAAGTAGTCCACTTTAGCTTTTTTTAGGCTTATCCTTCCTTTTAGAACCTTGCACCTTGTTCAATCACCTTAGACAACACTTATCTCATTACAAACTTGATGGAAAAAGGATTAAGAACCCAACCTTATACCACTTGTCCCAAGTTGTTAATTAATACCCTTAAGACAATGTTTTTGGTCCAACCATGGTTGAGGAAAAATGAAATCACCTAAAATAAGCTAGTACCATATTTAGTTTCTCTCCACCATGCCCAAGATGTATGTGAAAATTCAAGATTATATTCTTTGTATTATTCTCTATACATCACCTTTTACATTCTTCCTCACAAACCCTTACTAGGTCTCTGTCTCTCACTACTATCGGGAATAAAATCTTGTCTAGGGGTTTCAACACAAATGGAATAGCATTCCAAATACCCATTAGAGGGTTTTAAATGTATACAAAATTTCATTACCTGAATCCATCTCTAAATCATGCTTCATTTGTAGCTCGCCTCCTTTCCACTAGCCCTTGACTATGTTTTGCACTTTCTATCTCCAATGTCACAACAATCAATAAATTGAACCTTTAGTTATCAAAATTTCATTCATCATCCCTTTCTATATGCTCTTGGGATTATATCTTGAAAATTTTAATTCAAAAAGAGTTGATTTGATCCCTCAAAATACTAACCCTAGCTCATGTTCTCAAAAACCCTCCTAAAAGCCCGAGGGAAAGGAAAAATGTTATAAAACCGTTTACATGCACTTTCAAGGTCCAAATTTTCTCTTGAAGTTCTATCTCAAGGTTTCATAAGAATTAGATTTACCGGTAGCTTCTAAATCATGTGCAAAGTCCTCTGTTTCTCTTTCTTTCCATTTTCGTGTTAACGTGCATACATAGTTTTACAAAACTTATAGAATGCTTTTATGACTAACAAAAATTTTCACAACTTTATCCTTGAATTTTTATCCTTCATGTATCCTTATTCTCATGATCATTTACCCTCTTAGTCTTAGCATAGCAACGTAGAAAAATCTTGAGTAACTCTAAAACTCGAGTCTCAATTTCTAAGGGTTTAGTTTACCTTCCCAAGGTTTACCTTACCTTCTCCTCCTATAAGACCATGTCACTTGAATACACAATATGTTTAAGGCTCTGTGGAATACCGAATCATTCAAAATTATCCAACATTAAATCTTATCTATGTAGTCACGGTTACACTCCCCTCTAATCAAAGAATCCATCATAAATCAAAACAAAGTGTCAATAAAATACATCAATTTAAGAAAAACCTTACACAAGAAAATGAACCTAATGAGAATCACTTTGAGATCAAAAGTGCATGGTCTTATCTTCTTCTAAATGTATGGAGTACTTACACAAATTTCTTAACTCGCTGAATTCACAATTACATCAAAAGACCAAGGTTTGTTCTAGCATCCACTAATTCACCCACACAATGAAATTCATACAAAACTTGATACAAATACCTTATAAGGTTTAGTTATAGATTTCTATCAATCATGCATTAAATATTCATGAACATTCGTCCATTTTAAGGGCATTCACACAGTTATAAGATTGCAAAAGCATACACCAAACTCTATAAATCATTATTGAAGCTCTTCCTTGATTTTCATTCGAATGGGAATGAATGAGACAGTTACATTTTGGTATTTTTATACTCTTCACTCATATTCTAACAAAATATAAGCTCCTAACTCATGGTTTATATGAAAATTGTCACAATTGGAGGTCTTTTTACACAAAGTGACTTAAATTTATGAATGCAAACTAACTTGATATGACATCTATTTTAAGAGAGTTCTTGAAACCACCCTAATTTGCTTCATTTCATCTATGTAAATGTTTAGTAGCTCCAAGAATGCATCATAACCAATTACACACCAAAATTTCCTTCAATAGTTCAAATTGAGATTTAGAGGGAAATGGTCTAATTTGAAATTTTGAAGGACTTGAACTAAACTAGCATACCTACTATATTCTAAATGACCACTAGGACCTATGATATCACTTAGGAATCCAAAATTAGTGATATCCTTCATATGTACATGTTGAGAGTTGATGCTCTTGCATCATTTGTATTCAAGACCAATATGTAAATACTCATATTTTGCAAGGAACAAAAAGACAACTAACTTTAAAGACTATTTCTGTTGTTCAACTTAGAATAAGTCTTAAAGAAAAATGTAAAGTTTTATGTTCTTTGGTTACTCAAAATGATAAGCTTAAAGTAGACATAGATGTTCACCCTGTAGTTCAAGAGTTTATGGATGTTTTTCCTTCTGATGTTGAAGAATTGCCACCTAGAAGATCTGTAGAACATGTTATTGATCTTATTCCGGAGCTGAACCAGTGTCAAAAGCACCTTATAGACAATCAATACCTGAATTAGTTGAGTTAAAGATACAATTGATTGAATTATTAAAGAAAGGAAAATTAGACCTAGTGTTTCTCCTTGGGGTGCACTAGTATTGTTTGTTAAAAAGAAAGATGGTACTATGAGACTGTGTATTGATTATAGACAATTAAATAAGCTAACTATTAAGAACAAATACCCTTTTCCTAGAATTGATGATTTTCTAGATCAATTGAATGGTGCTAGATGTTTTTCTAAGATTGATTTACGTTTTGGTTACCATCATATTAGAATAAAGGATGTTGATATTGCAAAGACTACTTTTAGGACTAGATATGGTCATTATGAGTTTGTTGTTATGCCTTTTGGGTTAACAAATGCTCCAACTACATTCATGACATTGATACATGATTTCTTCAAGCCTTTCTTGGATGTATTTGTAATTACGTTCTTAGATGATATATTGATCTATTCTAAAATTAAGAAGAACATGAAAAGCATGTTAGACTTGTACTTTAGAAACTTTAAGAAAATGTCAATTTTGTATGGTAAGCTAAGTAAATGTGAATTATTTAAAATTGAAGTCTCCTATCTAGGTCATATTATCTCTGAAAAAGGAATTACACTTGATCCTTCTAAAGTAAAATTAGTACAATATTGGGATACACCCAAAGATGTACAAGAAATTAGAAGTTTTCTTGGTTTATCTGGTTTTTATAGAATATTTATTAAGAACTATTCTAAAATAGCTACTCCTCTCACAGACTTAACAAAGAAAAATAACTCATATCATTGGTCTGAGGAATGTGAAATTGCTTTTAATAAATTGAAATAAGCATTAACTTGTGCACATGTATTATGTATTCCTGATTTTTCTAAGCCTTTTATTGTTGCTACTGATGCTTGTGGTTCTGGTATTGGTTGTGTACTAATGCAAGATGGTAGAGTTGTATGTTTTGGGTCTAGAAAATTGCTGTCAACTAAAAATAATTATCCTACTCATGATTTAGAACTGTTAGGGATAATTCATGCTTTGAAATTTTGGATACATTATTTTTTAGGTCGTAAATTTGTCTTGAAAACTGATCATAGAGGATTGCAATATTTTTACTCAACCCTTATTGAATATGAGACAAAGAAGATGGGTAGAATTACTAAGTCAATATGATTTTGAAATTCAATATGTTCCTGGTAAAGAAAATTTAGTTGTTGATGCTTTAAGTAGGAAAAGAATGTTTGCAAATGCTTTGTCCTTGGAAAGAAGTCAATTTGATCAAGAAATAAAAGATGCATTGCCTAATGATAGTTATTTTGCTGAATTATATTCTGGTTTGAAAAATGGAACTTCAAATGTGCATTTAAAAGATAGGCTTATTTCTTATTTGCTTGGTGTGAATGGATTGTTGTATTATAAAGGTAGATTGTGTATTCCTAATCTTCCTAGTTTAAGACAACAAATTTTGAGAGATTCTCATGATATTCCCATAGCTGGACATCCTAGTTTTCAAAAGACTTACTTGTCAGTCAAAAAGAATTATTTTTGGCCTAGGATGAAACAAGACATTAGGAAGTATGTGCAGCAGTGTCCGACTTATCAAAAGGTTAAAACTAAACAGTGTAGTAAACATGGGCAATTTCAATCTTTGTTTATTTCTAATTGGAAATGGGAGTCAGTTAGTACGGGCTTTATTATAGGTTTATCTAAGACTAAGAATAGACATGATGATATTCTTGTTGTGGTTTATAGATTGACAAAATCACTCATTTTCTACCAACCAAGATCAAAACCTCTACTTCTGATATAGCTCATCTATTTTCTAAGGAAATATTTTGTTTGCATGGTCTTCCTACAGATTTATTGACTGATAAAGACCCTAGATTCACTTATTCTTTATGGAGGTCTTTGTTTGATGATTTGGGTACTAATTTGGGCTTTAGTACTGCTTATCATCTTGAGTCGACGGCCAAACTAAAAGACATGCTTAGAATGTATATAGGTAAAAAACTTAGAAATTGGGAACAATATCTGCATTTGATTGAGTTTTCTTATAATCAGGGTTATCAGACTACAACCAAAATGTACCCTTTTGAATCTGTGTATGGTAGGAATTGTACTACTCCTATTTCATGGTCAAATCCTAAACATAGATCTTGGTATGCCAATGATAACTTAAAAGAAATGGAAGAAATTATAAATAAAGCTAAACAAAACATGAAAGTTGCCTAAGATAGGTATAAACATTGGGTTGATTCAAAAGGTCTGTTAGAGAATTTGCAATAGGTGATCAAGTATTTCTTAGAGTTAAACCTAAGAAGAGTTCTTTGAAATTGGGTAAATATGCTAAGTTAGCTCCTTGCTATTGTGGACCTTTTGAAATTATAGAAAGGATAGGAAATATTTCTTATAGACTTGTTTTACCTCTGAATTATCTAGAATTCATAATGTGTTTCATGTAAGCTTGTTAAAGAAATATGTGTATGATGTTAATCATGTTATTGATTGGAAAAATATAGTTATTGAGCCTACATGTGAATTCAAAATTGAACCTGAAATGATTCTGGAAAGAAGGACTAAGAACCTTAGGAATAAAGAAATTAAAGAGGTTAAAGTAAAATGGACTTTCTGTGATATTGAAAGTGCTACATGGGAAAGAGAAGATTTCCTGAAAGAGCAATATCCTGAATTGTTTAACTAATGACTTGTGTTTTGTTCTATGATTTTCATAATAGACTTGGCACTACTGAGGATAGTAGTTGATTCAAGGGGGATAAATGCTATGTGACAAAATATTTGAAGCTTTAAAGCATTAAAAAGACTTATTAGATTATTAAAGACAAGTTTTTATTGAAAAGCGCACTTTATATTAATAGAAAAATATGTACAATTCCATTAGTACAAAAATGGGTGGAAAATTCACACCCCAGAATACCAAAAGTCACATCAAGCTATTATAAGCCTCGAGAGAGGCAAAGCATAGCACCAAAACAACTACATTTAAACAGTGTGAATTTCACCAAAAAAAGAGACCAACTAAGCAGCAACAACATGGAGGTAGGTGGCGGTGGGGGAGGGGGACTATCAGGATTTTCACCCCAACTTGAACTGAGGGGTGAGCATCATCAATAATGGGATCCCAGTCATCCCATCTATTATCATGTTTATCGTTAGAGGCATCAATAGGCTGAGTGGGAGACAGGCGGTGAGAGCCAAGTAAACTTTCCCGGATCAGAAGATGGCCAACCAGAGCCACCCGCGGGGAGGAAGTACAGGAAAATGTGGTCAAGGACAGGAAGATCTCCACCATTGAAAAAGAGTTTGCGGCCGGAGGTAGAGAGTGGTGAGGGGGAGGTGGAAAACGATGGCAAGGCGGCGAAAACGACAACATGGGGGTGCATCCGATGGAATCCGATTGAAAACACATAGGTGCTGAGCCCCAATGATCAAGGAGGCGTTGGAGATGCTCCACCTCGAGCCAAACCTTCTCATCTTGATTTTGAATCTGAAGCAGGACATTAGAGATCACAACCACTTTATTAGTAACAAAGAAATCATAATCAAGTGTCACATTATTAAAAATTGCATTATTTCTATCTTTCCATAATGCAAATAATATTTCATCTCTGAAAATGTGCCAAATTTTGGTGTAAATTGCAGGTAGCATGGCTTTGAGTCCCCCAAAAGAGCCATTTTCCAGGAGAAGAAATCCAAAGAAAAGGGTTGGAAAAGGGTATGAATCCATCTCTAAGCCGAATTCACCCAAGGGAAAACCAAAAATGTGCTTAATAGTTTCCAACTACTGGCAACACAAACAAGTTAGAGTAAACCCCAAATGGACGAGTCGAGTGCTAGTCGGGAGGCCTTGATGAAGGATGCACCATAAAAATGGGCCTTTTGGGCTCGACATGAGCAGACCAAACCCTCTGAAAATGGTGAGACCAAACAGAGGCCGAAGAGGAAAGGCACCAACATCTATTAAGAGTAGCGAAATCAACCACTTTAGGAGCCATTAAAGAATAGCCAAGGGAGGGTTTGTATCATTGAAAATGCGTAGCAGTAGGCCAATTCTAATCACGCCACCAGGGAACACCAGAGGTAAGCCCAATTTTATGTAAATACTTAGTAGGAATACCTTCAATTAATTGTCAAATAGGCGCTGCATCAGTAGGGAGCAGTTGAAATTTTAAAGCGAGAGAATCCCAAGAAAGCCAATCTTTGGAATGTTTGCAGAATAAATCCCCAATAAACTGAATTCCTTTTTTAAACAATCTAGTATCTTTAGACCATGGGGCTAAAGCAAGGGGTTTGTCATGAAAAGAAAACATAGGGGACTGTATCGACACTAAAATTTTCCTCCGTAATTTCTATTTCATTAATATATGTATTAGGAATATGTTGTTGTTAAGTATAATTAGTGGTAGCATCGATAGAAGATAACGGCGCCGACAAGACGCCGCCAATAATGTGGAGCACGGTAGAATCAAAGTACAATAGGAATGTTGTAAAAGTAAATATTTGTCGTAAAGTGGTCCGGTAATGTTAAAATGTCAAAGTTTGGGTAATTAGAGAAGTAGGGTCTACATGATTAGGAATTAGAAATATTATATTGGTAATAAGGACAAGGAGTGAGGTCATAAATATTTTGTGTATTTTATTTGTAAAAAGTCTAAAAATGTAGAACCCATGTAAAATGATAAGGTTTATCTTATCTTAAAAGATAAGCTTACATGTACAGATAAGAGTTAAGGTATGGAATATGATTCGTCAAAGTGGATTTCTTATCCTATCTTAGAGATAAGATGGATAAGCCTGGAAGTTCTATAAATAGAAAGGCTACCCCCCTCATTTAGCATAGAAGGAAGTAGTGAGAAATATTGTAGGAAGTGTGTGAAGGAAGCCATCAGTTTAAAGGTGTGTTGAAGAAGCCATTAAGAGGTGTAATTGTAAAGTTTCTCCCATAGTCTTGGTGAAAGGCAAGTGAAGTCAATAATACTTGAAGTACCTCATGGGTGAGATTGTAACAATTTCATGTTAATATTATAATTTACTTTGATATTTCAGATTTGTCATCATTCCGTCTTATCATAGTCGATGGTATTCTTGTGTTATGTTGTTGTTTTGTTTCTAGATTACATCCACCAAACTAAAGGTTGTGCATTAGTAAATAATCATAGCACGAGGAGTTCCCGGTGAAGAATTATCATAGTGCCGGATTGGTGATGACATTTTGGTTCCGTTTGCCGGACCATTCCTCGTTGGTGGATTTTCTGGAGAGATATTCCCACTTAGTCAAAAATCAATTGGAGGGTAACCTTGTTTTTACTGTGCATAGTAGTTACCATGGTAAAGTCATTTTTGCCATGAATAGTAGTTACCATGGTAAAGTCATTTTTGTTGGGAATAGTATTTACCGCAAAGAAAGTCACTTTTAACGTGAATAGTATTTACCGCAAAGAACTTTACTTTTTACCGTAAATAGTGTTTACCACAGTAAAATCAGTTTTTACCGCAGTAAGTCAAGTTTTACCATAGTTTACCGTGGTCATTTCTATTTTACTGTAGAAAGGTGTAAAGTCACTTTCTAGTATAGTGATTCAAATTATTTGTGCACATAAGTCTTGTGGGTTGGTATTTCACGGTGATTACTTTTGAAAATGGGAAAGAAACCTGTTTTTTCAGCTCAATCTAATGAAGATGCTTCTTCTTTCATTCAAGATTTTAAGCGATCTTGTATTTGTAATGGCCTTATAAGAAGGGAACAATGGACTGAATTTTTTCCTACCTTTTTAGATGGTTCAAAGACTTAGGTGGTTTGAAACACTAGGTGATAATGTGAAAAATTCATGGGATTTATTAACTTAAAGTTTTCTTGAAGAATTTGGTGAACAACAGAAATATGCAAATCTCATGATCAAGATCACAAAGCTATCCCAAGGAGAGAAGGAGAAGATAAGGGATTATCATGCTCATGTTCTAGAGCTAAGGAGAAAGCTCGATGCCCGATCCGGAAGGAAGGATTAGCGGATGGGTTGATGAATGGCGTGGATAATCTCCTCTGTAAGCACTTCATTCTTGGGATGAAGCCAGAGATCAGACAACGAGTGAAGTATGACCGCCCAGCTACCATTGAACAAGCAAAGGAGATTGTAAGAAGGCAAGAAGAAAGCATGGAAGAGGAGCCCAAAGAAATTGTTGCTAAAGTAGAGCCTACACCAAAGACCTTTGGTTCGTAATCCACAACCACTCCCGGTGAGCACAAATATTTCTCCTAGTACATCTACTGAGTATGAAGATTTGCTCAAAAAGATGGGTCAGTTAACTATTAATCTTCTTCAAGGAAAGGAATTTAGTTCTCAGGGAGGAGATAGAGGTCCAAAAAGAAATATTTCTGAAGTTGTATGTTATGGTTGTTATAAAAAGGGTCATTATAAGTATAATTGTCCAGATAGAGCTTCTACATCTGGTAAAGGAGATAATGATAAAGGAAAAGCACCTGTGAATTCTTTTGATGTAGTAGATAAGAGCAGAAATAATGAAGTAGATGTGTTTGTAACAAAAAGAAAGAAAAAAAAAGATAATCAAGATGGAAATGATCCTAAGAAGATGAAAGAAGAAACTAGTAAGAAACATAGGAGAAGAAAGTTGGGTGTGCAGGATTTTCTGATTTCACAGGGGCAAGGACCATACTCCATCTTAGAAGATCTGTCCAAAAGGCCTGCAAATATTACATATGGTCAACTCTTGGCTATGTCTTCTGAGAAGAGGCGGGAGTTGCGAGGTGGACTCAATGCTCGAAGAAGGAAGGAGGTTGAGGTCCCTGTTTTGGAGGTAGAGGCGATCCCTATGCTCCACAAGTGAGGTATTATGTAATGGTATTTCAATTCATGATGTCTTAGTTGATGGAGGTGCTGCATTAATGTAATGACCAAGTGAGTCCAGTAATGAATATGTTGGGTTTAAAATTGATCGCCCTTCAATACTTATGTTAAGGTCATTAAATAAGGGAAAACTAAACCGAAGGTGTAGTTTCAAATGTGGCAATATCTCACATGGGTGTTGTATGTGTGGTAGACTTTCGTGTGATGAAAAATGGTACTGCACAGCGTACCCAATGCTACTGGGAAGACCATGGCTAAGGAGAGTTCATGCAAGAAACTACTGGAATGAAGGTTTCATGACACTTGGACGTGGTAGAGAGAGGGTGAAGATAAACGTGATCCCTCGACATCATAAAGCAGAACCTGTGGATTCAAGTGATGAAACTGATGATTGGACATCCTCTGATTACTCTAGTACCAGTGAAGTGGACACTGAAGATGAAGAAAGTGAGGTGGATGTTTCAGTCATGGATATCCTTCTAGTCACACCAACTCATGACCCCATAAAATTATCTGAAGAAGAAGTTGATGATCGTCTCCAACAAATAAAGATTGGTGATGCTGTGATGGAGAGTGAGAAGGAATCCTACCTCCAACTCTTTCGAAGGTACATACACCTATTCACTTTTGGTTACAAGGAACTCCGTCAAGTAAGTTGGGTAGAACATTGTATTGAGCTGGTAGATGGTGTTAAGCCCATAAAGAAAATGCCATATAGAATGAATCCTAATTTTTCCAAGACTGTAAAAGAAGAAATAGATAAGTTACTTGATGCAGGATTCATATTTGCTGTGGAGAATTCGTAATGGGTTTCTCCCATTGTGATTTCAATAAAAAGAATGGGAAGCTACGCATTTGTGTTGATTACAGGAAGCTCAATAAGGCAACAAAGAAGGATCATTACCCTCTTCCATTTTCGATCGATCTTGGACGGCGAAGTAGGCTGGCCAGAGTGCTATAGTTTTGCTTAGATAGATATAGCGGCTACAACCAAGTTCGTATAGCAGAGAAAGATCAGTGAAGACCACGTTCACCACTCCTTGGGGAACGTTTGCTTATAGAGTTATGCCTTTTGGGTTGTATAATGCTCCAAAGAACATTCCAGCGTTTGATGAATAGGGTGTTCGAACCCTACATTGGGACCTTCATCGAGTATTTCGGATGATTTTGCATCTATGGGAGCAAGTTGGACCACCTGCACCAAATGGAGACAGCATTTCAAAGGTTAGATGAAACACAAGCCTCACTAAACCCTACAAAGTGTGTCTTTGGATGTTCTAAAAGCATTTTGTTAGGGCATGTTGTATCCAGAGATGGTATTGGTACTGATCCTGATAAAGTTTCAAAAATCAAAGATTTACCATTTCCTCTTAATAGAAGTAAGTTGAGATCATTTTTAGGCCATGTGGGTTACTATAGAAGGTTCATCAAGAATTTCTCAAAGATTGCACAGCCACTAACCTAGTTCTTGAAGAAGGATGTTACTTATGAACCAGGAAATAAGGCGCATGAAGCTTTTGGACAATTGAAGGAAGCCCTGGTGTCTTCACCTATTTTGAAGAATCCAGATTGGAGCAAGCCATTCATTGTGTACACTCGATGCCTCGGATGCAAAGACTAGGAAGTACTTTGAGCCAAAAGGATGAAAATGGGAATGAACATCCAATTTACTTTAGGAGCGCATAAATGAGCAAAGGCTGATCTTGAGGTAAATTATACTCAGAATCAAAAAGAGGCTCGCTATCATTTTCTTGACTGTAAAGAAGTTTAGAAATTACTTGCTCAGTGCTCTAAAATATATTGTAAATAAGCCTAACCCATCGGGGAGGATAGCAAGATGGATAATTTTGCTACAAGATTTTGAATTTGATATTATAGATAGGCCAGAAAGAAGCATGTCAATGCAGATGCACTCTCTCGAGCCTATGATGGTTTAGGATCATCTTGTGATGATGATGATTTCCCGATGCAAAGATTGTTATCCCTTGACACAATCCCTAGTGAATACATAGATATTTGGAATTATCTCAATGAATTCAAGTTTCTGATGGTGCCAATGTAAAGACTAAGAGGAAGATCACTCAAGTCGATCGTCCATATTCTATTCTACATGGAGTATTATTTCGAATAGGCCCGATGGACAAGATGTCTGAGGGCGATTGGACGTGATCAAGGGAAGGAACTGCTAGAAGAATTCCACAATGGTACATGTGAGGGCACTTCTCTGACAACTTACAAAGAAGAAGGATCTTGGATGCGAGTTATCACCGCCCACTCTTTTTAAAGATTGTTATAATTATTGTAAGACATGATATTTGTCAAACACATGGTAACCGTAAGACTTCATCAGCTCCATTATGTCCTATTCTTCCCCTTGGTCCCTTTGAAAAGTGGGGAATAGACATTGTAGGTCCACTTCCAACTACATCACGCCAAAATAAGTATATTGTAGTTGCCACAGATTATTTAACCAAGTGGGTTGAAGCTAGGCCATTGAAAACAACTTCCATGGATGAAGTGGCAAGGTTCATGTATGAACGCATTGTCACCAGATTTGGTTGCCCATTAGAAATTGTAATGATCAAGGAAGCCACTTCATTAATGAGGTGGTAGAAGCCCTAGTCAATAAGTTTTCTATTAAGCACAGGAAGGCAACAACATACAAGCCAAGCACAAATGGACAGGTGGAACGAACAAATTTTGTGTTGTGTCAAATTCTAGCAAAAGATGTAGCCTTGCAGGTACATAAATGGGATAAAAGGATTCATGCAGCATTGTGGGCATATAGGGCAACATCAAAGTCAGCAACAGGATACTCCCCATTTCAGTTAGCCTATGGCATTGATCCAGTTCTTCCTATTGAGTTTGATATTCCCACTGTGAGAGTTATGAAAAATGAAAGGATGGATGAAAGTGATTCAGTAAAAGAAAGGTTGGTACATCTTCATTTCTTTGGAGGAAATGAGAGAAATAGCAAAGGATACAAGCCATAAGAAGAAAATGAAGCGAGAAGGAATACTTTGATCAAAAGATCCGGTGGTCTCCATTTCATGTGAATGACTTGGTTCTAGTATATGATTCCGATACAAAAAGAAGAAGACAGAGAAAATTTCTTCCAAAATGGATGGGGCCCTACAAAATAGCAAATATGCATGAAAATGGTACGTACGTGATCAAGGAATTGAATGGCACTCCCATTACGAAATGGGTCAACCACGACAAGTTGAAGATTTTCCAAGCACTGAGATAGTCTATTCCGAGGACGGAGTAGAAGCTAGGAAGGGGGAAGATGTCGACACTAAAATTTTCCTCCGTAATTTCTATTTCATTAATATATGTATTAGGAATATGTCTTTGTTGTTAAGTATAATTAGTGGTAGCGTCGATAGAAGATAACGGTATGTGTCGATGCAGTCAGCCAATAATGTGGAGCACGGTAATGGTCAAAAAGTACAATAAGAATGTTGTAAAAAGTAAATATTTGTCGTAAGTGGTCCAAAGAATGTTAAAATGTCAAAGTTTGGGTAATTAGAGAAGTAGGGTCTACATGATTAGGAATTAGAAATAGTATATTGGTAATAAGGACAAGGAGTGAGGTCATAAATATTTTGTGTATTTTATTTGTAAAAAGTCTAAAAATGTGGAACCCATGTAAAATGATAAGGTTTATCTTATCTTAAAAGATAAGCTTACATGTACAGATAAGAGTTAAGGTATGGAATATGATTCGTCAGAGTGGATTTCTTATCCTATCTTAGAGATAAGATGGATAAGCCCGGAAGTTCTATAAATAGAAAGGCTACCCCCTCATTTAGCATAGAAGGAAGTAGTGAGAAATATTGTAGGAAGTGTGTGAAGGAAGCCATCAGTTTAAAGGTGTGTTGAAGAAGCCATTAAGAGGTGTAATTGTAAAGTTTCTCCCATAGTCTTGGTGAAAGGCAAGTGAAGTCAATAATAGTTGAAGTACCTCATGGGTGAGATTGTAACAATTTCATGTTAATATTATAATTTACTTTGATATTTCAGATTTGTCATCATTAGTCTTATCATAGTCGATGGTATTCTTGTATTATGTTGTTGTTTTGTTTCAGTTACATCCACCAAACTAAAGGTCATGCATTAGTAAATAATCATAGCACGAGGAGTTCCCGTGAAGGATTATCATAGTGCCGGATTGGTGATGACATGACCACCAAAGAGACAAGGAATTAATAGAAATACTAGACCTGAAACCATCACCCACCCAAAGCAGATTAGGTTTGAGCAACTCCCAGGCCTTCCAGATACTCTGCAAAATAAACAAACCTTTAATCTTAATAGAAATTGGACGAGCAACAAAGATTGAAAATTAAGGCCTTTTCAAATGAGCCTGCCTAAGGGAACCCCCTAAAAATGCCATGACAAATAAACAACTTCCAAGCTTCACTACCCTCTAAATTGCGCAAAATCCACTTAACACAAAGAGTTTTCCCCAATTTTGATATCAATCAGACCTAAGCCCCCAACTTCTTTAGGCATATAAAAATGTCCTTAGCCACCCTATGTAAACCCTTATGCCCATGCAATGTTGGCCCACGAAATTCTGAAGTAGCTTCTCAAGTTTGGCATAAGCAATAATAAATGACACCCTTGAAGAGTAATAAACATGTGTGGCAGCTAGCACTTTGGAGCAGATTTGAAACTTACCTGCTAAAGAGAGGCTTGGAAATCCAATAAGAAATTTTACGCTCAACTCTTTGAACAACATATGCCCAAAGTTGAGTAGATATGGCCTGAAAGGTGAAAGGGATCCCAAGGAACTTAATTGCACACCACGCTCAATCCAGCTCCACTTCATCTCTTCAAACCAATTAGGCATGGGTAATTGAGACTGTCTGTAGCATTGAGTTTTATCCCATTGAATAGCAGACCCTGAAGCAAGACAAAGGATGTCTAAACAATCCAGTATGGCACATGATTGTTCTTCCTCCAAGAGAGTGAGAAATGAGTCATCAACAAAATGACCATTGATAAGTTGTTGAGATGTGGAAGGTAACGAAATACCTTTAACAAGTCCTTGAGAAGCTCTGTGGGCAAGAAGATAATTCAAACCTTTTGTGGCCAACACATAAAGGGAGGGAGCCGAGGGCAGCCTTGTCGAATAGACCTGAAAAGACCAAACCTGGAGGACTACGCCCCATTGATAGTAATACAAGCCCCAACATTCGAAAAAGAATTTGTGCAGATTTGAACAAACCTAGGGCCAAATCCAAGAGCTTGGAGCATAGCTAAAATGAAATCCCATTCAATCCTGTCATAAGCTTTAGCAAAATCAATATGTTGATGCGGAATCATAGCACTCCTGATTGTTTACAACTCGATAGATTGAAATTGTCAGTGTGATTGCATAACATGGATATTTTCCCAAAGTGTGGGACTTTGCAATTGGGAAAATTCTGGTTCTTATTCCTCTATTATGATACACACACTCAAATTGTAGAGGATCTATCCTAAAATCTACTCTAACTTGCCAAGGAGACAGGGTTAAAAATGTTGCAAGAAATTGAACCTAAGCTGATGGAGGTGATGCACCAAGAGGAATGTTGAATAACTTGCCTTGCATGGGGATAAAATTGAACAAGATTGAAGAGGATGAGCATCAACACAGATCAATTTCTTGTCACAAATTTATTCACCATTAAACACAAAACACCAAAACATGTAACACAACCTAAATTACATAGTTAACCAAAGTTGTAATGAGAGATCGAAAGATGCAATGAACACAAGAGAGGGTTGAAATTCATCCACGACTTATATTATTGCTCCACATATTTGATATAGTGCATTACAATGGCCAAGAGGCAAAAATTACATTTACATTTTGAATGGGAGGTTTGAACTCCACAAGATCACTTACAGACAAGAGAAGAAGGGAGGGTGCAAAGCAAGATTATCCAACCCTTTGAAATGAGCCCCTTCTTATTAAATATAGGAAGAATTAGAGAAGGGGAGAGAGGAATTTTAAATCTTGCTTCAACCACCCAAAAATGCATTAAAATCACCTGCAACAATGATGGGTTCCACTGCAAAACCCATACCTCCATGTACCTTTCCTTGTTGGGAAGAAAGGAATCACATACCTCATCATTTTGGTAAGTGAAAAACCTATAAACATTCTTATATAATGGTGGAATGTATTTCCCCATTTTGGAATACTTGGTTGTTGTGTAGAGGACACTAAGAGCTTTCCAAAAAGTCCAATTTTATGCAAATTTGAGCTCCCAGTCAAAGTTATGGCCATCTGAAGATGAGGGTGCCATACCACAATAAATGTGAGTGGTTGATTTTACATTTTGGACTCCAACCTCGCATCGTCCCCTCCGAAATCTGAAATTTCTAACTTTCGGGATTTGGAACTTCAAGATTTTGACTTCGAGGTTGATGTCATTGTTCCTCCCGTGAGACGACTCAAAGGTTCTCGAAATGTCGAACCTCCAAATTCTAAAATTCAGACTTCAGATTTTGGACTCTAACCTCATATTGTACGTGACACTTCATCCGCCCCAAGCCCGAAATGTTCAAATTCAAACCCCGAAGTCCAAAATCCAGGCTTCGTGTTTCGGACCTTTTGCTTTTTGGCTTGTGGCGTTGTTCATCCGCGCAACTCGCCAAAACCTCTAAAATCCCGAACTCGAAATTTGGAGTTCGGGTTTCATACTTTGACCCTTCCCATCTTTCAAGCTTCATACCCCGAGTTCCCGATATGCACCCTAGCCTAGCCCCAAACGACCTCACCTCTCGAAGTCCGAATTTCAGAATTCGAGTACGGACTCTGCCATTCCCCAAACTAGATCGATCTCTCGAGCTCCACAATGTTCAAAGTCTAAATTTCGGACTTCATACCTTTCGAGACTCACCGTAAGCTCATCGATTGAATTTGGCCCACCGAGTTTGAATGCTTCCACGTCCTGAATTCTAAATTCTGGGACTCTAAACTTCCTTATCGCTTAAACTCGCTCACTCAAACCCGAAATGTGGGCCCCCATGGCCAAAATGATCCCTCTATTTTCTCTATGTTGGGTCATGTTTGTCCAATTTTACCCTAGGGAAAAATCGAATAACACAATCTTAACAAATAAAGCTTGATGTGAAGTTTGTCTAGCCCATTCCATCCCTTCCCAAACAAAAATTATATTATCAAGAATAAACATGTTCTTAATGAAACCAGTTTTCTCACTTCTAACAATTAAAGGCAAAAGATTAGCAATCATATTAGCTAAAGCTTTAGCAATAATCTTATAAGAAACATTTAGCAAGGTGATGGGTCTCCAGTTAGTGATGATTTCAAGATCCTTGCCTTGGGTATGAACTTGATGTTTCCTTGGTTAATGAGGTCCCCCAGGGAATTGGATGTAAGAGCTTCCAAATAAACACGGTGGAGGTTTGAACTAGCCATGTCCCAAATGGTTTTGTAATATTCCACTTGAAAACCATCCACGTCAGGAGCCTTATCGGTTTCCATTTGAAAAGCAAAGTCCTTCAATCGAGAGAGTGAAAGAAGGCGATCACATGCAATCCTCTGAGAGTGTGAAAATTTGCAGGGAACCACAAGTAAACATTTTAAAATAGCTTCCTCTCTAGTAGGAGTATCTAGTTGAGCTGCAAAAACTCCATGATAGTGTTAGACAAAGGCCTCCAGGATATCAAGTAAGGCAGTTAGCCTTACAATATCATGAAAAATGGATTTTATCTTATCCGAAGAGTGTTTGGCCCACAACATGGCGAGAATTCTTTGGAAGCTCGATCACCAATCTTGAGCCAATGTAGTCTAGCACGCAGTTATGCTCCCCAGGCATTGTAAGCTTCATGAATCTTAAGATTATGTCGCCAGACAATAACTTGAGACTGTAAATTCTTGTTGAAGGGAGAAGCTTCAAGCTCGAGAGAAATTCTTTCAAACTCATGGTATGTAGTTACATGATCATTTTCCTGAAAAATGGAATCTTGTTTACCATAAGTGCACAAAAAGATATTGGTGTGTTTGATGGCATCATTCCACTACTGAATCTAGCCAGAGGAATCTGAGGGTCGAGGGACCAAGTTCCAAATGCGTTGTATGTGAGACACAGTCCAAGCATGTTTGAGGTGAGCAGTATTGAGATAAAATTGAGAAATGCCCTTTTGTTTCTTGACAGGTTGATTCCAAGAAATATTAAAGAAGATGGGTGAATGATCGGAAAGCAAAGCGGTTTGGGCTCTGACCACAGTCGCTAGAGATAGGAGAAAATTAAAAAAAAGATCCTAAGAGGGCATAAGAGCCCTGGTCAAGTCTTTTAACAACATGATCTTTCCCATCCTGGAAATTGGACCAAGTAAACCAAGGAGTTGAAGAAGGATGATGGTAGGGAATATTAGGGTCAAAAAGGCCCAACTTATGCCTGAAGTGAAACCAGGCTTCCCTCTCTCCCACATACCATCGCATTGGTAGTCGACCTTATTTGTCAACTGGGTTTTCTATCAAATTAAAGTTGCCACACACCACCCACAAAGCATATGGTAATTAATCTGCAAGCCAATGCCAAAAAAGAGCCCTTTCCCCACATCATTAGAGGCATATATGTTAGCAAGACCAAAAAGATGACCATCAAAATCAAACAGAGTCCACACCACATGATGTGTGGGGTTTGAACCTCAAGAGATCACATGTTGGCCGATGTCTAGAGAAATCAAAGACAGTACCCCACCACGACCCTGCTCATGACTCAAGGTGTGACATATGGCCTGCAACCAAATAGTATGAGCTACAGATTGCAACAAAAAGCTAGAAATTTTAACTTCTTGCAAACAAAAAAATTCATATGGCTAAAGTGCTAACAATTGTCCCTAACCAGATAACGCCAGTCGGTTTAGTAAGCCCTCAAATATTCCAAGAATACACAATCATTGAGAAAGATCTAAATTCATATTTCCCTCACTATCCAACGCAGAGAGGACTTCATATTGATTGGGAGAAAAAGAGGTTTGGTTGAGAATCGGGCTCAAATGCTCTCCAAAGGTCCAAGGCTACACTTTTCTTGCACATATTCACCATCCTCTGCGGGGGAAGGGCTACAAGAACACATTTTCTATCATTCCGGGTGGCACGAAACCCCGTGAAAGGATTTTCTAGAAGAGCAGCCATAGCGTAGAAGAGCAGCCATTAAAGACAAGTTTGGTTCAAGACTTGTTGGAATGTTAAAGACAAGTTTGGTTTTGAGACTTGTTAAAACAAGTTTGAGTTAAGATTCTTTATAAATATATTATAACAAAGCTATTGGCTTAATAAAACGATGAATATCCCGACATTGATTGAAGATGCTTAATTTGATTTATGAAAAGGTTTGAGAACCATTGTGTTGGTTCATAACCACCTGTGATGTATTATAAGAGAGGGAATATACGAGGAATGAATGTATGAACAAACGAAAGACAAGGAATTGTGCTTGTGTTTTTGAGAAAGAGAAAAATTGTAAAAGAGTCTTAAGGACTTTGTGAATTTAGTATGTGGAAGTAATTCCAAGGTGGCAATTTACGGGAAGGCAAAGCAAAAGAGAGAGGGTCACGGATGTGTCCTAACCGAGGTATAGGTACAACCTCGGATGGTTCTGGTCGGGCAAGGTGAATATACACGGGTGTATAGTATTTTCCTCTCATAAGTGGCCATAGTCTGGTGTCTATTAACCTGTGGATGAGTAGAAATTTGAATGAGAATTCCATATCAATGTTCTCTTTCTATTGGAATTTTGTATTAGAATTCCTTATCCTTGTTCTCTCTCGGCATTGGAATTTCATATCCATTGATTCAAATAAGTATTTTCTCTGTAAATTGTATAAATCTCTCTGTAACTATGAAAAAAATTAAGAGTTAATAGCGAAGTTAA
Source organism: Taxus wallichiana var. yunnanensis (assembly GCA_018340775.1). NCBI lineage: Eukaryota > Viridiplantae > Streptophyta > Pinopsida > Cupressales > Taxaceae > Taxus > Taxus wallichiana. The sequence goes on from CM031239.1 coordinate 963,612,872, forward strand.
ATTCTTTTGTTTATTCGAATAAATGAGCAAATGAATGTATTTTGTCTATTTTGCTATGTATATTGTTAAAATACACAATTGTTTATGAAGAATAATGAATTACAGTAATAAATTAATAAAATACGTTAATGTCTGTTAAATTAAGATGATTTGTATGTTTTAATGCAAAATATGAACTGATATATGAAATTGACAATATTTTACAATATATTCTTGCAATTTAATGGTGTTTTGGGCTAAATTATCTTTTTTTGTATTCTAGGGTCGTGTTTCTTGGCTTCTGTCTTATTTGTTTGTCGGACCGAAACTCATTTAAATATGGTTCATTCTAGGAACCTCACGTCCGCACGGAGTCATCTCCCAAAGGTTTGGCGGAATTCTACCACGTATCTAATTCTCACTCGTTGGATTGATGCCAAGTGGCATACTCCGCTTATTCCACTGCCTTAGCCTCAATCGACGTGCCCTCTACCTTTCTGTCAAACCCAAAAGTTCCCTTAGATACACTTAAGTCTATATTTCTAAGTCTACCCCATCACCAATGTAATATAGAATATTGCAAAGTTCGAGCCAATTAAAAATCTACCTATGGCAATTGATGTGTCGAGCTTGTTAGATTCTCTCTGCCTTTGCGAAGTTTTAGCTTGATGGGAAAGTGCCATTTAATTTCGTGATGTCAAATCTTTGTCAAAACACGAGCCAATAAAATGGGCCCATGTCCCTTCGCATGTTGTATTCCTTTGGCGCGTAATCATGTAAGTTTGCAAAATAGTGAGCCATTTACATGACTCCACATATATACAGTTTTCACAATGGCATACCCTTGATAAACATTTATTGGTTTATGTGAAATGTGAACTAATGAAAAGGTTCCAAATGTCTTATTTCACGAGTGTCGACTTATGTAAACTTTTTCCAATGGATTATTTCCACTTTGGTCTTTATCCTTTACCTTCGCAACTATCTGGACCCAAAATGGTATATCTTAGGTTAATTCTGGGATTTGAAGTATGCGGGATAAAATTGTTTGGGAGACTTGTGGAATCTTGACACATGTCTCCGTCTAACCCTAGTGAATTACACTTTAATTAACCATGCTTAGTCATAGCTGCAAAATTAAAAGTTCTTCTTAGTTTTTAACAAGTCAAATATTGCTCTAAATCAAATTAGTTTGTTAAGTTTAATAGACAATCATGTGAAGACATATTGATCTTTTGAAATTCGACATAATTTCTTAGTTTAATAGTATAAGAATGATAGAAAAGTGTATCAAACTTCTTTAATTTTAGATTTTGTCGAGTTAAAAGTTGCATATTAGTTAGTGCCAAATTTTTATCCTGGGAACAAATTACGTTTCAATAAAAATGAAAATTTCAAGTGGTTTGAATCACCAAGATTTTCAAAATGGAGACACTTATGCAATTGAAAGAAATGGTGGAGGGTCGAAAAGGAGGGAGAACCCTTATGTGAGATCTCTTTAGGGCCAATTTAAAGACAACTCTACAAGGAAAACACATGGTAATGGCAGATTTGATGGCACCACATGCCTACGATGAATGAGATACATAATGCCCATGTTGGATATCAACGCCTTAGGTATATTGGTTATGGAGGTCATTGCATTGGGAGGTCCATTACATCCTCAAATAATATGACCAGACCTAATAATTTTGATGGGCCACGGTTGCATGTTTTTCAAGAGAAAACGGATAATGAAGATTTATAAAGTGGAGCACAAGATAAGTATCACCTTAAGGACTTTTCAAGGGAATACAAGATCGGTACCACCTTGAGGTTTTATTTCCCATAGCATGTGAGGTCCAGGTTTTGACTTTGTGCTTGATATGAAATTAGACACTTATGTGGACCCATTTAATAAAATTTGACTCATATTGAACAAAACAAGACATTCAATAGGCAAAACCAAATATGGATGAAGAATATCAAAAACGGGCTTGGGATGGTTCCATGGAATACAGGATACACTTAATTTGGAATCATTGGACAAGGGTGGGGAAAATAATGATATGGTAGTAAACATTAATCACGGATTAGATGTCAAACAAAAGTATTACGTGAAAGAAATAAACATGGTTATATTTAATGATGAATGTATACAAAAAATATTTGGATGGTCAATGTCATGGACAATGTTGGTTTGAAGGGGGAGCATGTTATGGCCATTACCCTATAGTACCAAAGTATTTTTCACTACCTATGTTTGTTCATCTGTTTGTGGATAGAAGGTCACGCTCCTCTGTAACCTAGTGTCCATTTTGTCCCACAAAGTAGTCCAAAACTTCCCCAAGAACCTAGAATCTCTATCAGAAACAATAGACTTTGGTAAACCAAAATGCACCCATACATTAGCAAAGAAAATTTCAGCTACCTCACTTTCTTTTATTGTCTTTTTACATGCCATAAGAACACACATTTTATTGAATCTATCTACAACAAACATGTTTAGACATAGGTAGCCCTCCTACAAAATCGATAGATATATCTTCCCAAGGACGAGTAGGGACCGGTAAAGGCATGTAGAAACCTTCCTTCCTGATTTTAGGTTTGCTTGTACAACAAAGTTTACATCCTCTTATGAATTTGGACACTTCTTCTGTATATTGGGTCAATACACGTACGTTTTGCAAGTGGGCCATGGTTTTGCCACACCAAAATGTCCTGCTACTTTCAAGGTATTTGCTTCCCTCATCAATAGAAGACTTTCTTCTTTCGGCACACAAAGCTTCCCCAACGGTAGAGCAGCCCATCTTTGAGATAACAATCTTCAAAACTCTTCCTTTCATTCCCTTGGGACTACAACTATTGATATGTCACCTCAAAATCTGTCTCAAGTGTATGCCTCTCTATAAATTTCCTTTGTGAAGGGTTCAATAAGAGAGATGGTGGCCAAACTAGAGATTTTCTCCCGTGGGCGGCCTAGACAACATGTTTGCCACCAAGTTTATTGAACCTTTCTTATTCTTGATCACCAATAGAATCGATGAAGGAAACCAATCCATTTGTATTGGTTTGCCTACTGTAATTTAGGTTGTGCTTACAAATATTGGAGAGGTTTGTAGTCGGTATATGCACAATAGTTTCTTTACCCAATAAATAATGTTTCCATTTCTTAATTGTCTGAACTAGTGCATACATTACTTTATCATATACTGAATATCCCCTAACTGTTGAAGTGAAATTTTTAGAATGATAACATATTAGCTTACCTCTCTGTAGCAACATTGATCTCATAACATAATCACTGGCATTTGTCTCTACTTCAAAGGGTTGTTGCAAATTAGGAAGAGCAAGTACTGGAGCATGACTAATTTTGTATTTTAATAACTCAAAACCTTATCTTGTTCCTTACCCCAGTAAAAACCCTTACTCTTTGCGGTCATTGTGTGTAGAGGTGTTGCAATAGCAAAGAAGCTCAGAATGAACTTCCTCATGTATTGTACTTCTCCCACAAAACTCCTAGTCTTTGTGGCTCCCATTGGTGTTGGCCAGTTGGTGATGGCTTCCACCTTCTTTGGATCCACTCGTAGCTCTCCTCCTCCAACCACGTGCCCAAGATAGACAAGTGATTGTTTGGCAAATTCACATTTCTTCATATTGCATAACAATTGTTTCTCTTTGAGAACTTGCAAGACTTGTTGCAAATGTGTTAGATGTTCCTCTCATGTGGCACTAAAAATTAGAATATCGTCCAGATAAACAATGACACATAAATCTATGAATTCCCGCAATACATCATTCATCAATCTCATAAATGTAGTGGGTGCATTACATAAACCAAATGGAAGTACTAACCACTCATACAAACCTTGTTTTGTTTTTAAGGCAGTCTTCCATATATCCCGTTCATCCTAACTTGGTGATAACCCGACTTGAGATCCAACTTCGTGAAGAAATTTACATGTTGAAGCTGGTCCAAGAGTTCATCTATGTGGGGGAGTGGATATCTATGTTTTATGGTAATCTTGTTTAAAACACGGTAGTCGATGCACATCCTCCAAGAACCATCCATCTTTGGCACCATCACGATAGGCGAACTACACGGCAAGGTGCTCGGACATATTACCCCTTGGTCTAATAGCTCCTGGAGTTTTTCTTTACCTTTATACTCTCCAACAAGGATTGCCTATACAACCCAAAGATTTGGTAGAAGGGACTCCAAAGAACAACCGAATCTCATGCTCTACCTCTTGTTTTAGTGGTAACCCACTTGGAAGTCTAGAATACTTCCTGAAAATACTGAATTATGTTATCCAAATCATTCATCCCTTTATTAGAAATATATGAAATTTCTACCCCATCTTGCTTATCCTTTAATAAAAACAAACAAAACTGATTATGATTTGCCTGAATTAGTCTCTTTGCTTGGTTAGCACTTACCATAGCAAGTTTTTACTTACGTTGGTGTGCCTGGATGTTGTAATTGATTCCATCCTTGACCCATCTGTATCGGTTATCCCTTCTCATGAATATAACATCCCTGATATACAAGGACTCCCGAAAACAACATCAAAAACATCAAGTGGAATTACATCATCCTCTAATACATTTATATACTTGAGAATTTATCCCAAACTTGAACTTACACCTTCTCCTTACCTAAATTTTTACACCCTTCTTCACTCATCCCAAAGGATGCTCATGAGTTTCAAAACCAGCTTCTTTACAACCGCATCGTAAATCAAATTAGATTGAGAACCAGTGCTCAACCAAATCATTTACCTTAGTTCTCTTGATTTGGATTTTGATTTGAAATAGTTTACCCATATCTTCCTCTTGTTCTTGGTTGTCCATGTTGGTGGTCCCGCATCCTAGCCTCTCATCTACATTAGAATCATCCTCAATCTCTACCTCCCCATCCGTCTTTACAGCTTGTTGTGGATTTATTTGAATCCTTGGTTCGGTTCTTTGAGTGTAATTCGGATGTAACTTCCAACATGTAGCGTCAATATGACCATTGATATCACAATTCTTACAAATATTATTGGGATCTTTACAAGTATTTGAAGTAGTAGTGGTTTGTTTACCTTTCCTTTTCCATTTACCTTTGTTACTTGTTTGTCCCTGCTCTTTCTTTAGCTAGTTTGTCAATTGCTTTGTCCTCGACTCCATTTCTCCTTGCTTCTTTTCATCATCAATATAATATGTTTGCACACATGTTTCATTGAGATCCTTGGGCTTCTTAGAGATGACATTCCTTTGAAGGTGAGTGTGAAGTCCTCCCAAATACTTGGCCAGAATATCCTCATCCTCCAAGTCCATATTAAGCAACATGACTTGTCTCCAAAACTTCGTAGTGTAATCCTGCACACTTTGACCACTACTTTGTCTAAAATACTACCATTTAATTATTTGGTCAGTCTTATGGCCAATAGGATAAAAATAGTTATAAGTAATTCCTTAAAACCCTCCCAAGATCTTATAATATGACATTTCTTCTTCTCACAAGTGGCTAGATACGTTTCCCACCAAATCAGAGCATGTCCTTCCATTTTGAGACGTGTAAAGGTGATCATTTGTGCCTAAGTGACATCATGTACACTAAAATAATCCTCCAGCTTGTTTTAACCGTTTATCAAGCAATTCTGCATCTACATGTCCTTCAAAACTTTTTATCTCAACTTTAGTTTCAACTTTAAAAGGAACATGATCATATTTTACCTTCTCTCTTCCAATTGGAGTTTCTTCTTCATGCTCTTCCACATCTTCTTCCTCATCGTGGCTCTTTCTTATGCCAAATGTTTCGCCAAAGCTCGAACCACTGAGTCCATGGAATCTTGCTTAATCGATGTTGTCTTTTGCAAATCTGAGAGTTCTTGTTGGTTTTTATACAACCTATCCAGTCTTTTCTAGAATCTCAATTCTACGGACCAAGTTCTCTTCTTCCATTTGATCTCTAACTCTTTGCTTCCACTTCTTCGTAGATATGTCTAGATCGCAAGGTAAAACTTCTTTGCCTTTAGACCTTGTCACTATCATACAAATCACACAAGAACGAATACCATAGTCCTAGATAATAAATAACTCGATACCAAAATAATCAGAAGTTCTACTTTGGAAAATTTACGAGACCACAAAATGTTGTTTCTACTTTCAATTATTGAAAATGACAGAGAAATTGAAAACTAGTGAATGAATCTTAGTGCTTATAACTACTTGCAGAAAATTAGAATGAACAACTCAATGCAAACACAAGATTTTTATTCTGAAACCCCCAATTTGAGGGAAAACCAGTCAGAAGGGCAATTGCTCTTTCTTCCCACTTATATATTGGCCAATTTAAACAATTACAGATTACAAGAAGCTAAAGGAAGACAACAATGTTACTTCCACCCTCTATACTTGTTTGTTCTACACTTCCACCTTGCTTCTACAATTCAATTCCGAACCAAAGTCTTCTTGCTCACTTCTCCCATGAATCGATGATCAATTCCACTTGTTCTCTTGCTTAAATAGCTTGCTCCCTATGTCCTCCTGTGCACTTTGGAGAATGGGAAGAGACATCCAAGGAAGAGACACGGCCAAACATTTGAAATCGTTGACTTATCATGGCTTTATGTTTTTTTGTTTCATTAGTGACAGGATCGTCGGTGTATGCAAATCGTCGGTTACGCAACCACCGTTCTATGCAAAGGGCCGTTACGCCATCACTTTCTACCCGCACAGAGTGGCGCTTCAGAACTTAACAGTCTGCTCCTCTTTTTGATTGATTTTTCTTTTGGTTCTAGTTGTACTAGTGAAGTCGTGTTCCTTTAGATCCTTATGGTTCATTTTAAAACTCCTTATTCCCTCTCATTTTAATGAAATTCCATCTCAAAATAAAACAAAGCATACTAATGAAAAATAATAGAAATTGACAAGCGAGTAAGGCCCACTATTGGACTAAGATAAATAGAGTTACAGAAAATGACACTTGAGTTTAAACAAAATCAGCCCACTATATGAACTCATGAGAATTAAACTTGTGGGATACTTCTTTAACTCATTTCAAAAGAAGGCTTGTTGTCGAATATCCTTTAAAAATTGAGACCCTACAAAAGACTTGGGCACAAGAAGCCATAAAGATAAGGCTTAGATCCAATCTCAAGATGCTAAGGAAAGGAATATAAGATTTAACCAGCACAATCATATTTTTAACTCGTGAGTGCACAACGTCAAAGGAATTTTGAATGAATAGCAAAGAGTAGTCTTAATTGTAAAACCCAAAAATCTTAACAAAGGATTGAACATTTTCAATCAAAACAAATACAATTTCCCCACTTTTAGATTCATTAATATATAAACTCAAATTTATATAATATTCATGAATATTTTATAAATATGATGCATTCATAAAAAAAAAAGTATACAATATTTAATCTTGAATTTAAAATTCATAAAATAGGGTGCCCTCGAAAATAATTATGGCATGTAAGGTACTACCCATGAGTAAGATATGAAATTCAAGTTACCACCTAAATTTTCAGCCCAAAAAAATGAGTAAAAGAGAATCAAAACAAATTAATGAGATCCATAATGCACTTTAAAAGGGATATCATGCATCTAAGACGAGGGTTGGTGTCAGCGGATTGATTTACACGATTGGACAGAAAATTTTGATATTAATCGGTTGTTGATTGTTTGGCGTGTTGTTTTGAATGTGTTTATCATTGTCATTATTTAGAATGACATTTTGGAAAGAAAACTACAGGTTCATCAAATGACTCTTATTCAAAGCAAAACAAAAATTAGCTGTCTACTTGAAGGGCTTCTGCATAAACTTAAGGCTGAAACCATTGTGTTTTTGTTAGGTGTCTCTAGACACCTGGAATTGAAATCTTTTATTGGCTCATCTAGGAATACTAGGATAAAGTAACTTACGAAATTAGACCAAAAATATATCTTTAAAATGTTCCCAATAAGAAACTAACGGAGTTTAAAATTTGGAAACCAGAGATTAACAAGTTCTTCTACACTAACGGGTGAGAATCTACCCGCTTCATCTTCATACTCAACGTGTAAGACTTTCTGAGCAACAATGTACTCCTAGGCAGGAAAAATATTAAACGTTGTGTTTATAAAGAGACATGTTTGGTTTCAAATATTTATATGGCTGTATTACTTAGCCAAGCCACCATTTTTAAGATTTTAAAAGTAACAAATTAGTGATTAAATTTAAAATTCAAATTTATACTGCAGGAGAAAATTTATGAGCAATCTTAATAAAAAGACATGTTTGATTCCAAGGATTTCTATGGCTGTATTACTGAGCCAATCCACCACGTTTAAGATATTAAAAGTAACAAATTAGTGATAAAATTTAAAACGTCTATTTTATATTGCTTGAATTTACTTTTTAGAGACAATAATTATCATTAGCAGTGACCTTTCATTAATTATTAAAATTTATTATTGATTTAATAATTTTTTATTTATTTATGATTTTTTATTTTCATAATTTATGATTTTTTCAAGATTTTTTTGAAATCTGAAATAAAGACATAGCCCTCCTCCTAGCGTAGATCCAATATGTTGATGGAACTTTTGGAACACCAACTTGAGAGACGCAATACCCTTACGTTTTAAGCCATGCCCATTGGACTATGGTATGGGTTACTTGAAATCTTTCAAACATGCTCTAATACCAACTGCCATGGAGTCAGTCTAAAGCAGAAACAACTGACCTCATACGAAACTGAGACACTACTCTACCGAGCTTCACCAAGGAGGACCAAGCTACTCAAGTAGTCCCAAACTACAGCTTACACCACACTCGTTTCCTTCATCCTCCAAGTTCAATGTGCAACTGACACTTTCAACGCACTTTGTGGCCGCCCCTACAACCACTACTGAAAAGATAACCTCGTCTTCTAAATCCACTTGCAGGAATGCACTATCTTTGGATACTAGCTTCCAAACTCCTCTGCTGGTGAGCTGCCTTAGCACCAACTTCCACTGGAACCAAACTAATAGATCTCAGAATGCTCCAACGCCCAATCTGCTACCAGTTCTGGACCCAGCTCTCATGTTGCTTCTTCAACCCAACACTCCAAATTGGCTAACTCACTGTCTCTGACACCCAATCAACATTCATGCCCTGCCACATTTTGCCAAAGAACCTCGCAAGCCCTATCCAGCTTTCAACTGAATTTGCCTGAGTTGCTGCACTGGACACCTCTACGTGCATCAACACTAGGAAGTCCAACTCGTGGGTGAGTTCCCTAGTACTCACCGTGACTTGCCAACACCAAAATATGCATTAGAACATAATTAAAATCCTAATCTAAAATCTGATTTTATTTTATTTTTAAATGTCTTCCTCTAATCTATTTCCCCTTTCTTTAAAGATATTTCCTCAATACTAAGAGATTCCGAGACTATCAATCATTCCCCCGAGCAACTCAAGCAACGTGGCCCCTCTTGAGTAGAGGTTTACAAAATCAATTAGAGAAATTGATTTTGTTAAATGAATTATTTCTCCTCTCAATAAAAGGTGGGTTAAAAAAATATTAAAATAGGCTAATGGGGTGCACACCCCATATTTTAACTAGGCCACAAAATCACTAACTACCATATTTACTCTTAACGCCTATTTAAACCTCCCCTTCACAAATGGTAAATCAACATGTTCCAAAATAACTCAATTAAAATAAAATGGCCCTAAGACAGGTCTTGAGTGGTGTTGCAAGGGCAAAAACAAATCTGCTAGTGAAACATTCATTATGGAAAAATGCTTTACTGACGATGATATGATTTTCAACCATATAAATGAAGCCATGATTTGCTGCAGCCGGAAACTAGCATGTACTATAGCCAATGTCGATTTTGATTTCATAAACAATTAATAGGGGTGCTCGCCACCCATGTTATAATGTAATGAATTTAGTGATTGACGACATTGGCATGACCAGTGTTAGCAAAGAGTTTTAAGAAATTATGATCAGGTGTTTTACTTTTAATCTAATAAAGCAAAGCATAGAGATATTGGAAAGCAGAGATAATCAGCCCATGAATGAAGTTCTTAATGCGTGAGTCATTGAGGGCTAATTGTGTGTGTCCAAGCAGTAACCATAGGGGTTTGGACATCAACTCTGGATCCTTAGGTTTATTGGGGAACCCAAGGAATGCTTGGGGCTACAAGAATCATTTAAGGTGCTTGGAGAAGTTCATTTTCACATAAACATTGCACTTCTTGGTTCTGACACTTACTAGAAACAATGGAAACTTAGCAACAAAAGATGATTACAGCCCTTAAAGGTGGCAATATACATGTTGGTCATTGGGAAGCGTGGAGGAGCATCTGGATACTTTCAAGCTTTTGCTTTGTGATCTCATTCGAGCTAATGAAGAGGAACCAACAGATCTTTGCCTCTAGGCTGAGGTTGACAAAAATGGGGGAGGAGAGTTACATCAATGTGGAGATGACTAACTGACACTTCATGACTTTCATGGGAAATACTTTACAGATGAGGAAGAGAATGACATTGCTGATGTGGAGGCTAGTAATTGGGAACTGGATTTCTGCTAATTCTTCTCTTGCTCAGGTTGGCTAGAGGATTTTGTTGGCTATGGATCATATCTGATATCCAGTTTTTGTAAACTGAATTCTGATTAGAATGCTTGGTTATTATGGTATTTGTAAAGGCCTCTACATTTGGATCTTTTGTCACATCTCTGTACTACTTATAATAGGGAAATTGCTCTTCAGAGATTTATATAGGCCCCAGGATCATAAGGGATGATTCTCTTTACATATCCTTCTGTACTGTTTTGACCGGAAGCTCTGTAATTTTAGTACTTAGAATATTATCATTTTTCGTCAGTCCTTTGTTCAATCCAAAAAAATCCTTTGCTTACTAAAGGAGACTTACCCAAATATGCAAAAGCCCAAAAAGGAAAAGAAATGGAATTCCAATTAAAGGTAAAGCTTGATCCTAAACATAAGCTGCTTGTAACCTTCAAGCTTCTTCACAAAACCAAATAACATGCTGCTATTTTCAAGAAGAATGATAATGAATCACTATTTAACAGATATAATACACTCAGAACAAGGGGTGAAAATCAATTCCTGGTGACCTCTCAGCAGCCATGACCCTGTATGCAAAGGAGGATGCCAGTCCAAACCTGCCAAGTCAATGGAAACTCTTTTTAGATGACATAGAAACAGAAAATCAACATTTCCATTTAGATGACATAGAAAGAGAAAATCAACATTTCCAAATCTTCATTTCTTATTGGTATATATAGCAAACTACACATACGGTAAAATTTATGTTCTATCAAATTTAGATTAATGATTAGTAAAGATTCCTGTCGATAGAAATTCATTTATTTCATTTAGATTGGAGACTAGCACTGTATCGATTTAATTAATCTGTTTTAACATGAAAAGATGCTTGTAAAATTTATCTGCTTCCTGTCAGTGTCCTGATAGTATATTTCTAGACATGCATAAAAATTAAAAAAACAATCCATTGCTTGCATCAATAATCAAAGGGTTTTGGGGAAGCCATCCCAGGAACAATTTACAAAATTTGTAAATTATTAGAAAGATGGCCTTTCTTGGCTTTCAAAATCTAGACTCTTATGCATGGCTTAAGCTTTACAATTTTATATTACATTTGAGAGGGGTCCAATTTATCACCTTCGAATTTCTTGAGAAAGATTTTCAAGACTGAATGTTATATTTCAAAACACAAAGGCATTCTTTAAAGCAGTAATTTTGTTTTGGCAGAAGAGGATATATTCCAAAGGTTTTCAACTGCAAAAACGACACCTTCTCTAGTGAAATCAGACATGCTTAGTACTAAGTTCAAGATGGATGGAAACATCATCACAAAAGTTTTGAAATGACACCCAATAAAATTTACACTGAACAAAGTGCACAAAAACAGCCAAATGAATAACTAATAGGTAGAAGCTCTCTCATTGCATTAAAAACCTATTGTTGTCATAATCTCCTTTACATTATGCTAGACCTGTAAAATATATCATTGTGTTGTGTTTTCACAATCAACGTGTTTTTCGGGAAGGGGACAACAGGCTCACCAAACATTCTGGTTGAATCACACGTGAATTGAATGTTAGTAATAAAAATGTAACAAAATTTAAAACGTAACTATTAGACATAATCAACTGGTTTTTCTTAGAATTTATATTTGGATCCACGTGGGAAAATTTCAATCAATACAATCGGCAAAAAAGGAAGACAATCATCATTCTTGTGCTTATTAGTTTTTCAATAAAAAATGGTTCATGAATATTATTATCTGTGCACTAATTGCACTCAATGTTAAGGTAGGGCATCAACCTATGTGCTATGTTCAGATAGAACTGGGAAGATGGATCACTGGACTATGTACATTTTGCTACTTCGTGGTTAAATGTGAAAATTTGACATAACATCCCAAGATCATAGAGCTCTTAAAATTTTGATCTTTTATGTTGAAGTACGAGTAAAGACCATCTCTGACTAATGAAGCCATAAACAGGGTTAATAAAAACTAAATGATAGCCTAATTGGTAGCTGCTATCTAGGAGGACTTCCAGTAACTGCTGCTGCCAGCCAGCTTGACTCATTTAACACACCAGAAAATGTATTTACACGAGGTCAAACAGATGATTTCTTTCATGATTCCACAATACCTTCATATGCTGCACTTGATTTGAAATTGACCTTCAAAACCAAAACCAAACCTAATCTATTAACAGAAAGAAAATATAAAAGAATTTAGAGTAACCAATGTGACTTAGTAATTTATTAACATATAAAAACCAATAAGAGTAAAATACAATTAATTTACAACAAAACATTTGAGAGATCTAAACCATCTCAAATTTTCTTTCATCGAGGAAAATTCAACAATGTAGAAGCCCATATCCTAGATATACTAGGATGCAAATATAAACTTAAGTGTCACCATATTCCTATATTGTAGAGGTATCTAAAGGAAAATAAGTAAAATGCCACGACATCTACAAACTCAACCTTAAAATACACATAGAACAATATAAGGTCAACTTAGACAATGAGGTCATAAAACTAGGTATATATGTTTGAATCCTAGGATATAATATAAGAATATGATGTTAGTATTGCAGTCTGGCACTAAGTTGCAATTCCATCAAGGAAAGAATATTAGGCTATACAATAACAAAGATAATTTACATATACCATTAACCTGCCACCTTTAAGTTATTATGAAAAATAAATAAACAAAAAATTCAAGCAAGAACATGAGAGAACTCGAAAGAGAAATCCTTCTTGATGTATTGTTGAGACAGCAACCGTCACTTAATGAGAAAGTGACAACATAAACCCTGAATCTAAAATGACTTAAGTGAACATTAAGTCATGTTTACATTATTTGATAAAGCAAACTAAAGTCATAAAGTGACTTTATCACTAAACCTATCACTAAGACTAGTATGACCATTATAACTACATGTTACTCTACCATCCTCCCTTAATGGTCAATTTAGAAAATACACCAAGGTTTATCCGTAACTTTTACAAAATTTATTTGGGCCAAAAGGCTTGGTGAGAATGTCTACAGTCTAGTCCTGGGTTGCAGAATATTGCAGCTCCACTTCTCCATCTTTTACAAGATGTCAAATGAAGTTACAATGGACATCAACATGTTATGTTTACACATGAAAGATAGGACTCTTTGCCAGCTTAAGAAATCCCTGGTTATCACAAAAATTAGTGTGGGCTCAGTCTGATGAACTTGTAGATCTGCCAGCATTCTTCTAAGCCAAACCGCTTCCCGTGCACCATTTACTACTACTTTGTATTCTTATTTTGTAGAGGAAAGTGAAACCATGTATTATTTCTTGCTAAACAAGAAATTAGTCTTGTTCCAAGACTAAACACATAACCTAATGTAGATTTCCTATTACTATTGCTTTGTACTCTACTTTTGTAGAAGAAAGTGAAACCGCATGTTGTTTCTTGCTAATCCAAGAAATTAGTCTTGTTCCAAGACAAAACACATAACCTAATGTACATTTCCTAACATCCGTGGATCCTTCCCGATCCAAGTCTGAATATCCATACATCCGAATCTCCTTACTTTTACCATATAGAATGCCAAAGTCTGAGGAAGTTGTTATCCAGCATTCTGGATACATTAACACTGAACAGGTGTGATGCACTCCAATGCAATTGGAATGCATCTAAACCAGTCTATAGTGGCATCCAAAATGTTGGAATGCACTCCAATGAAAATGCAGGGCATCTGCAGCATTCTGTAGTGGCATCCAGAATGTTGGAGTGCACTCCAATGCAATTGGAATGCATATGCACCATTCCGTAGTGGCATCCAGAATATTGGTAGCCACTTCCAAAATCTAATGTGCCCTTCATATATCTTAGCAACCTCTTCATTGTTGTCCAATGTTCTACTTTTAGTGCTTTCATAAATCGGGAGATGTACCTGACTGCATAGCTCAAGCCAGGCCTATTGGCTGTAAGATAGATCAAACTGCCAACTAGTTGCCTATAGACTGATTCATTTACTGCTTTTGAATCAATCTTGGCTGAAAGTTTCAGCCTTGTGCCATAAGTGTAGATAAAGTTTAAGAATCTAACATATTGAACCTATCTAACAAACTTTTTGCATATTTTGTTTGAGAGGAAAATAATTTAAATCAGTTCATCAAACCTCTACACTGTAGCAGGAATGTAGGAGGCCCAGCTCATTCATGTTAGAAAGGGGAAAAAAATCTGATTTATCTTTTCAATTGCTCCAACCTTACAACCTGTAATGATGATGTTATCAACATATATCATTAGAATCACCACATCACCATTTTCACATTTGACGTGGAGATTGGGGTTACAAGAACACACCTTGGGAACCTATTTCAGCCCATAAAGAGCTTTCTTCAGTTTGCATACCATATGTTACTTCCCTGTAACCTGAAATCCATGTGGTTGGTACATGTATACTTCTTTCTCTAGATCTTCATTTAGGAAGGCACCCTTCATGTCCATTTGATATAGTTTCCAGCTAAATTGTGCGGATTTTTCCAATTTTCTTAGTAGAAGCAAATGTCTCCTTATAGTTAATCCCTTCCTACTCAGCAAAGCCCTTTCCAACCGGCTTTTATTTATGTTTGTCAAGTGTCCATCTACTTAGTACTTCACCTTGTATATGCATTTGTGGCCGATGGGTTTCAACTTTCTTCCCAATAGGCAGCTCTTTAAGACCCACATTTGGTTCTTCATCAATGTTTTTTTATTCTTGTCTACCTGTGGCATCTTCATATATCACAGGCTGAAATGAGTGTTGCAAATCAGCCACAAAAGCATAATTCACATATCAGATGTCTTCCCTCCTTTAGGTCTTCCTTCCCCCTCATATCAGGATTATCGTCTAATTGAACATCACCAAGCGTATTCTACCACAATTTTGGTCTTTTCTTTGCCTCCTCCACATCAGTGGTGTTTCCTCGCTGATTTGGATTATTGTAAGCAGCTTGTTGACTGGAAATTTCATGAGAATCAACCTCACAACTATCCTTTATCCTTGCCTTTAGGTTGATGTCTCATATGCATCAAATCTGATTTCCAGCGAATTTATCTTCATTTCCAGAGACTTTCAGATATGTTTTTTTTGTTATTTTGTTGCTTGGAACAGCCCTACACTTTCATCACGACTAAAGCATACAGTGTTAGTTTCAACATCAACCAACTGATACGTTTTATGATTGCCAGTATAACCAGAGAATGCTAATTTCCTGATTTTTTATTAAGTTTAGTTTTTCTTCAAGAACACATGCATGTACAGCTTGACCAAAAACATTGAAATGACTTCCTTTGCAGTTACGTCCAAACCATTCTTCTTCTAGAGTTTTCTTTTATGCCGAGCAGAAACATTGATGTGTATGGTGCTTCTGCCAAATAATTACAAGAAATGGATATGTCCTCTAACATATACCTCACCAACTCCACAACGGTACAATCCCGCCTCTCCAACACTCCACTTTGTTGTGTAGGTGTGGTGTATTGCCTCTGGATGCCTTCCTGAGTGCAAAATAAGAAAAGCCTTAGAGCCAAACTCTTCGTCATTATATGATCAGAGAACTTTAATGCTCTTCCCAAATTGTTTTTCTATTATAGCCTTGAACTTTTTGAACTCATCGAACACATTTGATTTTAACTTTAGTAAATACACCCACATTTTCCTTGAGAAGTCATCTACAAATAGCAAAAATACCTAGCACCGAAGATTGATGCCATGGCCCACAAATGTCAACATTGATCAAACAAGACCCTGCGATGCTTCCCATCCTGCCATGTGCCACAAACTCCTTGCTGATTTTGAATCTCTGGAAGGCTATCCACCAAACTTTCTTTAGCCAAATAAGAAAGATTTCTCAAATTTAAATGCCCATATCTTTGATGCCAAAGTGAACTGCAATCTTGACCACTCTTGGCCATCAAAGCATGTTCTTTGCCTCCCCTACATCAGCCAAATCTAAAAAAGCCAATGGAGCAACTATCTTCTTATTGACCTTTTCAACAATATAGCATTTGTGATTGCTGAACATCACATGTAAGTGGGGGCTATACTACATAATATCATTTCCAGAAAGTAGATTCTTCTACATTCCTGGAGCATAAGAGAAATTAAAGAAGACTAACTCTTTACCTGACATGGTTATTTGCATATTTCATTTTCTATCGTGTGAATTCCTGCCCACCACCAAAAACCAGTATAGTTAATACACCGATCTTTCCTATTGGTAAAATGATGTGATGTACCAGAATCTATGTACCAAGGAAATATTTTCACATTGTTTTTCTTATCCCTAGCCATAAACACAAAGAGATCCATAAACACAAAGAGATCCTCTCTTATGTTCTATAATGTTGCCCTGCTCCTTAACCTCTTAGTTATTTTTCTCATCCCATAATTGCTTCCTGCAAAACATCTCCTTATGACCATATCTTTGTTTCCTTCTTCACTCTTCTTGGAAAATCGGCCTTGTCCTTGAAATTTGCTGCCAAAGCAAATCTCTAAACCCTCATTCCCAGTACTACTGCAAACTGCTTTTTCCACTTGTCTTGTTGCAAGAGTTAATTAGTGCTCAACCCTTCAAGCTTCAGGTCAATTTCAGTAGCAATAATATTTAGGGTTTCAATAAAATGCTCAAACAAAGGTGGTAAGATCTTGAAAATGATTACCACCATGTTGCCTTCTTCCATTTCCCACCTAATAGCATTTAACTATTCTCTAATATCCTTGATCCTTAGAAGATGTGAACAAAGAAGGAATGAAGAGAAACCAGAATGCACGCATTGTAGATTGTGTGTCAATCATTTTATTATGCAAGAAATAGTTACAAAACTTGAGATGGTTAGTATAAGCCTTATACTTTAATACCCCCTCTTAAGGCTTACACTACAAAAAGCAAAAATAAACACACCGACAAAAATTCAAACAATAGAACCACACATTTTTCAAAAGCTCTCTTTAAAAACAGTTCTTTAACCAGGTAGAACTCCTTCAAGCTACCTCATAAACCTCGTAAAGGTGTAGTTCCCAAATTGAATTTCAAGTTCTCGTATTCCACCTCCCCAAACTCCCGAATTATGAACCTCCCGAATTATTAGACAACCATCCATATTGAACTATATCCACAATGCTCCATCAAGTTGTCTCATGACCCTTGTAAGGGTATAATTCCCAAGATCCACAAACTCCCAAACTAACTAGGCAACCATCGATACTTGAGCTTCATCTACACTAGATCCCTCCCCTTTTCAAATTGCAGGCTTCTTAAAATATGCATCCTTCATCAAAGATATCTTTACTACTTTCAGCATCTAGTGGATCTTTAGTAATGGCTATATTAAAGTCATTTGGTATGCCTTTAAGCTTTCCCTTGAGAACAGCATTGGCTCGAATATTATAAATCCACATTGTGTGACCTATTTTGTTGCAATCTTTATATGATCTACGATAATTTCTTGAGTAGAATGCACTCTCATGTTGAGGATCACCTTTTGTATCTCCTGCAGTTCTCTTTTCTTCAGCTAAGAGAGCTGAAATCATATCTTCTAGAGATTGAGAATGTATCTGACTGAGAGTAAAAATGACATTGTTGTATTTAGAAGGCAGATTGTTTAACAAAATAGCTTTGGCATCCTCATCATCTACCGTAGCTTTGACTTCTGCTAGTTGTCTGATGAGAGACCTTAGATTGTTTATGTGACTAGACATAGTGACTCCGTCATCCATCTTGAATCTGAATAGTTGAAGTTTTAAAGAAAACTTTGCATTAACCGCTTTTGCTCCAAACAATTTATTCAGATTTTCCTAGATTTCCTTGGATGATTTTTCTAGGTCTACATGATGTAACTCTAAATCGGAGAGAGCAAGACCAATAATGGATTTGGCTTTATCATCTTTGATCTACCAATCCAAGATTTTATTAGCATTTGTACATAGTTTCTCAATCCTATTTGCTATTCCTTGCAAATTTTTATTCATTATTTTAATGTGTATTTTTACTTCAGGTGTGAAAGTTGAACCCAGAATATTGTCCAATGGAATTTCCATTCTCAAAACCTAAGTTGCCAATACGTTTTGAATACGGGTACGGATACAAAGTATCCAATACGTGGATATAGCAAAAAAAAAATTGGTCCCGGATACGGCGTTGGATACGGCCGTACAAAATATATATATATATATATAAATATTAAAAAATATATAAATTCCAGCCTAATAATTAGGAATTAACCACATATTATGCATATGAAAAACAAAACAAGCTAAATAACCACAACAAACTACTCATAATTTCATTGAACCTGGGCACAAGCATCCTCCCTACCACATCTAGTTGAGGTGTTTATTACATTTATCTCATACATGCTTATTTTTGTCCTTGTTTTGATGGCTTCTATTTGTTAACTTCCGTAGAATAATGCTGATGCAAGAATTGTAATGATATATTAAATTTAATGTAGAAAAAATTTAAAAATTAAAAAAAAACTGTTTCAGCCCTGGAAACGTCTAGGAAACACCCTCGTAATGGTTGGGCAGGTCTGGATATGGTTGGGTACGTCTGCAGTACCCTGACCTGCCCAGCCCTTTCCAAGGTGTTTCCTAGCACGTATCCAGGCCATACCCATACCGGGTACCTTTCATACCCATACTGGGTGCCCTAGGGGTTGCGTTTCAATAACTTAGCCCGGAACAAATAAAAAACAAAAAATAACACCATTCAAATAACCCAATTTATAGCAAAAAACTGTGTAGTTATAGGCAGACAACGAAGCTAATTTTTTTAAAAGGTTGCAAATGTCTGAAAATTACTGTAGACATCTGAAAATGTTTTTGCCAAAATAAAATTAAATATTTTTGCCAGAATAAAATACCATATTATCTCCTACCATTGAGATCTTTAGAATAAACAGAATTGGTGTTCCTCTCACGATTTGACACAAATTGTGCCCTAGATGACTTCATTTCATGCCCAAGTGGTCTGTAACTCGCATTTTGTCTACTGAAACTCTCAACAGCCAGGCCCTAGCAGTCTATAACTCACATTTTCTGGTTTGAATGGTGTTCTCCATGTGTACTATGAAGTTTTCTATCTGTCTCGTGCCCTCAAATGTGTTTTTGGAAACTACAACTAAAAAATGCATGTACATGTGCAAATGATGGCTAGAAAACTTCAAATTTTGAGCTGTATGGGTCTATAGCTGAAGATTTTGAATGAGTCTGTCTATATGCCTTTGCCCTTGCGAGACTGTGCCCCTTGACTGGGTTTACACGCTAGCAATGGTCGTTTGACACTTTTGCAGAGTAAGTGCCTTTGACGTGCCCTAATGCTAAAAACCAAACTACTGACTGTATTTCCAACTCCCTTCTTTCTCGCTGGAAATACCTCCTTACATTAGCAATAATATGTGGTTAATTCCTAATTATTAGGCTGTAATTTATATATTTTTTAATATTTATATATATTTTGTACGGTCGTATCCAACGTCATATCTGGGACCAATTTTTTTGTCGTATCACGTATCGGATACTTTGTATCCGTATCCATAGTCAAAACGTATAGGCAACTTAGGTTTTGTGAATGGAAATTCCATTAGACAAAGATTTTGGGCTTAACTTTCACACCATATTATCCCTAGCGTTTAGATCTTTAGAATAAGCAGAAATGATGTTCCTCTCACGATTTGACACAAATTGTGCCCTAGATGACTTCATTTCATGCCCAAGTGGTCTGTAACTCGCATTTTGTCTACTGAAACTCTCAACAGCCATGCCCTAGCAGCCTATAACTCGTGTTTTCTGGTTTGAATGGTGTTCTCCATGTGTACTATGAAGTTTTCTATTTGTCTCGTGCCCTCAAATGTGTTTTTGGAAACTACAACTAAAAAATGCATGTAAAGTGCAAATGATGGCTAGAAAACTTCAAAAATCGAGTTGTATGGGCCTGTAGCTGAATATTTTGAAGGGGTCTGTCTACATGGCTTTGCCCTTGTGAGATTGTGCCCCTTGACTGGTTTTACACGCTAGCAATGGTTGTTTTGACATTTTTGCAAAGTAAGTGCCTTTGACGTGCCCTAATGCTAGAAACCAAACTACTGACTGTATTTCCGCGTCCCTTCTTTCTCGCTAGAAATACCTCCTTACGTCTTCCTCCTCACTTGTTCGGCTCTGATACCAATGTTAGAAGATGTGAACAGAGAAAGAATGAAGAGAAACCAGAATGCACACATTGTAGATTGTGTGTCCATCATTTTATTATGCAAGAGATAGTTACAAAATGGTTGAGAAGGTTACAACTGATCTTTAGTTAATACATAACTAATAGTGACTTAATAATAAACTATAAGCCTTATATTCTACTAACTAAACAGTCGTGTAAACAATTCATTTTCATCCATTCTGATTGAAAACAGTGAATTCTTAAGAAAACGGCTTTATCTTTAAATGAAGTTTCATGGAACTCCTTCAATCAATTCCAAATAGCTAAAGCATCATCACCATTCTACAGTTTAGGTAACATTTCATCAGACACAGTTTTATCAACATCATGGCTTCCTCTATTCTGCCCATCAAACTGGTTTTGAACATTTCTTCTTTTCTGGTCTTGTTTCATTCCCCAACACAATTTGATCCAAACAGTTGCACTTAAAAATAGCTAGAGTTCATTGTTTCCAAGTATTATAATTCTTCCCAAAAAACTTCTAGTTACCTTCCAACATTATATTAGATAACTAGCCTGTTTTTTTTTTTTTTTTTGCAAAAACATTTAGTCTATCTGATACTGAATAAAATTTGAATATGCTACTGAAATAGAGACTTGCAGCCATGTGATTTGGAGAGAAAACAGAAAAATACTATGTGAAAACTGATGAATCTGCTGAAAGAAACTGAAAAATGCTGAAAATACTGAAAAGTGTTGAAACGGGCTTAAAATGCAGAACATATGCAACCTATAATTTCCATAAAAAAAAAGGAAAAATCACTATTCTGTAAAATTTTGCACACCAATACTATTTTGTACATTTACATGCAATTTGATGTGACAGTACAGATTCTGTACAGTTCTCCTCTACTGTTCTGTATGATCCTCTAGGGCTTAGATTTTCCATAATCTAACTTTAAATAAAAAGACCTTATTTCTCTTTCAAAAAAACTCACTGTGAATTGAAAAAAGCGAAACTTGTTATATAGCAGAAAAACGAAAGTAAATTTCTTTGCTCGAAAGCCCTTCCAGTTTCTTGGTGCATACTGTAGGCAATCCCTCAGTCCATCACTAATCTGAGCAGTCCCTGGGCCTTCAGCTACTACTTCCTGGCTTCTTCTTGTTGGGGCACTAGTATCACATTTCGAACACCAAACACACAAAGAAACCAAGCAAGAACACGAGAAGTTGAAATATGAAGATACTTGTTAAATGTATTATTAAGAGAGCAAACGTCACATTACGAGAAAGAAACAACATAAGCCTTAATACTTTGGTGACACGAACCCTAAAACTAAAATGACTTAAGTGAACATTATGTCATGTTTAGATTATTTCATAAAGCAAACTAAAACTATTAAGTGATTTTTTACTAAACACATCACTAAGAGTAGCATGATCATTACAACTTTGTTACAAACTCTATTATAAGTAAAGAGAGTAGTTAGGAAATGAAACCACTACTATAGAGTATTCGTCAAACAAAGCATCAATCAAGAAACCGAACCCAAAGTACAAATGAAATTCAAATTATTGCCTTGTAAAATATAAAAGATTTTCTCATTGACGTGTTACTTGGAATGCCACCTAAATAAGACAGCCCCAAATAGGCTAAATCACCGACAAGTCAACCAACTCCTAAAACTCTGTGCAGAATTATTTACAAATAAAAACAAGTATAAGAACTTCTAGAAGAAGGTAATATTCAACCCTTTGGAGCACTAGTGCTCCTGACTAAAAACGATGAAAAAGAGTATGGATTATAAGTCACTTAGTAAGTGATCATAAGAGACAAATACCGTTCCTTACAGCCAACAACCTAATAGATCAACCAAACGGATTTATAGTTCTCCAAAATAAACCTTAAGATGGTTATCATCACATTAGAACCAAATAAATAAGTACAAGGGAGAGAAGCGTTTACAAAAACTGGCACACATTGAGTTTTTGGTGAATGCCTTTTGGCCTAACCAATATCCCAGCCACCTTCATGATTGACATTATTTTTAGCAAAAATTTCTCATAATAGTATTCAGGATATTAACATGCAAACTTTATGCTAAGTTGGAAAATTATTCCTTTGAGAAAGAAGTAGAATAGTTGGGAAGAAGAAGAAGATATTTTAACGTCCATGAGGCTACCAAAGATGGGATGTATGGTGTCAGAAAAAAGGGATAATAGTTGATCCTAAATGTTCAGTCATTGGAGAGAAGGAAACACCAACATATAGGAGATTAGAAACTTCTAGGGCCTAACAAGATTTTATAGAAGATGTATCCATGATTTTGTCAAGATAGCACACCCCCTACAAGAATTGCGATTAAAAAAACAGAAGATTATTCATGATTTTCCAAGATAGCACACCCCTTACAAGAATTGCTAATTAAAAACATTTGAGTGGAATGGTAGACAATATACATCTTTTGAGACACAAAAGAAAGCTTTAATAGAAGCTTAACATCTTCCTACATAACCCATCTAAACCTTCTAACATTCACATGGATGCTAATGGTTGTGATAAAAGAGCAGCATCATCTCAAGATTAAAAATTGTGGCATTGAAAATTACTTAATGTAGAAAGTAAAGACCCATTTTTACCAAGACTCGTAGCTGTCATGCATTAAATTAATTCACGGAAACACTACCTAAGAAGAGCAATTTCTAAGTATATACGGACTAAAAACCATTGGTGTGCGTCCCACAAGAAAAATGATAAGTGAGACAATATAACTGATCATTAGCTTTTGATAAATATGAAACCCAAACTCACCTACACATAGGGTAAAGAAGATATTGAAGTCAATGCCTTATCACATGTATATTCAATCTTGGTTGTCCACGGAAACTTTAGAGAAGAAATAATGAAGAATCAAAATAATAATGAAGAATGTCTAAGCATTAATAACCTGGATATAAAACTGATGACAATCATATTCCATGGCCAAGCAATAGTAGTACCCAAAAATGGATTCAATATAGTATTCAAATTGCACGATAGCCCTTTTGCAAGTAACAATGTGGTGGAATCCAATCCTATGAAGTCACAAGACAATACAAGCATAACACAAATAGGAAGAAACTTATAGATATGTAAAAACTTGACATAAATACCCAGTAAACAATACAAAAAGAATACATCATGTAGAAACCTTATTGGCTAGCAATACCAAAACGATAAAAAGGGAAAAACATACCAATAAATTTCATCACCCATTTGCCTAGGACATCTCGATACCATGAAAAAATAACTCACAAAGAAAAGGACATATAACCTATACCAAACACAAAAATCTTTATAGAATATGGAATACCTGGAAACATCATAAGAGACAGTTCCTATTTCATTGATAGCATATATGTCCTTCAAGCAGAATGGTAGACGATATACATCTTTTAAGACACTAAAGAAAGCTTTAATAGAAGCTTAACATCTTCCTACATTACCCATCTAAACCTTCTAACATTCACATGGATGCTAATGGTTGTGACAAAGGAGCAGCATCATCTCAAGATAGATTCAAAATTACTTGATTAGAAAGTAAAGACCCGCTCTTACCAAGACTTGTAGTTGTCATTCATTAAATTAAAACACAGAAACACTGCCTAAGATGAACAATTTATAAGTATATGCGGACTAAAAACCATTGGTATGCTTCCCTAAAAGGAAAATTGATAAGTGAGACAATATAACTGATCATTAAATTCTGATAAATATGAAACCCAAACTCACCTACACATAGAGTAAAGAAGATATTGAGGTCAATGTTATCACATGTATATTAATGCTCGACATAAATACCAAGTAAGCAAACCAAAAAGAATACATCCCTGTAGAAACTTTATTCGCTAGCAATACCAAATGATAAAATATGAAAAACATACCTATAAATTCCATCACCCATTTGCCTAGGACGTCTCAATACTATGTAAAGATATCTCACAAAGAAAAGTACATATAACCTATACTAAACACAAAAAAATTATAGAAAATAGAATACCTGGAAACATTACAAGACACAGTTCCTATTTCATTGAAAAACTTTGGATAAGACATCTTTCAAAACCTAGGAACTTAAATAAGTTTCAATAGTGGCGATTACTAATGCCTTCAATCACATGAATAGGCAATCAAATAATGGAGACCATGCTAAGGTCACAAGTTGCAACTGAATAATTATTATGAGAAGAGAAATATCTTCATAAAATTCCCATATAGTAATCACATTCATTATGCAACACGTATGAATAATTTAAACCAATGTATGGGTTTTAGCCCCAAACCTGTCAAATTAAACCTCTTCAAAATAATAATTGCATGATTTTAATTTTTGGAAGAAAAATGGAAAAGCAAGAATTAAAGTGAGCCAAAATTTGAACCAAACAAACCCTTGTAATGTCCCCTTTTCCATGCTAGTCACTATGAAGGCCTTGGGCCCATTCCACCTTCTATGGGCTTCAGGAAAGAAAGCAAGGGAGGTGAACATTGCCATAATTGTAAGTGATTGTATTTTTCTTATTTATTTGATTACTAATTATGGCTTGGAGTGATTCGATTAGGTGATAGGTGAATGGCAAAGCAAAAAGGAACTTCTATTTTCTCTTTCATTAAGATCAATCTTCTTGAGAGCTACTGATGGAGATAAAGATATACTCTTTCCTTTATGAGATTTGTCTTCTTAAGTGAAGATTAAAAGTGCACTTCCCCTTCATTAAGAGATCGGTCATGAAGATTGATCTTCTAATTCATCCTCGCACTGTAATGTCCCCTTTCCGTAATGCCCCCTTTTTCCTACACCAAATGGCCCAAGGGCCAAGTCGAGTCCAAACCGTGGTCAGCCCCAGGGGGCTGTGGACGCTGGAAGCTTTTGGGAAGGGGCCCCGTGGTTTTAATATCCCAGTTTTGCGTTTGAGGGTCACTTTTAGACATGGCGACTCAAAAGGAAAAAGTAACTATAGTTACTCTTATTTTATTGGCCCCTCCATGGAATGAAATGCGCTTAGGGTTATGGGGGCTCGTTTACCTAGGAAAAGTATATAAGGAGCCGGGGGAGGAAGAAAAGGCAACTTTTGTCATATACATTTTTAGCCTCCTTCACGTGCAACTGCTTCATTGCGCATTCGCATCTATAGCTTGTGGAGTCAAATCCCACAGGGACCCTAGATTCGGTGGTGAGAGACCCGTCCCTAGCTAGCAAGGCATTCGTCGGTAGTGAGAGATCTACCCTAGTCTATCATTTTTGGAGCTGTTTTCAGGGCTATGTCACAAAGATAATAACAAAGGGTTCAGAGGAAGGGTTTGAGGATTTTTGGGGGCATTTGAGGAAGATAACAGAGGGCTTTTGGATCAGACTTACGGCAGCCCTTGGGGTGGGCGTGGTAGCACGTTGAAGGCACCTCCATCATTTTCCGACCCCATTCCAAGCGAGGCGACTTGCAGCCTTTATTTGGGGGTTTTCCAGTCGGCCGTTTTCAGATCTGAAGGTGGAAATACTATTTCCTATATCTCAGAAATGTTATTTCCAAAGACCCTTATTTTTGCTCTTGTATTTAGAGAGTAACGAACCTCGAAGTTTTCTAGTTGTCTAGGGCACGCTGTGCTTTTTCTGGCAGCAGTTTAATTTGTGTAAAATTCCAAAAACAGTTTTATTATATCCTCTATAATAATATCAAGCTCTCTTTAAATTTTCAAGTGATTCGAGTGGATATCTTGGGAGATATTGATTTTATTTAGTTAGTTGTCTTTACTGTAAAAATTCGCATAAATCAATTTTTTTTTTGGCTGCAAGTTTTCAATATTTTGTGCATTTTTAAGTGGTATCCCACAAGGGATATTTCAGCACCAAGAAGGGTACTTACAAAGGTTCGAATGGAGAAGGGGGATCATTATCATTCATTATTTTGACATTTACTTGGATTTGGGACTAGTGTAGCTTATCTTCTTCCCAGTGAAGGAAGAAAACCCACCCTTAATCACCTATTGAGGACGAAACCCTTTAATAGGATCACACTTGGGGACGAAAACCCTCTTGTGTGCATTGGTGGCTTCATTCGGGAGTCACAAGTGGACTTCATTGGCAGATTTCTGAACAAGAAGGTGTTTATGCATGCATAAGGCACTTCTACTCCAGCTAGGGCACTTTCAAGGGTGTTGGCACCCTTCCTTCACTGATCTATCCATTTGAGAAGTTCGGCATCACTTTTGGAGGGGTTTCTGTGGTTGGAAAATTGTGATTTCACTTTTATTTGATAGCTGGTCTCTCTGAGATCATTTTGAGTATTTGTTTGTGTTGAAACTCCAAGCATTTATGGAACTATGAATTATCAAAGTTTCAATTGTGTTTGCACTTGAATTAAATTTATAAAATATATATTTGTTCCAGATTTCATCTTGTTGAACTTCGAAGAGTTTGGGATATTTCTATATTGGTTTTAGTCTATATTACATGAGAATATTGTCTTGAAAAGCCCATACGCTTCACTCGCCTAGGAAATAGGAAATTAGATTCATTCTTTAGGACTAAGTGGTGATATTGTTGGTTGTCATATAAATTCCTTTCTTTGACATAAATATTTAGACTCTCTTGGTAGTTAATGGCATTTTCACTTTGCTCCTCTAGGGTTTGAAGTGATTGACAAGTGGCTGTGATAAAAATCAAAATTTGTGATTGGGGTTTGAATCCAAACCTTTGTTTTCTATTTGATGCCTTATAAGGGGCATACAAAATGTATCAAAGCTTCAATCTTCCTAGCTTGGAAGGTTTCATTCAAAAGGAATAAATAGATGGCGAACATACATGAGAGCTTTGCCCTGGGGCAAGAAAGATCAGCGAATAGGATGAAACAGTTGATCCATGCCATGCAAAACCACAATGGAGAAGGAAGTTCTTCGAGAATTCACAGCATGAGGTAGCCCTTAGCCTCAAGCTTTGAAGTTGTTGCTAGGCCATTTATGCCTACCTTCCTCCCTAAAGAAGAATCCATTCCAGAGATTGAGACACAACAATTGGTGGGCAGCAACATTGTTGCCATCTATGAAGAGTACAGGGCTCTTCCAGATGAGATTCGTGAGAAAATGTCACTTGTCGAGTTCATAGGGTTGAAGAATGGTAGAATGGGAATTGGACCAAGGTCCAAACCCCGAGTTATACCCAAGGAAAATGGGAAAGATGTTCCATCCCTAGAGGGAAAGAATCCCTCCATCATGATCAAGGACGAAGAAGAACAATCGAAGTTGTTGGGCATTGAGAGGGAGCAGCCCATTGAAGCCCTAGAAGCACCCATCACTCTTCCCAAGGATGAGCCATTGACTGATTTTCAAAACAGCAGTATGAAGGGTCAAGGGTTTGATGAAATCTTGAAGCACGAGCCTAGGAAAGAGAAGGAAATCATGAAGCACGAGTTGGAAGGCAAAATCCTTTGATATTCAATGATAATTCATTGATTTCTAAGGATGACATGTGGCAAAAAAATGGACAAGAAAAATCAGATATGCATGAGGCGGCCCTTAGGGTCAAGCTTTGGAGTTGTTGCTAGGCCATTTAAGCCTACCTTCCTCCCTAGGGAAGAATCCATTCCGGAGATTGAGACACAACATTCGGTGGGCCACAACATTGCTACCATTTATGAGTACAAGGCTCTTCCGGATGAGATTCGTGATGCAATGTCACTTGCCAAGTTCATAGGGTTGAAGAATGGTAAAATGGGAATTGGACCAAGGTCCAAACCCCGAGTTATACCCAAGGAAAATGGGAAAGATATTCCAGCCCTAGAGGCAAAGAATCCCTCCATCATGATCAAGGACGAAGAACAATCGAAGTTGTTGGGCATTGAGAGGGAGCAGCCCATTGAAGCCCTAGAAGCACCCATCACTCTTCCCAAGTATGAGCCATTAACTGATTTTCAAAGCAGCAGTGTGAAGGGTCAAGGGTTTGATGAAATCTTGAAGCACGAGCCTAGGAAAGAGAAGGAAATCATGAAGCACAAGTTGGAAGGTAAAAATCCTTTGATATTTAATGATGATTCATTGATTTCTAAGGATGACATGTGGCAGAAAAATGGAGAAGGAAAATCAGATTTGCATGAAGTATATCAAGATGACATTATGGAAGGGTATGTCCATGAAGGAAGGGCACTTCCGGTTCTTCATGATTACTTTCAATTCACTGGAATTTTCCAAACAGCAGTCAATGATGGGCAGATTGAGGGAGTTCATAACCTTGAAGAGAGTTTTGAAGATGTTCCAAACAAGTACCAACAAAATAAGGGTGAGCTCCTTGTTGGCAGCCCAAGGTATGATAGAAATGATCACATTTTGTCTCCTCCTATGTCACTGCCATACTTGTGTCATCATGGGTAGCTTGTTGAAAAGAATGATCATATGTCATGTTTGATGCCTCATAATATAATTGGTGATAATGTGAAGAACTCGTTGAGTAACAAAGAGCACATAGATTCTTCCTTGCAAATTCCAGATTGCTTGTACATAGAAGTTTGGGATCCAGAAGATCTTTTGAAGAGTGCTGCTACAAACTTGGGGACTGCTGCTACCTACATTCTTATGGCAGCCATAAGAGAATTGGTAACCACAAGGAGAAGGCATTTCTCACCCACAGTGAGGGGTGTAGTGTTTACATCAGGTGCAAGATGGTCTCCAACTACCACCATCCCAATTTTGCAGGAGAAAGTACAATGCTACAACCACGGTATGATGTTCTTTCTTAATTCATATTTTGGAAGGATAGTTCTCTCCTTGGACAGTTGTAGGTTGACATATATGATGAAGCTCTTTGGGTTTAACATGATGTGTGAAAGGGATTTCAAGTATTGCAGTTGTTGCACCTTTCCTATGTTACTAATATCCAAGATTTTTGAGTTGGAAATGCTATGCTACAGCCATGATGGGTTGTTCTTCCCAAATTTATGTATGGGGTTGTGCATATCTTCCATGGACAACAAGAGATGGGCAGGTTTGGAGACATTCTTTCCACTTAATATGATGTGTAAAAGGGTTCACTCATTAAGATCAAGCAAAGCCAACATCCCAACATCTTTGGCATTGCTTGGGAAGAAATTTAGAGCTGTACATGGCTATTACACCCACTCATCCGCACTCCTATGGTCTGATCCAAACCAATTTGTGAAGAAAATTCAGTGGGGCAGCTTGGAGGCAACAATTGGAACCCAAAATCAGCAAGATAACAACAATCAAGAAGAGGTGAGTGTAAGTATTGGTATGCATTGTTTACATCTTATGTTGGAATTCAAGAAGAAGGCAATACTTCAAGGTAGAGTGGATGGAGTTCCAAGCATGGCTACCACAAAGAAGGAAGAGGCATATTTTCAGAGCACTCAATGCATAGAGACAAGCAAGGGTCTACTTTTAGGTAAGGTTCTCCATGGTGATAATTTTTGGTTAGTTCCGGGCATACACAGTATTACTTCCTTGTGGGGGACACTTGAAGAATTATGTGCAAAATGGAGCTTTCTTGTTGAAAGCCATCTTCTACACCAAGTTGGGGTAAGTGTGAGCGGTAAGAGTCTTGAACTAAGGGCCAATATGTCTGCTGATTTCAATTGTAGACCTGCTGTTCTTAATTTTTCAGCTGATGTAAGACAATTTTCAGTCCCTAAATTACTCATGAATTTGCCTTTCTCCATAAGATTTCAGTTTGCTAGTTATATCAATGTCATATGGCTGAGCATGCAAAATTCAGAATTGGGACTGCCATTAAGCAGTCATGGGCAGCAGCAAGCATGCACTTCTAGGAAGGATTTCATCATTGGATGATGTGGGAAGAAGGATAAAGCTGGAAGAAACAAATAAATCAGACCTGATAGCCTTGATTTGGATGAGGTCCCAAGTATTTTATGGTGGTTGTAAATTGTTTCCAGCTCATCCACAATCTGATTTGCATCTTGTAATCAGAGGGATAGCTGGTCAAGTTGATTATTCATCCATTTCTTGCTCTATGATAGAAACTACAGCAGTTTGGAGATATTTTGGTACAGCTGAGTACGTAAAGGAAAGAGATGTCACTGTTGTTTTTGAAGTGGAAGATAAAGAAGACTTCAATGAAGAGAGGGGCAGCAGAGGTATGAGTTTGTTTGGATTGAAGCTCCTTCATTTAACAAGCACGGGATCTAGATTATGGGAGCACTACAGCATGTTCCTCCACCTTGATATGATGATACTTGGGCATATGACTTTGCATTTGCTTGAGGACAAGCAAATTTGGGAAGTGAGAACTGTAATATCCCCTTTTTCCACACTAGTCACTATGAAGGTCTTGGGACCATTCCACCTTCTGTGGGCTTCAAGGAAGGAAAGCAAGGGAGGTGAACATTGCCATAATTGTAAGTGATTGTATTTTCCTTATTTATTTGGTTACTAATTATGGCTTGGAGTGATTTGATTAGGTGATAGGTGAATGACAAAGCAAAAAGGAACTTCTATCCTCTCCTTCATTAAGGTTGGTCTTCTTGAGAGCTACGATGGAGATAAAGAAATACTCTTTCCCTTTTCATGAGGTCAGTCTTCTTAAGTGAAGATTAAAAGTGCATTTCCCCTTCATTAAGAGGTCGTTCATGAAGATTGATCTTCTAATTCATCCTTGGTGCCAATAAGGGTACTTAAGGAGGTTCGAATGGAGGAGGGGATCGGTATCATTCATTGCTAGGGTTAAGTGGTGATATTGCTAGTTGTCATATGAATTCCTTTGTTGTCATAAATATTCAGATCACTCTTGGTTGTTAATGGAATTTTCAGTTTGCTCCTCTAGGGTTTGGAGTGATTGACAAGTGGTTGTAATAAAAATCAGAAGTTGTGATTGGGATTTGAACCCAAATCCTTGTTTTATGTTTGATGCCCTAGAAGGGACATTACACATGTTCACTAGAAAAGGTATGAAACATTCTTCAAGATAACCGTGGACAATTATTTGTCCAAAAAAACAATGGAAGAAGCCACATGGTGTTAGAAAATATGAGAGAGAGAATGAAGAGAAACTAGAAGGCACGCGACACACTTCTTAGTGTCTATCATTTATTAAACATAAAAGAAGTTACATCAAGTTAGGTAGTTATACATTGTGTAACTAAAGTACATTAACTAATATTAAATTAGTTAATGTTTACTTAATAACTTAAATAACCTTTTGTTTAATGACTAATCCAGAAACTACTCCAAGTTTGTCCTGAAAGTTTACAAACATAATGGGACCAAAAGATTTAGTCATTAAATCAACAAGCTGCTCCTCAAATGTTAATTTGAAATCTAGAGTCCTATGACACTTTGCGGTTGTAAATATATGAGTTTTTGTTAAGACAAAAGCCAAGAAAGATTGAAGACAGCAACATACGTAAACAGTCATGTAGGCAAAAGATATATTAGGCTGCCCACCAACTGCATGTAGTGTGACTCATTCACTAGAAATGAATCGTTATTGGCTAATAACTTCAACCCAATCTCCATAGTTCTAAAACCAAAATCTCAAAGATGTTGATCAAATTTAATATATCGAGTTCTTAAAGCCCATTGAATTGCATACAAGGACTTAATCAATTTGCAAACCAAATGATCACGACCAAGTACATGAAACCTTCGAGTTGCACCAAGTAAAACTCCTCGTCCAATTTTTAGAGAGAAACAACTAGAATGTGACCATCTTTGCGATATTTGCAATAGGAGCAAAGAACTCATAGTTTTCTCCCTTACGTATTGAAAAACCTTTCCCAACAAGACACACCTTGAACTTGTCAGAGTACCACCAGCTTTGTGTTTTAAGCGTATCCACCCATTTGTATCCAATGGAAAACTCCACCAACACACTGTAATAATTCCATCAACTATGGTTTAAAAACCTTGTATCTAGTTCTTTGGTGATGCTTTTGATTGAGTGTCTTTTCTCGTGATCTCACCATACGCCTCTTGTGCAAATTGGATAGTGGAGTCTCCCTCCACAATTCTTTGAATGGCTTTTCCTACTATCTCACCATGCACCTCCCGCCCATCCTATAATTGGGGCATTTTATCCGCCCACACATGAAGCATTTCGGCCTCCCGCACATCCTATTTAGAGGTTTCTCTCTCCACACGTGCCTTTATGTTGACTATGATTCAATCAACAAGCCTATACACACCATCTTGCCCAAAGCCTACGGAAACTACTCCGGTTTTTTGTGTCACATCAAATACAATACACTTTTGCGCAAAGAAATTTACAACGATATTGGAATTTTATATTAACTAAGGAACAAATAAGAAATTTCTATGTATGCAAGGAACATACCTAATATTCCTTACTAAGAGTTTTTTAGCATTATCCAGAACTATATGAATATCTCCTATCCTCTATACTCCCAAGTACTCATTGTCATAATACTGATTGAATTAGAACATTTTACATTTGCATTAAATGTTAGATACAGTCCTTGACATGAAAAATGTATGGATGCGCCTAAATCAATGAGCCAAAGAACTAGTAGCGAGCATGATATTGTGTGAGCATACTCTTCCTCAGAATCCCATTCTTGATTGTGGTGACATTTACATGAACTCTCACCTTTTTGTTGTGGGAAAAAGGTCATACTAGTGCTTCCAACAACCCTTTTTCATATGCCCAACCTTATGACAATAGTGACATTTACAGTATCTGGAAGATGATTCACCAAGAATTCATTTCCACTTCCACTTTGACTAAGCAGCAAATGCACTCTCTATTTGTCCAAAAGTAGCCTCACTTGCATAAATCTTCCTACGTTCCTTCAAAAGCAAGTAGGAACTAACTTGACCAAATGTCGGGACCTAGGAACTATGTGTAAGACCTCCACAAATGTCTCATGGGTGGGCCCCGTAAACCATTCAGAACAAGCACAACCAAGTCGTCGTCATCCACATTTTTCTCTATGGCAGCGACTTGGTCTTGGATATCTTTCATCCATAGAAGATGTTCTGACAAATACCAACTCTCGTGCATCTTTGTTGAAAACAGCAAATTCTTCAGTACAAAACCTGACTTTTCTCCAAAGTTTGATGCTTGTTCCGGGACCTGGTCCAAAGCACACTTGCTTAAGTGGTATTCCAGACCTCGGGTATCAAACCCTCCAACACAAACAACTTCAACAACAGCAAGGCCACCTTATGATGCTTGTCATAATCCACAAAATTCGCAAGAGGTCTTGTTTCAGTACCGAGAATGTTTTTATCGCAAGTCCCAATACTCTGCATTTATCAAAAATTATGACTTCAAACATTGTAATTTTGACCAATTAACTTTTGCACTTATAGCAAAACTAGAGTTTGAATTATGGCCATCATTTCTGCCCTCTGACCTATATCTCAATGCAAAAACTTGACTAGCAACAATAACTCAAAAACACGTCCAAATATTAAACTATTGATGAGGTCTTAAAGTTTACAGAGAAATTAACTCAAAAACACGTCCAAATATTAAACTATTGATGAGGTCTTAAAGTTTACAGAGAAATGCCTGTGAATGCTGAGTTCTTCCGGCCTGAGGTCTTCTACTCGTGCCTATGCACAATCTGGTCTTTCATTCGCGTATTTTCCCAGTCGGGTCTAAAAGAATGACTGCAAGAAAAAATACAAATCGAAGTACAGAAACTACAGATCGACTTTTACAAATCGAAACTGCACAAATCTCTGACTGCAAATCTATCAACCCTTTTTCTCTACAACTGCAAAATTATGTGAATTGTAATTCTTTTGACAGCCTTCCACTGCCGTGCCTAGTTGACTGTCAAACAGAAAGAAATTATTCCCTAGATGACAGAAATCAATCTTCGCAGCCCTAGATGACCGTATGATGAGTTGAAAACTCGCAACAGAAAAATCCCAACAGATTCTGGCCTGTCAGCCAAGAAATTACCCTATCGGCCATGGGACTCCTTATGACCCTGTCGACTGATCTAAAATGTAAAACACTTGTCGTCTTCAACTCATGAACCGGTTTGTATTATCCACAAAAATGCAGTCTTCAACTCACAAACTAGTTTACATGATCTAATCTTTAAATCACACCTTCTACAACTTCAAATCACAAAAATAGTGATTAAAAATGATGATTCTTTTCTTCCATCTGCAGATTACCCCAGAAAACTTACTGGGGCTTCCTGTAACCTTGAAACTCTTCTTCTACTTACCATAGTTTGTACCCTCTTCCAGGGCTTCCTTGAACTCCAAGCTTGCTATTCGTACCCTTCTCCTAGGGCTTCCTCGAACAGTGGCTCTGATACCAGTGTTAGAAAATATAAGAGAGAGAATGAAGAGAAACTGGAAGGCACACGGCACACTTGCATCTTGTGTGTCCATCATTTATTAAACATAAAAGAAGTTACATCAGGTGAGGTAGTTATATGTTGTATAACTAAAGTACATTAACTAATATTAAATTAGTTAATGTTTAATTACTAAACATAACAACTTTTATATGTGGGACTCTTCGAGCATGTAGAGTCTTCCAAAGAGGCAAGATCCTAAGTCACAAGGTTCGAGTTCGCGTTCATGTTCGACGAGGATAAAGTTCGGTTCAAGTTCGCCAAGGGATAAAGTTTGAGGAAAAAAACGACTTTAAGTTCGAACATTTTTTTGGAACAAAATGCATAAATATGTCAGGAGGACGGAGTGGAGAGAGCTTTATATCCACTACTTTCAGTCAGTATATATATATATATAAACATTTGTAAAATAATGCAAAATCGCGTCAAAAACTTCCCATGTAAAAGTAATGGATAAAGTTCGAGTTCATGTTCGACAAGAATAAAGTTCAGCGAAATTCGAACTTTTTCGATAAAATTCACCGAACCTTGTGACATAGGCAAGATCTATTACAACCATAAGAAAACTATCTTTGACTGATGAAGCTATAAACTGCATTGTTCAAATAATAAATGGTAGCCTGATTGGGAAAACTAGATGTAGCAGGTTCATGGTACTGTACAGGTTGATGGTGCGGATGCTGAAGTGGGTGATGCTAAACGCGGTATGCAGGATGATATTGATGCTGACAGAGTTGAGGTCAATAATATTGAAGATATCGTAAATGCTTTGCATGAGGCTGCTGACACGTTGGAAATGAGCCACTTGATGCAAAATCAGATTACAAACCTTCCAGCTCTAGTGGCATGGCACCAGCTGAATCCTCTTCTTCGTTTATGCTTTCATCTAATTCCTCAACGGATGATCCACCGTGCCTCCTTTCACAGGTATTATAGGGTATATTTTCCCGATTTTCTCGAAAAAATGCTAGAGGAGAAGGCTAAGACAATGATTGACACAGTTCAGTAGATTGTAGACTCTATTCCACCTGAGGATGTCAGTTGTAAATCTGCTGTTGGGATGATGCAAGGGCTTCCAATGAGAGTCTTGGAAGGGAAGATAAAGAGAAGGAGGTCACATGAATGCTGTTGATTATGCTTGTTGGCTAGATTTTTGCATAGCATCAAACCTAGGCAGTCATGAGATAAATCTCCCTCATTTAACCGGTGAGGCTCCCGTGTCGGTTTGTCAATATAAATGTGTTATTATCTATCGGGGGTTTTACTTTAACCACTTAGGGAGAGGACCCCATGACCGTGCACCCTAACTTTAGGGGCACGTAGATATATGTAGGGGTCTCGTCAACATAAAAAAATTATATCATCGTATAGCGTATCATCATGCCACATCAGCGTTTTTCGTTTCGCGTGTTAATTTGGAGGAAAAGTAGTTTTGAATTGATTTAAAATGAAAAAAATATATATAAAGCATTTGAAAGAGGTACCATGACCGAGCGCCTTATGTGTCACATTGTCATTGGCTCTTAAAAAGTGTCATTAATCAAATAGTGAACAATTATTAGTCATTTTTTCAACAATCAATAGTGAAAATCAATGTACAATTATTGGTCCTTACTTATAGGGTCCTCTCCCTAGTTCATGAACCATAACTAAGAAGTTTTGCAGCAAGTAAGCAGCTGTTTAAGAAAGGAAAATTATAGAAGAAAGAAGTAAAGGAAATACAGAGAAGAAATGGGGAAGATGTGCATCCCAATTAGTAGATAGCAGAGCTAATTGCATGCACATAGAAAAAACTTAATAGATATGAACACACATAATTATAAAACAAACGCAACTCTAGATCTAGATCTAAAATAACACAAAGTTTATCAAGAGATCTAAGATTCAAAGCAAGAAACAAAGTACACCGTGACACAAAGTTCTCCGGAAACCTGCTCCTTTGTATTCCTCTGCTCCAAGTTGCTTTCAGGAGTTTAGCACAAAGTCTAGAACTCAGGATTGCTGCTTACAAATTCTGATCGATCCTTAACCCGGAGGTTCTTCTCCTACTTATAGAATGTAGGAGGGAAAGTACAAATAGAAGACTCAAACTGAACTAAAGTATGAACAACAAGTAAAGATGACATTTGGCAATCATCCTCAACTAACTTCTTCTTAAGTGACACATGTATCACTTAACTAATAGAATGGTTCCACATGACTTCAAGTAATGGTTGCAAAACCAATAACTTAGAAGTTTTACAATTTCATCCGGGAACATAGAAAATAGAAGAAGTCATGCCAGCTGTAATGTTTACATCTTCTTCTTGTTCTGATATCTGATATACTTGTCGAACATATAATTCAGCATCCTTCCATCTGTTTTAGCCACTGCTTCCTTCTCTCGTCTCCGAATCTGCAGCACCCTTCATTCAACACTTTGCTGCATGCTTCCACCTCTTCCAAACTCGGCCCAAACCTCGCAATGTCTGCAGCGCCACCAATCTATTGATAGAATTCATCGTGAAAGGCTTGGTAGCTTTATCAATTCTCTTTTGCACCATCAGAAGAGAACCTTCCAGGGAATTAGGCACCTCGTTAGAAACAATCCGCACGTATGAAGTAACACCTCCGTCCACTCTTTCCTCAGTGAAAGAAATGATACTGTCTGGTAAATCTGATGTTCTACTCTCAGCGCTGCATCTTTTCAACAAAACTCTGCAGATCTCCAAACGGAAGATACTGCAAACTCTAGCAAACTGCTTCCCCTTCTCAACCGATCCATCCAGTACAATTTGTTCTCGCAACCAATACATCTCCGTACAAAGATGTTGATCTCGGCCAAAATACTCGAGTTACTCTCTGCTGCAATGTATTCATGCCTTCTATGCTTTCCATCAGTTGCTTTAGTTGATTTGCTGCATCGTTCATAACCTTTAGGTAGGCTGGCACTTCCCCAAGTTGCACAGAAGCTTGACGAATAATCAGATCCTTCCATTCGTCAATAGCCTTTACTTGATTGCTTGCATCTTCCATTTCCTGCATAAGATGATCACTCACCTGCTCTGAAATGGGTTGAATGGAAGGTTTAGCAACCTTGGCTATGATCTCACATAATTGAGATATTTGCTTCTGCAGCTCTTCTTTCTCCGCCTTTTCACTGTCAAGCCTAAGGAACAAAGCATCCATCAATGTCTGCGTGTCCTGCTTCAATCCTTCAGTGGTAGCTTGACCGAGTGGTATTTTGGTCACCGTCACATCTTCTGCCGTGAGCTCCTCTTCTATCTTTCCTTCCGCCGGAATTGATATCTCAGCAAACTTCTCTCCCGAATCCTTGATGATCAACCTAGAAGTTGCTTTAGCAACTTTAGGCCTTCTGTCTCTTCTGCTCAGATCCTGAAGTAGCTGCAAGTCATGCTCCTCTAAGTTCATCTCTACTCTTGCTTCCGGAACCAACTGCAAAGCTAACCATTCCGAGAAGTTACTTCTCGGGGAGTGAGAAGTCGCTGAGTGCACTACCATCTCCCGCTCTGCATCCTCTCCGTCAGAAAGTGCCACAGTGTTATGGCTGCCATCTTCTGAAACATCCAAGGACAAAGCTCTTTCGAACTCCGTCATCTGCAGCTTCAACATCTCCTCTGGAACGGGTGATGAACGAAGTGGCTGAGGAGAGAAGACGAACGTCGCCAGATTCAATGAAGGCATGGAAGCGTCCTGCTGCTGCGGTGCAATAGTTGGTGAAGTCGGAGTCAAAACTATGGTCGTAGAAGTGGTCTTCTCTTTCTCTTGAGATCTTCTGTGTACTTTCAACTTCTCGGACCTCCTGCTGCTTTCTCCTTCATGCTTTCGCTTGAGGGAATCTCCTGCGCCAAAGTTGCCCGTGATTTGATTCATCAATACTTCATCAAGGCAGTATCCCTTCGTCGCCAGCCTGATTCTCAAGTATTCAACAACACACTCCCAGATCTCTCTTCAATTGAATGGCAGCCTCCATTGTTATCCTACAGTATAGCTTTATCTCCTCCCATTTGATGGTAAGTGTCAAGTACCACGTTCCCATCATCTTTAAGATCCGCAGGTATCCGCGCTAATCCAAAATCGAACACTTGCTTTGCTGATAGCCTGCTGAAATCTTTCTTTCTAACCTCGTACTCACTTCTGCACTTCATCCAGAAATCTTCTAACGAAGGCACATGTGCGTACTCCTGGGAGATTGTCTTCCTGGCTACTCCAAATGGATCGAAGTTAAGCCGTGCAGGGAAGAACTCTTGCTCATACTCGGATAACATTTGCGCTTCCATCCCTCGAGCTCTGTGAATGCTGATGC
Source organism: Taxus wallichiana var. yunnanensis (assembly GCA_018340775.1). NCBI lineage: Eukaryota > Viridiplantae > Streptophyta > Pinopsida > Cupressales > Taxaceae > Taxus > Taxus wallichiana. The sequence goes on from CM031239.1 coordinate 963,652,194, forward strand.
AACTGTAATATCCCACAGTGATTGGGAAGAAGCCCGTAGACTTGTGCCGCTTCGACTGAAGGTCGTGTAACTCCACAACTTGCTCAGCTCCATGGCGATCAATCTATCATTCGAATACATGGGCATCTTTATTGGTTCTCCAGAAAAGCCCGTAACCCTGAGGTATGTGAAATCTGCAAATTGAATGAATAGTATCGATCTTGGACACTTGCTTCCCATGCTTCCTTGCTTACCTGTTGGCCTTCAAGTCTTTGTCAGCTGCGCAGATGAAATCGTAGAAGAAGTCATCGTTGATCACTTTGAAGTCTTTCTCACGCAGTACGATGGTAAGTCAGGGTAGCATTCGAAAATGGAGTCCTTAGAAAGAACACCACATCTATCCAGCTTGGAAAAGACACCTGTGAAGTGCGCAGCATACACCAAGTATGAAGTCATCTTGAAGTGAAAATACGCTTCACGTTCCGAGAGTTGCTCACCGATGTTGCTGCTTAATAATTCCCGACCAATTGATTATAGAATCAACCTTGTTGATTTGATGGTCTGATGAAAGCATACATCCATGTACGGAAAGTGTAGGCATTCACTTCGCCATTCAACTGCTGCATGCATGATTTGACGACATCATCTACCTCCTGCACCAAATTGGACCGTGGAAGGGTTCTCAGGAACTTTGAAGGGGATCTAGGCTTCTTCATGAACCAATATTCATGATGCTCACACAATCACCGTATGTTTCTCCCACCTACTGTCAGCATCCTGAATGCTAATAGAAGTCACCACCCTTCGCACTGGAATCTTCAGACAATAATTGATGAACTCCGCATCCAAACGAATTATTGTCTTTCCCGCAACATCACGCACTGATCTGGATGAAGGATGATAAGATCTAGCACACTCCATCACGAACTCTGGCAATTGGGTTGTACATGGGAAAGCTGCAGCTCGGATAATTCCACTACTTTTGACCGCACGCATGAGTGAAGTCTTTCCCGCTCTGGATCTATCAATCAAATCAGAAAGAGGTTCTGGGCCTAGATCCGTGTCTCCTATGTCTGCAAGTTTGGAAGCAATGCATGAATCCATCGTGCTCTCTTTTTCATCTCCTTTCGCCATGGCTTTGTCTATCTTCCTCTGAATAATTCTTTTTCTTCTAACTTGGCCGGATTTCTTCATACTGGTGCAGATCTGGACAATTCTTCAGATTCGGAGGATATTTGCAATGTATTGGACATTGATAAAAACTCCTTTTCTTTTGTGAAGCACCTGTAATGAATTCCTACAATTTATTCAGACAAAAATGGCCACCGGAGCATGAATAGTGAATTTAAATTATAAAAATCTGCACTTTTCAAGCCTGCTGCCCCAAAAATTGGTGTTTAATTTGCACATAAAGAGAGCATGAATCCTTTCAATCAACACCTGAGCTCCTGTAACACCTGTGAAAACAACTATGCAGACAAAGATCAACCTCCTCCAAAGCATGCGCCAAATCTGGAAGCTTTTAGCCTTGTTAGCACTTTGTCTGAACAAAATCCTTCCTCTAATGGGGCGCACTTTTCCTCTTGGCTGCAATTCTTTACCTGTGAATTAAATAATTCACCCATATGGCTGCCCATGCTTATATAACCTTCACAATTCTATAATTAATAATTGCCCTAACAATTAAAGGCAATTAATTAATTAAAAATCATGCTTTTCTCTTTTTAAAATAGCATGTTTAAGGATAGCCATCCAATAAATTCAATTAATCCAATTTAATCCTTCACACAAAGACTTCACTCAAGCTTCACAGTGTGCTTTTGACCATAGCCACTGAAAATAGAAATTAATTTAATGTTTTAATGCCTTAAAAAACATTAAATAATACCCAAATGGGGCGCACTTTTTGAGAGGAAGAGGGCAGCCACTAAATAAATTAAATTTAATGAATTTAATTCCTTTCTTTTATTCCATCTTTGACTTGTTGACCTCCTCCAAGCTTGGGCGCACTTTTTGAGAGGAAAGATTAATTAAATTAATCCAATTTAATCATTCCACCATCACTTCAAAGGGGGCGCACTTTTTTGCACATGTAATTCTATTTTTAAGAATTTTTCCACAATGGGATTCTTTACCCTGCAAGGCAGGCACCAAAATCCCGTGATCCACTTAAGTGATTTGACTTTGACAATGGGATTATTTACCCTGCAAGGCAGGCACTAAAATCCCATGATTTCACTTAAGTCACTTTCCTTTTATTATATCATGGGAATTTTTACCTGCAGGCAGACAATAAATTCCCACTGCCTCGCACCTCTATTTTCCCACTGCAGGTTTAAGTGACTTTTATAACACGGAAAAAGTACCTGCCAGCGGTATAAAATTCCCACCCTACCCGTGGCTTATATTTTTCCCATAGCGAGCTTAAATCCTTTGTTTTCCAAAAATGCGCCCATCCCCATGAGGGGCTTTTCTGTCTGCACGACTTCACTTTTTCCCAAAGTGATCCGGACCTCCAATGACGACTTCCTCCGGGCATAATGTGCGTGTATGTTTTTCAATTTACTCCAGGCCAAAAATCGGGCTTACCGTGAAGGAATTGCTCCAGAGAAATTTCACAGAAAACAAAACGGACACCACAAAAACACGAAAAATTGCCAAAAGTTACAAATAAAGCCCAAAACTTAAAATAAGTTAAAATCCTTCTAGCACATAGAAATAATAACATATTCGCTCATAATAGAGTTAAAACAGAGCGCAAATAGCCTCATACGGGGCTCAAAATAATTAAATACAAATTTCCCGCAGACAAATCCCGACGACAGAATAAAACAATTTTGGGCATCTGGGTATTTGGCGAAAAGGGCTAATATGGTTCTTTGGGATTATCTTGACGCAATACAAGAACTTTCAGGCAATAAAAACAACAAACGACCCGTTATTTTAAAAGTACGAAAAAATTTCGGATAGGGTAGTCGTAGATTTCGGGGTTAAATGCGAGTGACACCATGTTTGGGCCATCAAGGCTTCCCAATGATGATACGGTCAATTGATTCTCATTTCTCTCTCGACTTACTTTTGTTTTTGTGTTTTGTGCACTAAGTTAGCATGATAAACTCTTTCTCGTATTTTATTGTGCTAGACTTGATATGCTTGTAATAGGTGGTTTACGCAATTTTGGTAAAGAGATGGATGTACTATGTTGAATTTCATTGTTTTGGGATTATTTTAAAACTTTGCAAACATTCAACTCAATATGAAAAAATTATAACTTATAGAATAAAACACTAGATGTAGCATCATTATTATCAAGAAAATGCAGACTTTTTTATTAGAATTTATTAATTTAATAGTTTTCATCAATTACTGACATCAACTAAATTAGCAAAGTTAACAAGCTAAAGCATATCATTTCATCAACTAAATTCACAAAATTAATAATCAAAGCATGTATTGATATGAGGTCGGAAAGACCATTTCCTTTACCCATCATCACTGCAAATCCTCCCTTTTACCCGATCAAGCACTTTCTTTGCAGGTTTAGTGGAGTGTTCATGTGTGATCCCCGGCCTATTGGCCACCCCACATATTTAGGTAGTTTACATTCAATAGTGGGAGCCTCCCCATACACAGGAGGGGCTTAGCCCTGCACTATTGGTGAAAACTCAATAATTTGCAACATGATAAATTATTTCGCCAATACTGATTCAAGTCCTTGATCTCTTTTATATTCCTTACTTGGCGCCAAAGGCCAATTAGAAGAGGACTGACCTCTTAAGCTTCACTTTATCTTTTAATTGCTTCTTTAATCTCTCCAAACCACCGACCTGCCTCCTAAAGGAAAACACTAAAAGAAAACATTAAATCTAATAAAAGAAAACTGAAATGAAATGCAATTCCTTCCCTTGTTCATTCATACTTCTTTGCCATGATAAGGGAATGGCAAGAAGTCCACATTTAGGCCTCAATTCAAAAAAGGGGACATTACACCATGCCTCCTTCAAATCTTCTTCTTCTACATAAATTTCTTTCATGGAATCAAATCCAATGATTTCCAAATGCATCTCGAATTAGTACGACACATCTACTCGGTGCATCAAAGAACCCTACTAAACTTCTCAATCCTATGCTTCAAGACAAATGAGTAACCTTGCAAAAACTCAACCCATTTCATGTGCTTTAACTGTTTTTATGAATTGCACTATTTGGTGGTTTATGTACAACACAAACTCCTTAGGAAACAAGTAGTGCCTCTTTAGGGTTGCACTTTAGGGTGTAGAATTCTTGATCGAAAATTAAAATTTTTTCCCATGCATCATTCAATTTCTGGTAGAAGTAAGCAATAGGGTTTACTTTCTCCACTCAACACCACCGCACCGCTTCATCACTCGAATTACAATCAACCTCAAATACCTTGCTAAAATCAAGTAGCACCAACATTGGTTGTCTTAACAATCTCTTCTTTGACTTTTGAAAACTATACTCTGCATCAATTATCCAAGAAAGTTCTTCCTATAACCTCTCATCGCCTTTGTTATAGGCACACAAATACCACTTAAGTTATTAATAGACTTCTTGTAGAAGCTTGCGGTCCGTGGAATCTTTGTGCTTCAAACGTGTCTAGGGTGATGGTCATTCGACACTAGCTCTCAACTTCTTTGGATCCATCTTGGGAAATCAAAAACTCAATTACACTAACTCTTCCTTCATGAAGCTGCATTTTTCAAATTAATGAACAACATCCCTTGTCAGGCAATCGCTTTCAAAACTTTTCCTAGATACTCCGTGTGTTCTTCGTTTGTTTTTGCTAAAAATTAGAATGTCATCCAAATACACAATGACACACTTACCAACAAAAGGTTTTTAAACTTATTCACAAGCCTTGTGAATGTACTCAATGTAATTAGTACAATCCATCTTTTGTTTTGAAGGTAGTCTTCCACTTATTTCCCTCTCTAATTCTAATCCGATGATAGGCACTCTTCTAATCAATCTTTGTTAAGTACCTCTCTACACTCAAGCAATCCATGCGCGAATGGAAATCTAAACTTGATACTTTTCTTGTTGATGGGTCCTGGAATCGGTGCACCTTTTTCACTCTTCACCTTTCTTTGGCATCGATACTACGGGTAATGTGCATGGGCTTGGACTCTTTGATCATCCCCACCTCTATCAATTCTTGAACTTGTCATCTTACCTCCTCACTCTCTATGAGTCATTCTATACATACCCTTGTTTGGCAAACTAGATCTTGGAATCGTGTCCATGTAATGACATATACTTTGCACAAGTGGCAATCCATTTGGAATGTCATTTGAAACGATAACTTCATATTCACCATAAAACTCTTCCACTTCGCACATAAGTACTTCCTCTCTCCTTGCCTTGCCATCCTGCGCAGGCCTAGGAATGAAAGCATGACATGCCTTCTCTGCTTTACCTCTTTAAGGAATTGCGTTCTCAGTAACTAGCAAAATTGTTGGACTATTGTCCACTTCTTCACTTTTCTCCTTGAAAGGACTCAAAGTGTATACCTTACCTTTCTTCACCAAAGTATACGTATGTGCTCTTCCATTATGCACAATGTTATCCTCAAATTGCCAAGGTTACCCAACAACCCATTGCATACATTCATCAGCATTATGTCACATAGAACTTCATCCTTGTATGTCCCAATCTAGAAACTTATGAAACATTGCTCATTCACTAGCAGTTCATGTCCCCTTTAACAACCATGATACTTCGTATGGATTAGGGTGCACAATCTTCTTTAGACCAAGTTTCTCAACCATCTTGTTCGAAACAAGATTATCAGTGATATCACTATCAATAATGACCTTACATCACTTATTTCCAGATTTGTCAATGCTAGTGAAAAGATTTTGTCTCGATGCAGGTGTGTTATCCTCTTTCGTTAGTTTCAATAACACTCTTCATCATTAGAGCTTCTAAGCACTCTAGCTGATCCGTAATCGACATGGATAGTCCATTGCACAATTCATTTACACAGATTATTTTCCATACTTGTTCCCAAATTCTACACTAAAGAAACAACCTCGAAAAAGTCATAGCTTGACGTTTCCCATCTCTTATGACTGTTATCTACAGCATGCATTCACTATGCAAACCTTCACATGTTAAATACATTGCATAGAATTCTTCATACTCTAGCAATGTTACTACCCAACATAGGACTGCAATTCAAACCCACATAACAGTAGAGCAACAAGAATATGATGTTCTTTATCTTTATGAGAGAACAAATTCAGTTTGTACTTGCTGCCATGGAGTATCATGCTTTTGCTCAGGCATTCAATTGATTCCTACAGTATCCTCGTGTTTGAGATAGAAGATAAGTTGCAGGAATTAACTAGTAAGCAACAATGAATCAGACACAACACAAAAGGAAGAGCATACACAAGGAATTTCCCCGAGAAACCCAACGTGGGAAAACTCCAAAAGAGTGAAGCTGGGCTTCCTCCATAGTTACCAGGTTCGAAAATCCGATTAAATTCGGAAGGGCAAAAAAATCCGAAAATTCGGAGTTCTCGAAAAAATACAGAAAAATCCGGTTCGGAATATATATACTTATATTATTATACATTTATATTATTGTATACTTATATTATTATATATAGACAAATCATACAAAAAAGCACCCATCTACCATAATCATCATCATCATAATGATTCTTTCAAAAGATTGCAAGAAGTTGCTTGGTTCAAAAAGGTACAAACATGGATTTTATGAAAATAAGAAAAATATTGCCATCAATGCGTAGAGCTCGAGAAAATATACACTTTTAGAGAAGACGGCACCTGAAACAGAGCCACAGAATGAAAGTTATGGCACATGCAAGTTTTTGCTGCTACATCTTCCCGGACCCTTTCCAAAAATGGCAAATTTTTTTCTGTCCTCGCGATTTTTTCACCGAAAATCCAAAAAAGGAATTTTTTTTTGCAAAAAGGTGGCCGAACCGAACCTGATTTATTCGGTTGCTTCAAAAAATGCAGTTCGAACCGGATTTCATATAAATCCGCTGAATCTGGCTATGGCTTCCTCATCTCCACTATCTTCCTGCAGTTTTACAAGCACTCCACCTTCTTGAGGCATACAAGGATGTCAACGGACTTTGATAGCATCCTACTCTTGCAAATGATCTCTGCAATCTATTGTAGAACCTGCTGCTCTAATAAACAAGAATACAGCACTCGGCCCTTACCACTGTGCAATCTTCAACTAGACTCGGCTACATTCAAATGAACACAACTCTTATCCTATGCACATTCTCTGTCTTTTTGAACCTCCAAGGGTTCTTTTATATAGCTGCACTACTCCCCAAGCATGCCCAAAAGAAGCCCAGAAGCTGGAAGAATGAAGAGAAACCATTCCTCTACCTTTTAATCTTCTCTACATTGAATCAGGCAAAACTTCCGCTTTAAATGGTCCAACAATTTCATAACTGTCTCTCTATGCATGCCACTGCTTGCAAAACCATCCAGGGGTTGTGTAGCCACCCCTTAAGACTGCAAAACTGCCAAGGGTGATTTTGCAACTCTAAAAATTCATCTATCTTCCGGAGACCATAACTTTTACATACGAACTCGAAATCACGTGCCCTTTTCTTAAAAGTGTGTGCATTTTCAAGAGGAACTCAAATATGCAATCAAAACATACTTTTGATAAATTCATATTCTGTAAAAGCCTTTGAACTGGAATCTATCTATTTTCTCAGACTTTGGCATGTCGCAAACCATGTTTGATAGTCGATTGTCTTACCGATTAAATTGGATGATCTTGATTATCCAGAATTCTGATCATTGGCTCCTCTACGTGATTGACTAACACAATGCTTCCTCATTTGTGTGTGCAACATGGTTGTTAGCCTCATTTCTTCTACTCTTGTTGCTTTGTTTTCCGTGCGAGCACTCGACTGCTCTATGCCCTACTCCTCCACATCTGAAACATGTACCAATGAATCCTCAACCTCTTCCCCGTCCATTGTATCCTCTCCTTGGGGAAGGATTTCCTCTTCCTCTCTACACATGATCATGATTGTGAGAAGTACTTACTTCTCCATTATAGTTGTGCTCTTAACTATAGTTGCACATTGCTCTTCTAAAGCACGCAAACTTTCCCTTTCCTCTCATTGTGTCTTGTTGTCTTCAAGACAACTTATCCTCAACTTTTAGCACACGCTGATAGGCTTCCTGCCAAACACAACCTTATCATTCCAAATTCATCTTCAATGGAAACACGCATGCCTTTTAAGTACCTCGATTTTCCACTCAATCTATAGAACTCTTGTGTGTAGTCCTTCATGCTCATCTCCTTTTGTCTCGGGTTTTGCAATTTCTTGAAAAGATTCAATTGGTAATCTGCAGGCAAAAATTTTGCATTCAACTTGGCAACCATTTTGTTCCAAGCCTTCACTTTATCCTTGTCATTTCTTTGTATATCCATTTGAATATGATCCCAACATAAGGATGCATCTCCCTTCAGTTTTGTATGAGAAAATCTAACCTTCTTATGGTATTTATTGACTCGGTAAAATGTTTCTCCAACTCCACAATCCAATCTATTAGATCCTCGTGATATTAGACTTCAACAGCAGTTAGGATATCCATTCGCAGCTTGCCTCTTATCTTGGCAATGGCCTTCAAATATCTATATTCAGGTTCTTCTTCAAATTCATCCATGTTTACCTTGAGGGCTTTTTCATTATGTGGGTCTGCACTTGCACCTCTTCTCTAAGCAGTTACCAAGGCTTCCAATCTTGTTTAGAAGCCTCACATTAAATCTACCAACTACGCCACCCTCCGTGGTCTTCCTCCTCCAGAATCTCTCGCATGCACCATTTCCATTCCTCACAAAAATAGCTTCTAAACCACCTATTCAGGTTCTTCTTCAAATTCATCCATGTTAACCTTGAGGGCTTTTTCATTATGTGGGTCTGCACCTGCACCTCTTCTCTAAGCAGTTACCAAGGCTTCCAATCTTGTTTAGAAGCCTCACATTAAATCTACCAACTACGCCACCCTCGGTGGTCTTCTTCCTCCTCCAGAATCTCTCGCATGCACCATTTCCATTCCTCACAAAAATAACTTCTAAACCACCTACCGAACACTCATTGCATTTGAAGATGCTTTCATTGCTTCTACTTTCACTCGCAAATGAGGATAACAAAACTTTGACACAACCTGCTCTGATATCAAATGATACAGTCATGGTTAGAGAATCTAATGAAGGACTGTCTTAGACTGTGCAGCCTAAGTACTCATGCAAACAAATCAATGGACACACAACCAAGATCTATGCACAACATGAAACATGTCTTTTCATTAACTTCAGCTGAGAAATTACAATCACATGCACAAAGATAGTCTTATTACAGACTCCATAACTCAGAAATTACAATGTTCCCAAGAGACGTGCTACACACAGTATCTCTACTCTCCAAATATTGTTGCGCAAGACATTTGTGCAATTCTTTCAAACTTTTCTGTGCAGAGCTTTCTAAACCTTCGTGCAATACTGGCAAAGACTAGTCTTTTATACTGCAACCAAATAATGTCTTTTCATTAACTTCAACTGAGAAATTACAATCACATGCACAATAATAGTCTTGTTACAGACTCCATAACTCAGAAATAACAATTTTCCCAAGAGACATGCTACACACAGTATCTCTACCTTCCAAATACTATTGCACAACACATTTGTGCAGTTCTTTCAAGCTTTTCTGCGCAGAGCTTTCCAAACTTTTGTGCGAGACTAGCCAAGATTAGTCTTTTATTCTACAACCAAAAGGCTGCACATGAAATAAGGTTGCGCAAATACTTATTACTACTCTTAAGTGTCTCTAGGTGATGCAATATTTCTTGTGAACCCGGATGCTCCTACATCACTATCCCAAGGAACAAACCTCGCTAGCAAACTCAACAAATAACCCCTTCATCTCATTCTTGGTCACGGACTTCACGCTGTTTCCTAAATAAACTCCCTTTGAGATTGTGGCAGAAGCTGCAAAAATTGATTGACACTCTCATGCAATTTTTGCTTTCCCAATAACAGAAATACAAAACTGCAAATATAGAGTAGAATAAGTGATAACACAGGGAAATGGAGGGCCCTGTTCACCCAAGAGTGGATTGCACCTGAAAATCCGTCTATAACACAGCATTTCTCACATGACAGTGAATCTTTGTTTGCATTAGAAATTGAAATAGTAAAAGATACATTCTTTAGGGGTTTTTCCCACCCCTTTATATCAAAACCACAAAACAAAAACTTCTTAGCTTATAATCTAACCCTTCATTAACTCTAGGCACATGAAATATAACATAACTTGATAATAATGCTAAGACTAAAGATAAATCTAGGGACAAAGATCGTATAACATATGTTGTGTCGAGGTAAACCACGTCACATCAACAAACTGTATTGGTATTTTTTCTCTCTCATGTTAGCAATCAGGGACTCTCATAAAATGATCAGGTAAGTACCTATTGTAAATTTGTAACTGCTTAAGACAGTTAAAGTTGCTTTTATGATCATTTATAAAGTACTACTTTTGTTCCTGTTGTTACTTCTTTATCTGCTACTGTAAAAAGAATGCAGTGCTATTGGTGTTCTCCTGCCGTCAGACCATCATTTACCTTCAGGCCATTGTCACCTTCACACCATCATTTCCTTCAGGAAATTCATATCTTACTTTGTTTAAAAACTAATGAATAAGTTAAATACCAAAGGTGCTAAGTTGATTGGAAGACCAAAATAGTGAAGATAACATATCCCAACAGGAAAACATGAAGAAACACCCATCTCTGTATAGGTTTGGTGGTGCCCATCCTCTGCACCAATCCTTAATGGTTTATTTTACTAAGCAGTTCTGACAACTTATTCATATTTAACAGCTGGGAAGGGATATGACAAAAAGAGGCCAGTGCATCTCTCTTCTCTCTGTGAGCTCTTATTGTTTCTTCAATGGCTAGTGTTGTGCTTATAAGATTCATCCCCTTTGGCTCAAATTAAATATTCTAATCACTTACGCATCACTGCATCCGTTCACCATATATTTGTGTCAACAGCCTCTAATACTGAATATAATTCCACTTGAACACTCTCCTATGGAAAATGATCCCCCTTGAACCCTCTAGTGTCGTGCCATTATAAGATTCATCCCCTTTGGCTCACATTAAATATGCTAATCCCTTGCACATCACTGCATCTGTTCACCATTTATTTGTGTCAATAGCTGTGTTACAACCTCTAATACTGAGAATGATTCCTCCTGAACCCTATGATATGGACAATGATCCCCTTTGAACCCTCTAATTATGTCGTGCCATTATAAGATGCATGCCCTTTGGCACACATCAAATATGGCATATGCTAATCCCTTACACATCACTGCATCCGATCACCATATATTTGGGTCAAGAACCGTGTTACAGCCTCTAATACTGAATATGATTCCTCCTGAACCCTCTAATATGGAAGATGATCCCCCTTGAAACCTCATTTAATATGCTTGACAGTTGGCCGCATACATCAAGGTTCCAGCTTTTGAAGGCAAGCCCATGTTGCCTTTAACAGGAAGCCACTAAAAGGGCCTATTGGAGACAGACTACGAAAAAAATAATGATCGCAAAATAGTGAGTGCCAACCTTAGGCATAACCAGGACAAAAATGTAAGCATTGAAATGGAATTCCTAGAAAAACCTCTCAAGTCTCGAGTCACGAGGGATTTAAGAGCCATTTGAGATAATTTGAAAAGCTCTAAATGGGACCATGCATCCACATAAGGTGACACTTATTTGTTTTAATCAGCAGCAATGAAAGGAACGATTTAGCAAGAATTGCCAAAAGAATCCCCTGTGAGTTGAGTGCAAAAGGTGGAATGTACGTACTTGTGTCCACATCTAAAAAATAAATTTCAATCTCCAATTGTGGGTGATATGCAGTTGATCTAGTAGCCACTTCTAAGTTCTAAAGAATGGTGATGCAAAAAAGAAAAAAGAAATGTCCGAAATCTGGCACTTAAGAGACACTTAACGAAAGAAATATACACCTAAATGAAAGGTAAGTGTAGAGTTAATTCACAAGATTCATGAAGAACTCAGAAAGAATCAGTTGAATTCAGCAAGACCTTTAGGCCTAGTCGGGGTTAGTATCACTTATGTACTGACACAAGACATCCCACCCATGAAAAAAACCTCCAAGCAAGATACAAGTGTGCAAATAGAATGATATTTCTGTATATAAGGAGAAGGTCATATAGATCCAACACGAACAGTTCAGATCTGAATAATATTTTTCAAAAGTCCTCAAAATCTGAGATGCCCATTGCAAAAAGGCATAGACTATAAATAAAACAGGTGCCAAAGTGTAATGTTCCCTTTTTCAATAAAGGCATAACTAAGACTTCTTGCCGCTCCTTTCCGTGGCAAAGAAGAATAAGTGAACAAGGGAAGGAATTGCACTTCGTTTCAGTTTTCTTTTATTAGATTTAATGTTTTCTTTTAGTGTTTTTCCTTTAGGAGGCAAGTCGGCTGGGTTTGGAGGAATTAAAGAGGCAATTAAAAGATAAAGTGAAGCTTAAGAGGTCGGTCCTCTTCTAATTGGCCTTTGGCACCAAGCAAGGAGTATAAAAGGGATTGAATGACTTCATTTGCAACCCATCTTTGGCACATTTTACATTTACACTTGGTTTGTTGGGCTAGTTGTTCAATACCATTCCACTTGAGGACGAAAACCCTCTTGTGTGGCATCCAAGGAGGACGGAAACCTTCCTTGTGGCTTGGTGGAGAACGAAAACTCTCCATGGTGGTGCATTGAAGACATCTCTTGAAGACTTGCTTGCTGATTTGGATCAAAGACATCAAGAAGAAGGATTACAAAAGCTTTGCATGATTTTTGGAGCTCTTCCCTAGGGGAGCGACTAGGGTTTGGTGTTGGTTCGGTGCTTTCTAGGGCACATAATTCATATTCTGATTCTCCATAATTTATAAGGCCAGAATCCATAATTTGGCTATTTTTGGAGGAGTTTATCTATTGTTTTCAGCCCTTGTTTGTGGCTGCCCTGCTGCTGTCACAAATTTAATTACAGCAGTGTATCTTCGCTGATTTTCTCCATTTATTTGTTGCAAATTGGATGGATATTGGTTTCCGTAGTTGAAATAATTATTTAGAAGTATTTTTCAGTTGTTGTGCATGGTTATTTGGTGAATTTAAGCTCCTATACAGTTCGCTGCTAGGGTTTTAAAGAATATTACAGCTGTTGTTATAAAAATCAGATTTTACTTCACTTGGGTTTGTGTGGTTTCCTTCTTTTTCAGTTTCAGCCCTTGAAAGGGATATTACACAAAGCCTTTGAGAGAAATCTCCACTAGAGATATTCAAGCATTCGTTAAGCATTAGATTTGATTAGAAATAAATAAATAAGATTTTGAATATGTTTTACTAAATCTTGGCATTATGTGAGGCATAAAGTGATGGCATTGTGATAGAATCTAGAAAAGTGTAATATATGAGTGATTACTTTTTAATCAGCATTGGTTAAGACATGGATGGTTACATTCAGGTACTAAATGGTTGTCCAACTGACATACCCAACGTCACCTACCAAATGTATTTCCACATTCCGACAATTGCCAAGGGAGCTCTCTCATATTCTCCCTAAGTCGTGTTGCTATTCTTATTGGAGAGATGTACATTATATATATGATGAGAAAAATAAACGCCATGTTCTATTCTACATTTTTGTGAGTTGATTACATATTAGTGTTCTAATGTAATTGATTTGTTTCTATTATGCATTTTAAATGTGTTCTATGGTACAATAGTTTGGTCATGTTTCCTGTCCTACATTTTTGGTGGTGTTGTGGAATTGGATCTATGTCCCACGTCTGTAACCACCCATCATTTTGAAGCCTGTTTAACATGAATTCGTCAATCAACAAGATAGCATCTTAGAGGTTGGTTCCGAGTCATTAATGGGTAAAGAATTCAAAAAGACAAATAAATCTGGAAAGAGAAGATCAACCAGCCCAATACACTGCCAGGCCCAACGATATTTGGGAAAACTTGGCAAGGAACTGATATAATGATTGGTTGATGGCCACTTTGTCCATTTTCTTTGCCCGCCTTTACTTATCAATGGAAGACTAATCTAACAAACAAGAACAAGATATTAAACCTGGAAAAGTGCAAAAGAGATGTCAGGACAGACTTTGACAGGATGAGTCAAAGAGGAAAATGATTTTAAGACCCAGCACACAAAAAAATGTCTTAAAAGGAAAGGGAGTGATTCTAGGATGCATGAAAGTTAAAAGACCGGCGCAATTAGCAGAACAGAGAACCAAACATGAGAGATTATGCAAACCAGTTGGGAGTCGACCCGAAGATGGGCAGTGCAATCCTCTTCGGTGCAAAGAATCTGTACTTCGTATGACAAACTGTTGAGATCCCTCAAGGTGAGGGAAATCCTCATTTGGGATATTTGTCAAGTGACCTCTACTCAAAAGGAAAGGAAATTCATATTGAGAGAATATTAAAAGATTGTCAATAAGTGATGAAGATAAGGAGAAATGGTATCTCCAAATACAATGAAGTACTCAAACTTCAGCAATGGTTGAAGAACAAGTCAGCAAGAACCTCAAGGACAGGCTGATCTCGATCATGAGCACAAGAGTAACCCTCCTTTTGTGTAAATTTGTGACTAAATGCCATGGTTGATAATACATGAAATTTGGCTCCATGCATATAAATTTTGGATCTTTTGTTCAAAAGAGCATTCAAATGCTTTTGTTTATACTAGAATTTGATGGCATTCGGCTATTTTAATTTCTATGAAATAAATTTGATGTAGGATGCAAAATCCCTAATTTTCTTTTCTGAATTTTTTATATCTTATGCGTGTTACAAATTTTTTAGTCACTACAAACCTTTCCGGTGAGTTGTTGTTAGTCTCAAATCAACTTTTACACTCAGATTTTCAACTGACAAATTTTCCAAGTCTGAGTGTAAGCCAACCCATCCTAGAAAGTAGTTGCACCTGTTTCAATCATTGTGTCCTGGTACAGTTCCGGTTTTAGGGTTGTAATTTTATGGTAATGGTTTGCAACAAAAACACAAACATTTGTGTTAATTCCGCAATATCAAATGCTGGTAAAAAGTATTTTTCGTGACCGTGTACTTAATACAATACATAAGACCAACTTCAATCTCCCCAGTTGCTTGCATCATACTAAGAGATAAGAAGATAGTTAAAAATATATGTACAGGTATGGCTACTGTTATAGGTGCATGCAAGTGCATGCCAAGTACAGCCCTATGGCTACTGCTACAGGTACAAATGCACACCAAGTACACACACCTCTGTAGCTACGTTACTCTTAAAATATTCACATGCTGTATACTTTCAGTTTTTCTAACACCACCAAAAATTCGATTACAGCAATCTGAGATGAGCTATTTTTAAGCTAAGAATTATACTCCTATTTTCAATAGTAAAACAATTGATTGGCAGGTTTGATGCATAAGAAGAATATTAGCATTGTGCCTTAAAATGCCTTAAAGTTAAAAGTGGGTACATTCTAAAACTGCAAGAAACTAGCATGTGAATTTTATTACAAGAATATATAAACGGTTCCTATCTTTCATTGCAAGGAAGTATAGAGCTCTTTTAAAAACCAGAAAATCTCAGGACAAAATTTAGGGGTTTAATCTGAAAAACTTAAACGTTTGAATTTATATGTACGTCAATAGGCATTTCATTAGCCTATCACAAAAAATAAAAGGTCTGATGATAGCAATTGTTTAACACTAGCGAAAAGCAGGAGACTGAATTCTATAGTTTATGCAAACAAGTGTATCACGTTGCTTAAGTTCCAAATCTACCTGAACTAGTATCCTGGATTAGACCTCCTGCCAGCAAGGATACGAGATATCTGAAGTCCCCTGCTGAATGCTTCATTGAACAATATACGAGTCTGCATTGCCTGAAAGCCAGGCAACCATGACAGTACAGCTACAGGAATCATAACAATGATACCAAACGTAATTTCATATAACCGAGCCACTGCAACAATTGTCTTCCAGACTATAGAGGCTTGCAGGAAAGGCTTTAACACTTGGGCCATTGAGATCAGACCCCAGCCAGTTGGTATGAATGCAAGGATACTTGTGAACAAATCTGTAAATTTGAAGCTAGTTAACTGCAGCAAAAGTACTACTACTAAAATGGTGAAACAGATGACCAAGGATTGTATTGCACGGTAGTAGATATGTTGTTTTGCCGCATACTTGTCACGCGCATATGAAGTAACCATATAAATCACAACAGCCACAACCACATAAATCCATGAAAGAAGGTATACAAGAATACTTTTGCTTCCGCCAGCAATACCCAGTTGGTAAACAATGCCATACTGGAAAAAGAAAAAACGAATATCTAGGATGATCTCCAAAACCATTCCCAATAGTCCTGTTGTTCGTAAATGGTCATGTTCCTCATTCCACCAGACCTCCCAGCTTTGTTCTGATTTAGTTAAGATGCCACCCTTGTACCATATCCAAGTCATAAAATCGTCAAAGTCATAGACTGTTTTCAACCAATCGAATCCTGAAGGGTTGAACAAAAAGGGTGCCATGATCCATGAGAGAACAAGAAACCAACTTGAAATGGTTAAAAGAATATAAAATAATGTGTTTGTACTGATAACACTGTATGATGAAAAATTATCAGCAGAAGCCCAAGCTCAATAGCCTTCACAAAATGACTACGAGCATAGAGTCTGTAATTCTCAGCAAATCTCTTATGTTGTACAACAAAGCCTCGCCCTGTAGGCCGATACTTCACACCACCATGAAGTATTGTCCTGCCAAAGAAGTGCGTGCGAGTACCCATTGAAAAAGTAAAAAAACAGATGCTAACTGCAACTGCATGGTTAAAAATCCCATATGGCTTTAAGGAATCCGTGTTCTAGAGAATTTTCTACAATCATTGGAAGAGCTGTAAAGAGACCAAGCTGAATTATAAACTGCTGATTGAGGACTGCTGCAAGTGCCTTGTTGTCTGTAGCATTTGCTTGATTTTTAATTCCTTCTTCAACTCCGCTGAGAGTTAAATAAACCCGACCCCAAAGGAATGCATAAACTGTTAGGACCACCAGCATAGTATCAAAATAGAAGCCAATAGTTGAGTAATAGAAGGAGAGCATGCGGAAAAAGTCTAGGCGGTGACCAAGGCGATACACATCACGACTCAAAACCTGCTCACCATTGCCGCTAGCAACCTTGGCTTCAAACATGGATATCTGGTTTAAACCAACATCTCGTCCTTTGCCAACTTGAATATATTCATGATGTGTGATATTCCCCCAACGTGCAATTAAAGCCAGCAAATATGTCCTCACTGATGTTTATTACCCGTGAAGCTTTACTGATGCCTCCCTGCTTAAGAACCATAAGCGATCAAATACATCAGGATGACCATAGTGCATTCTTATCTTTAGAGGGTTTGCCAGTACACGTTGCCCAAGGGTTACAAAACTTGTTTCTTGAGCAGACATGAACCAAGCAAGAGAAGACACAGAACCTGTGAAGACATGCTCACGAACTCCTAAAATTGTAGGCTTTCTGATACCATAATATCTTGTAAATTCTTGCAACAGATTGCGCACTTTCAGAGCCTCTTCAAAATAATTATCTTGGTTCATATCAATCGTCTGCACTGCATCCCCCTTGTAAAAATCAGAGCATGATTTTGATTTTCAGGCTTTCCTTCACCAAGTTTAAGTGGTCCAGGTAGCCTCACCCTGTAAATCTCCACCTCTCTCTGCAGTTGTGGATCATACTTAACAAGAACAGAAAAATATTCCACAATATCCCTTCCTGTAGAGACCTCCCTTCCTGTGGAGACCTCATCTACATAAGCAATCCGTAGAGCCTCATTATTCTTCATCAGATACAAGATATCCTCGGCACGGGATCCTTCTTTGCCTTTTGAGCGCCATAAATCTGGCAAGCAACAACATAAGTAAATTTCATGAGTGCCGTGGCCTGTTCATGATCTTTGAAAAGCATTCCTACTCCACTGTTCTCACTGCTAATGCTTCGTCCAGATGGGAAACTCTGAGATCTTGAGCCATTGGATTCTTCCACGGTCCCCGAGGCAGTGGCAACAAGCTCCATGAAGCCATTACGAATATCCATCTCTGATGCTGAATCAAGAAAAGCCAACATTTGGAGAGCCTTGTAGTAGTACATCATTCCTCTAACAGTTCGAGTCAGTGTCTGTCCTCTGTATGAGGCCCACAAACGAAGTTCCCTGACATGATTAGTCCAGAGTTCAGCATCATGTATCCCATTTTGGTGCATCCTCTCCAAGAAATTGTCCCATTCATCGGGATATATCTTCTGGAGATAGTATATAATTGAAATGCCATCTTCATTGGGTGTACGCAGTTGTTCTTTATTGTACAGAACATCCTCATCATAGTAGGGAGTCAAGACACTGAAAGCCAACATCTTCTCCACCTGTGGTGCATGCGGCATGTTCATAAAGAGAGTTGCTGAAAAAAGCAATACGGCGTCTTGCTTCCAGATTTCTGGGGATATTATGCATTGAATCTCTTGATGTCAGAATGGTGTGCAAGCGACGCAATTGACGGTAGAAGGATTCATTTTCTACATCAGGCAGTTCTACAGCATCCTCAAACAACAACTTACCATCATTCCTTAGAGAAATAATTCCATCTTGTCTCAGTTGCTCTACACTTCGCTTGTCTTTAGGAAAATCTCTAATGACAATATCATATAGGTTTTGCAGAGCATTGACTACCTTCTGCTGGTCCTTCACAGAGGGTTTTGTCAGAAGAATCTTGACAAGTGATATTAATTTGCTATGAATTTCAGGCAGCTCACTCATTTTGTACCTCTCAGTGAACTTCTCCACAGGAAGTGATTTATCAATCTCATCAAACAAACTGACAACAATAGAAAATTCCTCACTGTCTTCCTTAATAATTCGTTGGAGCAAATGCTTGACACTGTCAAATGTTTCGATCACTGCACATCGACGGTACTCGTTCTTGCTAATTTTTCTCCATAATGTCCTGTCTGTACCTCCTAATTCCCTAGCCTGACTTAGGGCAAGCAACAATTCATTACAAAGCAACAAGCATGGCCATCGTATCACACGTATATTCCAGGAGTTTGGTGGAACCTCCAACAACTCCACCTCCAAGTCACTGACAATATCCTCTTCTCGGAATGTCCTCACAATTTCATTCCAAATAAGAGAAAACCTTCCTGCTTCAACTTGACTAGACTCTATTTTCTTGTACTGGGTGCCAAAACCATATCTGAGTTGCAAACGCCTGATAGCATCCCTTAATTTTACTCTCAGAGTCCCCTTGGTTTTGAATAATGGTTCTTCTGGCATCAAATTGAATTGAATAGCACTGGCAAAAACTGAAACCGCAGCCTCAGTTGTTGCATATTCCGAATCTCGCCAAGATGGGAAAATAATCCTACCAAGGCTCCAACTATGGATGAAAGTATTGAGTACCATATCTGTGTGTCCATAAAGTAGATCAAGAGAACTGGTGTCCAGAGTACCCCAACAGCAAACCGATTAGTCTTTTTGAAAAATTCGTGCCACTTGTAAGGGATTACTCTGATGTTCAATATGGCCTTTGTTGGTTTCGCCATAGGCCTGATTTGAAAAAAGTAGCTAAAGGAGAACTTTGTAGCCAGCAACACTACCCAAAACAGAGAATAAGAGATGTTATCGAAAATTCCTTCTCGAAGGCCACGTCCAACAAATGTTCTCGACTGAAACCACCATGTCAAAGCATGAAAAATCCTCCAGTTGCTTTTCTCCATAAAGTTTCTGACCCAGGGGATAATAAAAAGAAGCAAGGCCAGGATTTCAGGAGCGATGAATACAAAAGCAGCCTCCACAAAGTTAAACAACAGATTCTTTTCCTTGGCCGTCCATTTGAAATCATGATTTTTCTGTTTCCAAATCCGACTATAGAGCACAGCAAACAGGATGGTCCACACTGCTGCCACAATGGTCTTTAATAACATTCGTATTCCTTGTAGTGGAGTTTCTCTTGAAACTAAACTGTATTGTGTGCCAGCATCAAGCAAAGATTGTAGAAGCCGAAGGCCTGCCCAGGTTATGAAGACACTAAGCATCTTAACTTGTCCATCTTTTTTTCTTAACACTACCCAAGGAAGTCCCTTTTCGTCCCATGCCACAAGAATTGCAGCTTGCAGGAAAAGTATGTACATAATCCAAAGACGATCAAAACTGCGGAAAATATTCCAATATGACCGTTGCTCTACAAAACCTGTCTTTCCTACCTTCTGTTTCTGCAGCATACCTCTGAACCTCTGCAATCCACCCTCTCGCCTTTGTTGAGTATCAGGCAGAACAATGAAATTACTATTCAGTTTAAGTGGCCATCCCAGCTGGTCAAAGCACCTGGTACTCCAAAAATATTCATTGATGTCATCATAATTTCTCCAGGCAGAATGGGATTCCTTCCCACCATGGCTTGCCTCTGCCTCCTGTTTCACAGTTAGATACAATGGAGTGACAACCCTTTGCAAGAAAGCATTTTCTCCCATATAAGAAGGCAAAGCTGGCTGTCCTGTGCTCTCATCCAGATAATCCTCTAAAATCCTATTCAGCTCCATTGCCATATGGTGGTAAATGTAGCACAAACACTCTGGCATAAACTTTAGATTTGCAGCCTCTCCCCAGATAAGAAGATAAAGAGAAATATACAGCAACTCCCTGCGCTCATCAATGGGTGCTCTCCTGCGGTCCGACATCCAAACATTAGACTTTCGAGCCAGAAATGCACACCAATTGTAGTAGTTCTTGAGGATTTTCTTTCTCAGTTTCCGAACAACACTGGCCTCGAGCTGGTCTATGATATCCGGAGGCGGTTGCAGTCGCATTTGGCTGTTAGCCAGGAGCAGGATGAGATGTTCTCGCTGGTTTCGGATATTATCCCTTTGGAACCCAAAGAAAGCACCAAGCCAGTCAAGAAGATCCATATCCGCATTCCATTCAACATAGGGAGGGATCCGGAGATTGCCTACAGTTTTCAGTGCTGTGGCCGCTGCTCGAACTTCTGGAAAACGCAGTGCAGGATGATCTGCCAGCATATTGTGTACAGGAAGGATGTTGTAGACCTCATTCTCGCTGCTCTCAGAAGAGGAGGATCCCCTGTGGACTAGACGCCCGTGTGTGACACTCATTTCCTACAGAATGCCTGTTAACTTTTTTTTTTGCGGGTTTGTCAACTAACCTTCTCAAACTCCAATACCCAGGGCCCAATTGCCAAGTAACAACCCAATCCGAATCTGAAACCATATTAATTATGTTGTCTTAGGTTTTAATCCCAATGTTTAAAGTTTTAAACAAATAATTAGCTTAAATCATGCAATTAAACCAACTGAAATTAAAGCAGAGTAATATCCTACCTTCGACAAAATGCCTGATAACCTCTTCTCTGTTATGCAAACTGATTTCTTTAAACCTCCTCTCTGTTAAATAACTAAAATCCAGATATCAAATCTGAATCCCGTCCGCTGTGTCTGATAGATTCTCCGCCGCTATTGCCACTGATTTTTAAAACTTCCTCTCTGATGAACAAATAGACTTAAGATCCCAAATCCGAACCACGTCCTCGTGGTAATTTCAACTGATTTATCTAATCTTCCACTCTGTTGACAAATTAGGCACCAGAATCAAACCTAGAACTCGTTTCTACTGCTTTACTTTTCTGTCATGTTCTTACCTATAATTTATGTTAAAGAACAGAAAAAATATCCCCCAAATCCGCTAAAACGAGGGCAAAGGCATACCTTACCTTCAAGAAATCGCCTGACCAAATCTTCACAGTTCCTTCGATTGATTGGTCCTAATTTCCGATGACGGTTCTAGTTTCAAACCTGCAACCCGTAGCCCGTGTTTTAAGAGACTTTTAACCCCTATTTTTACTCGAACCTTACTTAAATCAATTTATAAACCTCAATCAAGCTTACGTAGAACAAAGCCAACAAATCGCGCACCTTGGAAAGAACGCCTGGTAAAATCTTCAACTTCTGCCAACTGATTCGTTAGAATATTTCTCATTCAGCCCGATGAGGAAACAAAACCGGATAAAAACCTGAAACCAGCTTCGAAAATAAAATCTTAGGTTTTCAGTCCACATTTGAACTGTCGTTTAACAAGCCGGATGTAGCTAAAAGCGGGAAAAAAACACTGTTACATTTTTTTGGCGCAACTACTCACAAAATTTAGGCTTAGTAGCTTAAAATTCATCTTTAGAGTACAGCCAAAAAAATCAAATCCGTTTAAAATTTAAGCGAAGAATCCATATCCATACCTTGTATAATGCGCGTACAGTCATACCACTGAAACCAGTCATAGTACTTCATCTTCGTCGGGCAAATCCATCGTTTAACGTAACGCTCCTTCGTCAAACCAGCTAGCCTATAATGTATTTTGACACGCCTCAGACAAAAACAAAATGGATTATGAGAAAATACCGCTCGTCGTGAAACCACACTCGGAGTTCCTAAAACCACTCTAAACAGTAATTTTTAAACCGCCGTCGGGAGTAAATCAGAGTCACCCAGTTGAACTTTCTTTTTCAAAATGGAAAATTGAAATGCTTTGAAACTGCGTTTTTTGCCGTTAATTTTTAAAGGTTCCGGGTGGGGCCCTGCCGCCCTTCGGAACGTTGCGCGAAGGCTTCGCGCCAGAGACTTTTCTTTTCGGGCCATGCGCGTCCTTAACGTGTGTATGCGTTGTTTCCGTTGCTTTGAAGTAATCTAGGAAAAGCGTTGAACTTTTCAGGATTCTTTTTTTTTTAAATTTAATTCTTAATTTTTTAATTATAAAGTTTAAGTCTTTTCATTATGATTAAGGAAATCATTAAATGTCACAAATCAACTAGGCAAGTACATTGTTATTTTTAGGCAAAGTTTGTGTCTTTTTGCAAGTGTTCACATGCTTGTGCGGCTCCTAACATGGGTGAGGAAAGCCACTTTAACGGTCAAGGGAGACGACCTTTTTAAGTATATTTCAATTTTAAAAATGGAATGCGTAATTGATGTCTTGCCTATTTAATATACCACATTATATAAATGGGAAAAAACACCTTTGTGCTTTTATAAGTGATGATATCTAGTTTTCTCGAAGGCTTACCTCCCCCCGCCGCCCTATTTTAAGGCTTAAATACAACTTAATATCTTTGTCCATGTTTACTGAGTATAAACATATGGACAAGTTAGTATATGTATATTTAAATTAGTGGTATTTTAAGTATCTCGTTGCCACTAGGAGTCAAATCTATTACTATCGTGAGTCAAGTATTTAGAGGGATTTATATTTAGGTGGATGGTGTTATTCGGCATAGTTGGTTAAGGGCTTTGGGTTCGGCTCATATAGGTCCCGAGGTTGATTCTCTCTACATGGATGTATCCCGGGAGGTGGGTTGGTACACGGTGTAGTCGCCTCCCCGAGGGATTAGCGGGGCCAACTTGGGGCCTCCTCGTGCACCGAGTGTAAGCCTCGTTAGACCCGTAGCGGTTCAAGGTTGGTTTCGAATATCCTAGGTTATCAAAAAAATGTTATTATTATCTTCATCAATGGTATTACAATTCTTTTTTAGTGTATATGGATTTATTTTTTCACTTTTTTCATTTACTCGAGGGCTTGTATCATGTCTTCAACTCTACTATTAACCAAAGAATCACACGCAAGCGATGTAATGGATATGTCGAAAGGAGAAATATTACATGGGAAGTTAGGAGATGAACAAGGGAATACAAAAAGGGAGATTACATGTGTAGGGAAAAATTGGAGGGAAATTTAGGTGATCCTATTCTTTGTTTTGAAAAGTCACATATGGATGATTTACCATTTGTGTGGGAATAATGGCATAGTCGACAAAAAGTGGTCGAGTTCGGGGCCACTTAGGGCAAGGCTAATCTAATTCCAACAAATCAAGGTAAATTCAACTTGCTTGAAGGAGGAAGGGGTGATAGGTGCAAATCCTTGAGGCAACATACTCTAGAGATAGCTCTAAAAGTAAATCCCTTATCATTCAATACTCCCAATGCTTAAACTGACTTTTCCACTGATATGATTGTCATCCCTAATGTTTGAACATGAAATTTTGCATCACTTTTATTATTTTCTTGTTTTTAGGTGAAGCTCGTGTGTTTGCTCACCTTCATCATGGCTAAGCATTTTTTAGGAACTTAAAATGTCATGGACAGATGGTTTGTCATATCAAATGAAAGAATAAGAGGATTAAGAAGAAAGAGTAACATGATTCTTTGATTTCATGTTTCTTTTGTTCTTCACAAATACATCGATCTGTCAAAGAAATGAGTGATAAACTTTCAGGGAATTCAACAATAAATGGTGACAAATTTTTGGTGGAAGACTTGAGAATTCACACCTCAGGCTATACTTTAAATGAAGTTAGTCACGCACTACACGAGGCACACACAACATGAGTGGATTCAAAGGGGATGTGACAGGTGAAGTCAATGGAGATGGTTAGTCTAGTTAAAATCCCCCAAACCACTCAAATCCCTCCTCTTCCATCTATGATCCTCTTCTATCTTCTAGTAAGTCACATATGGACTATGTGTCATTTGTGTGAGCCACTCCAACAATAAAGGGGGTGTAGAGTATGTAAAGGACATGGACAAAGATGTTGACATCAAGATCAATGACCTATATATACTATATAACATCGTTCTTAAGGACAAAATCAAGTAAAACAACTCAATTCTTATCCCAAATAGATCAACAATTTTTATAAGGACAAAAACATGAGAAAATACATGATTTTGGATCAATCATAGGCTTGAATTATTTTATAAAAATCTACAGATGACAGATCCTTAGACACAACCAAAATATAGTTTCCTTGCTCAAAAATTATGCAAATCGATTGATATTTGCTTCTAAAATTATGGCAAAGTTGTTGGTGATGAGATCGAGACAATCGTGCCCTCTAAGGTATCAAAATCCGCTCACAAAGGTGTAGATAATCGTAGATCTAGCTGAAATGCATGCCAAAAATCAACTACAACACTTCTTCTTCAAACCCTTGCTCAAATCAATGCCAAATCTGCAAATCAGCCTTCAATATTGCTAGAAAACACAAATAGAACTTTGAAATTCAATGGAAACCCTTGAATAGAGCTCCCTCTCAAAAGAAAGAAGAGTTTTTGTTCTTCTTTCTAAGCTTAAAGAGGGTTTTCATCCTCTAAAGCCAACTTCAAAGGGTTTTCGTCCTTTGGAGTTTTTATGGAAAGCATGCAAGCTTACACCACAAATCTAAAAATTATCATAAACAAAAGAGATGTTTTCCCCTTGCAAGTTGACTTGCTTTTATAGCAATTATTGGCCTTTTTGCCACCCAAGACCACCAATCACATTTCTTTTCTTGCATTTAATTTTTTCTTTGGCCCTTTTCCCCTCTTCACATGGGTCGCCATTTTCCTTAGGGAAAATAATAAAATAAAGTGACTTTATCATTTTATTTCTTTTTTTTCACTTTATCTTTTTTTTTCTTTTCTTTTTTATTTTGACTTTATCATAAATTAATCTAAAATGCTTATAATAATATTTTATATTGCACTTTATAATTAATTTACTATGGCTTAGTTTCCCTTTTTTCATCCCTTGGCCATCATGAAACAATGATTGGGCTAAGGGTCTTCGACCGAGAAGGGGATATTACAATCCTCCCTTCCCCAAATTGCTTTCCCTCAAGCAATTACAACTCTTACGCCCAAGTGTCATATGTAACAGATAAAATATGATTTAGTGCTCCAAGAGTCTAGATCTTGTACCTTTTAAATGAGAGAGCTCTTGCCAAAGTATTTAGCTCTCATAATTCCCATGCTCGTGAATTTGGAACAAGGGATCCATATGCTCCATATTATAATTTGCATTATCATACTTATCGTGAGAAAAGAAAATCAAATAGTTTACACAACAATAAATATGATCCATTATTATTCTCTGCATACCTTGGAATATCATCAATATTTTTATTACTCTTTGTCTTCATGATAACTTGAATTTGTTGTACCACTTCCCTAGCATTCTTGTCCAAAATTGGTGGAATATCATCATGATAACATTGTTGCAATAAAATAGAAGATGTATCACTTACCACATAATCCGCATCTCGTGCAATCTGCTCTCTTTTGAAGGAACCTTCCATGCTCTTGGTTGCCACCACTTGAGGAGTACCATTCCTCATACCTTGTTGCCCACTAGTTGTTGTCCTTTGTTGTCCAAAATTTGGTATCTTTGGCCCACTTGATGAAGAAGTCTTTGGCTGCCCAAATGATCCCTTTGGTTGCCCCCAAGGTGTTGTTTGCTTTTGATTGAAATATATTTTTCCTTGAAGCCTCCTTCAATTTGCATGGTGGAATACTCTATGGGTTGCTTCCTCTCAAATTTTTGCATGGTGGTTTTCTCCTGTTGAGATATTTTCCTGGTGCCCTTACTATCTTTCAACTCACAAAAATCTTTGAAGGACAACATAGCTCTTACCTTGAAACTGAGTGTTGCATACTCTTTACCCCATGCCTCCATGTCATCAACATCACTTGGAATTTCCTCCTCAATTGGTTGTTCCTCTCTTTGGAGAAACTTGGCTCTGAAAATCTGATGTAGAGGCTTTGTGGATGTCTTGACTAGTCTAGTTGAGCTTTCTTCACCATTGTTGGTTGTTCTTTGATTTGTAGATATGTAGTGACCTTGTAAGACCTCATCTAGGTCCATGATTGAGCATGTCACTGCATCACGCATTTCCCTTTGAGATTCCATTATAACCTTTGTTGTAACTCTCTTTGACTCCTTGTAAATACCTCATGTATGTAACTCACCTTATCGAAGGATGAGCTCTCCGATCATAATCTTCCATGATCACCTTTTTTATCTTCAACTCTAATTTTCTCCTTATTGTCTTTGGGAGAATCATCACTCGATACCATCAGAATGTCCCCAAATGAACATGTTTCACCCTCAAACGAGATAGTAGAAAATCCCGCTCAAAATAGCAAATTATAGAAGATAACCCAAATATTTAAAATGCATATATGAATTTATATGGGAAAATGTGACTCGCATGAAGGAAGGAAATCACTCAAAACTAAAATAAAATCACTCTTTTATTTCTAAAAACAGATCATTTGATTGTATTATGCCAAATACACAAGAAAAATACCATATTGGACCTCAAATGAAGGCTGAATTATTTATTAAAAATTTGCAGTTTGCTCCTTCAAACACACAACTGGAAACACCAATTCCTTGAGCCAAAATTCACACAAAATGGCTGATTTGATATCTAAAAATCAAAAGTAGGAACAACAATACAAATCTGCTCCAGAACTACTCTAAAACAACACAAATCAACTTCCTATATGGGTCACTCCACCCTGAATGAGCTGGAGATGAAGAGGAATCACAACAACCTTTATTCTTCTTCAAACCCTTGCCCAGATCTGCAAATTACAGCCCTCAAACACTGCTGGAAAACACAAATAAATCTTTGATCTTCAATGGAAACCCTTGAGTGGAGAATCCTCTCAAGAGAAATAAGAGTTTTCGTTCCTCTCTCCCTAATCCTCAAGAGGTTTTTCATCGTTTAGAGATGACTTCAAGGGTTTTTCGTCCTCTGGAGATGACTTCAAGGGGTTTTCATCCTTTGAAGTTGATTTGCAAAGCTTACAAAGCTTAGACAAAATTCAGAATTTTATAAAATAAAAGAGATCCTTTTCAAAGTCGAGTCGACTTACTTTTATAAGCAAGCTTGGCTTAAAACCCACCCATTACCACCAATCATCTTCCTTTTTCCCCATTTAATTCTTCTTTCTTGCATTGTCCCCCTCCTACATGGGTCTCATTTCCTCTAGAGGGAAATAAAATTATAAAGTGACCTTATAATTTTATTTTATCACAAGTTATCTTTTTCATTTCTCTTCTTTTATTTTATAACTTTATCTATAATAAATTAATATAAAGTGCTTATAATAATATTTTTTATTACACTTTATAATTAATTCATTATGACTAAGTTTCCTTGTATTATTCCCTTAGCCGTCGGAAACAAAGAATGGGTCAAGGGTCTTCGATCAAGAAGGGGATATTACATTTTCACACAGCATCTTGGTTGACCAAAAAATTGATAATGTGAATTTTTGGTTGAGTTATCAGGTTACATGTGGCACAAGGTGAGCACAACACGATTGGATTTAAAGGGGTTTCAAAAAGTGAAACCAAGGGATTCAACCAAATAAGAACGACAATACATTAACATGTAAACATATAAACATGAGTTGTGAAGATGTCTAAATATATGTACACTTAACAATTAAAAAATCAATCTTTAGAGTACATAAGAAAAACAAATTTAATTTAATTTAAAATATTTATTTCCCTTGTAATATTTCAATTTCGTTGGCCATACTTGGCCTCATAAGCATACTAATATTTAAATGAAAATTCATTCTTAACTATAAACTTACAAAGTTAGATAGTAATAATAAATACAAATGATTGTCATATTTAATGCATTGTTTATTAAGTATTAAATATGTTTTAATCATGCGAGACCGATTTGACTACGGAGAATGGAGGGAAAGAATGCGAAGGCGGGAGTAAGGGAAAGGTCAAAGGCAGAGGTAGGAGGGCTCGCAAGCCATGACAGGGGGAGGGAAAGACCACGGTCGGCCGTGGGGATCATCGAGCGTGTGGGGGTGAGCATGATAATGGTGGACGGGGTAAGAAGGGGGAGGAATAGTGCCCTAATCCCAAGGTTTTAAAATTCGCCAAGACTTCGTTGGGGATAGGTGGGAAAAAGATTGCAATGTATAAAGGGCGACGGTGCTACAAGCCATCATGGTCCGGATATTTCCCGAAAGACTACCTCTTTCAAAGATATACTCGAAAACAACAGCGGCTGATCCTCAGGCAAACAAACAAGAAGTAATCTGCCTACCTGGTCGATTTGGCCAAGGATATTCCCTCTGTAACCATCAAGAACCCTAAGGTGGAGGAATATTTCAAAAATTTATCAAGAGATGTAGTGATCGGTAGGTTTAACGGGTTCTGGCCTTCCTCCTCCACTGCACTGGGTATTTGATACTTGGACCAATAAGTGTGAAATATCCCTCTGTTCTAAGGGATTTTTCATTGTCCATTTTAGAGAAGTGAAGACTATCAGCGATGTTTAATAGATGGTCTCGTGGTTCTAGGGACATGCGGGTTTATTTATAACTCCATGGTTTCCAGATTTCGATCTGAATACATATTCGGTTGCCAAAACACCTATTTGGGTTAGGCTCCCTAATCTCCCCTTGCATCTATGGTATGCCCTAGAGGATATTGGTAATGGTTTGGGCAAGTTTATCAAAGAAGACTTGGATAGAACACATTCGGGTCTGTGTTCTTTTGCTCGTATGTGCATTGAAATCGATTTGAGCAAAGGATTACCAGATCGGATCAATCTTAAATTTGGTAATTTTCAAAGACTACCAGATCTTAGACTATGAGAATACTACATTCCGGTGTAGATTATGCAGAAATACGGTCATCTACAAGCCTCTTGTCCCTTCAACAAAAACCAAAAATCTACAAAAAAGAATGGATCGACCTCTTCTAGCGGTTGGGGCTCTGTTAACCCTGATTTGGTATCTCGTCAATTTTAAGGATGCTCCGAATAATCTGAACCCCACGAATAAAGTAGACACAGGGAAGGAGGACTCTGAGATGGGAATTCAGGAAAATCACATGGCTGTAGGTGGAACAAAAAGAGGACATTATTCGGAAAGTTCAGAATCAGATCGGGATTCCGTGTCTGATAAAATGATTGTTTCGTAATTCCTAGCGAACTTGCGTTGGTTATCTCGATTGACCAAGGCAAGTGGTTCAAAGTAAAAAAGCGAAAAAAAAAAAGGGTAGAATGGACAACATTGAGGATTATTTTCCATCGCAAGGTGGGAAGTAATTTTTTTATTTTAGGTTGTTTTGGTTTTCCTTATACTTTTGTAAGTCGTTGTTCAGATGTAGTTTGTTTACCTTTGGCTTTAAAACCCTGTTGTTATCCAGAGGCTCTGGCCTCTGCTTTAGGAATAGGGAACGGGTCCCTTCAACCCGCTTTATCAATAAAAAAATGTTTTAATTGCCATAAAAATCCTTTCTTTTAACTACATTGCAACTTTTTGGGATTACTCAATTATATAAAATTATGTGTTTCAATAACATAAGTGCTTGAATAACACATCTAAAATATTCTATAATGAAAATATAAAGTACTTCAAAATAGTTAAAACATGCTATATTAAGAATAAATTTGGACATAGATTGTAAGGGTCACGAAAATTAAATAAACATAAATATTAATATTAAAAATGTGTCGCATCCATCGAATGTTAGGGATGACACTCGACTCTAGACTAAAAATGTAAAATAGAGGATAGCTCTAAAAAATTTTATTCTAACTTTTAAACGTGTATATTTCTGATGTAAAAATTAAGGGGGTGGATCTATTATGTGTCTGGTATAATATTGATGTCGTCAAGCCTCCATTCAAATTTAACAAAACTTTAAAAAGAAAATATGGACAATTACCTTGTACAATGCAAATATAATATACATGTTAGGAATCCTAATAGTCTTATTACAATGCATTAATACCTCGATAATTTTATGAAATAATAATCAATTCCTCACATTCCCTCAAAACAACTATGTTTCAATCCTCCTAAATTTATTGTAAATGAATAAATAGTTGTGAACTGTGCAAAATATTTAAAATGTTAGATCTGTCATTTTCAACTCTTACTCTACCATATATAATATATAGTGCAAGAGTCCCATAAAAATATTAACAAAGGCAAAGCATGTAAAATTCAATGAAAACAAATTGAACAAAACGTGGAAAAAACAATTGTTTATGAGTGCACATTTACGACATCGAAATAATGAAGAGAGACATTACTACATTGGTAAAGGAAATTGACCATAAATTTTTATCCCTCTAAAGTCTCTCATACCACTTCCCACTCCGGTAATGTTGATGTTACTTTACCTCCAACGCAACCTATGCAAGCTTTGTGATAGTCACCACATTTTAGTGGTATTTTTTATAATCATATTCAACATGACCTCATCTTCTTTGATCATAGCGGTGAATCCCATCAGAACAAAAAACATTCCATTATCCACGTTGGTGTCTTGTGTGGAAAGGCGGGACTATGTGTATGTAATCAGTAAAGTCTCCTTCATCACCGATCAGTAGATATATGAATCCCTCAAACATTTTCCCCTATCCACCATGCCCTCCTGCTCATCCTACTGAGGCATGAACATGAATGAATTCCCAAGAAAGAGAAATGAAAGTAGAAAATTAGAGAGAAAAATAAAGAATATTTTGTGTTGTACCAAAAGAATAGAGACCATCATCATTTGTTTTGCAAATCAGAATGAACATGTCCAAAACACACAAGCCTTGATGTGAAACTCAATCTTCTAGCTCACCCGAGCTTACAAACTCCTTTCTCATCTCAAATGAACAAGATAATTCACCCATCTTTGCACTGAGCTCCATCTGATCTCATCCTTTTATAGAACAATCTCCTAATGAGCTCGAGCCAAGATCCCATCAACCTATCGAAATTAGCATACGTTGAATACCAACTCGTTACGAGCTACATATAAATATGAGGTCCTTACATTGCTCCCCCTGATCTTCAGCCTATATAGCTAAGCTATCGTGACTTGGATCCCACCTACCCATCATTACATGAATTGACCATGGTATAAGGACTTGAATCTCATTAAAGGCCTCATGTTCAAGCTCGATATAAAACCACTTTTACTCGATCTAAAATGATACTAATTTTTCTCTTAATTGACATATTTGCAAACTTAAGCAATGGTTAATTCATACCAATGTAGAGGTCCTTAGCTCCTATAAGAAAACATTTAACACATGTTTGCATGTATTTTTACCAGCTTGTAGGGGTCGAGCTCTTGCCACATATTTCATTGTGAGGTGACATGGCAACCACATTTGTGGTGTTCCAAAAGTAGGTGACTTGTAAGGCATTAGATTTGTATTGAGAAAATTAAATCGTGCCATATATGATATATCATTATCATGCGACATGTTAGAAACACTTCCCCGTTCTAATTTGGCATGCCTATCGGTGTAAAAATGGGTGTAGTATGGCCGGATGCACTCTTTCAAACGTAATCACTATTTTATCTATATTTTATCAACCTAACATGTATATTTCATAAGATTGATTTAGACCCTCATAATTTAATTAATTAACGATTGTCTTAGCAATAAAATTGTATGGCTCAGTCTTCATCCTTATTTGTTTAGATGTGGTACATCATCTTCATGATGAGCAATGGGGTTTTCACTTATCTGAGGTACCTTCTCTATATCTCCGTTTTCTAATAGACTGATAAGTTATAAAGTGGGTCATATTTCTAGTTCAAATGAGTGGGATGGTGGGTTTGGGTTGATTAATATCATGATTGATTGGTATATGAATCAATATTGTAGTAAATAATATAATTTCTCTTGTCAAATTTTCATTCGTCAGAGGAAAGAGTTGGGTTATCTCAACGATTTAATGAAGAGGATTGAGCCAACATAGCAATATCGATTGATATTGAATAATATTATACCTATTTATGTGGAAATTGATGGAAATCTAATGCCTTCCTCCATTAATGACCGATTTAAATAATTTGAACTCGCTTCTACAAGAAATAGGCGAAATGGGGCAACAGTGCATGATACTCAAAGTATAATATACTTTATCCTTTTAAAACAAGAAAAAGATAAACCACATCATCAAAAGTATGAGATGTCATGTAAAAATGTTGCATTAATTGGCATCATGAATTGACATTGTCAAAATTTCTTAGTGTGGGATGAAAATGACAGAGAAATACAGATTCTCGTGATGTTTCAAAGGAATAAGGATAGGAAACCAAAACCAAATAATCGAGACGATTCAAGAGCCTCTATTTTTCAAGTAGGAGAAAGCCTTTTTAACCCTCCAGAAGTTGTTGGTGAATGGTGAAGGACATAGATATGGTGTTGTATGCAACGTCCCTTTTTCCCACATAAGAGTTGAAATTAGGTCTTCTTGTCATTCCTTCTCCATGGCAAAGGAGCAAAAATGAAGGAGAATAACCCTGAGCATCTTTATAATATGTTTTATCTAATTTTTTAATATTTTCTTTAGTGTTTCCTTGCATTATACAAGTTGACATTTTCTATTTGTACATTGGTGCTAAAAGGAGGATATAAAAGGGAATTAGAGACACCATTTACTATCTAGACTTGACGCATTTTATTCTATTTGGGCATTATAAGCTTATTGCTCCTTGTTCATCCACTTGAGGACGAAAACCCTCTTATGAGGCTCTTAGAAGGACGAAAACCCTTCTAGTGGCTTGGGTGAAGGACGAAAACCCTTCATCATTGTTTGGTCTTGAAGTGAAGAGCTGATTTGAAGATCTATTTGTAATTTACAGCTAGTAATTGAATTATTTAGCGTCGAATGACCTACCTTGGGTAGGGTTTGGCACAGTTGGTGAAGTATTTGAGAAGTCTGATTTGATAATCTTATTTGTAATATTTTTAAAGGTCAAATCAGAAGTTTCATGAATTTAGAGGGTTTCTAGACCCATATTTCATATTTTCCTTGTGGCTGCAATTTCTAGTTCATATTTAATTTCCAACAAAGGTATTCTTCAACATTCCTTTGTGATTTTGATTCCTAATATTCCATAAAATATTGGCGAAATGGTTTGTGGTGTTTTGTGGTGAATTTTGGCATTTTTGGTGATAGTTCAAGTCACCGATTTTACTTTTCAAGATGCTCCAATTTAAATTTCAAATCTGCATTTAGTGTGTTTGGTTAAAACCCTTGAAAGGGTCATTACATTGGTATCAGAGCATGGATTCTCAAAGGCCTAGGGTTTCAATGGACAAATGGATGAAGGTGCAAGAAGGTATTTTCAATGAAGAGCCTAGGGTTTCGAAAGTCAACAAGGTGGTAACTCTCTTTGAGGAATATCAAGCTCTTCCGGAGAAGATCCGTGATGCCCTAACATTTTCAGAGTTCATAAATTTGGAAACAGAAAGAGTGGGCATTGGAACTCGGTCCAAGCCTCATGGCATGCACAAGGGTTTTGGGGAAAATATCCCTACCCTAGTGGAAAAGAGCCCCATCTTGTTGGCAAAGCAAGGAGTGGCTATGGAGCTAGTTGAAGAAGGGGCCAAAACCCCAAGTTCACAGGGAGATGATGGGCATGCTTATTGCCCTAAGGACAAGAAATTGGATGATAAATCGCAACAGTTGGTCATTGAGAAGGGGCAACCCTTGGGAGGGTTAAAAACCACCAATCCTCTTGCCACACTTGATCACTTGGATGGGTCCCCTAACAACACCTTGGTGACACAAGGGTTTAATGAAATTGTGGAACATGAGCCAATGAAGGAGGAACATAGTATTCCGGATTGGCACCATGGAGGGAATAGAGCCATGAATAATGATTCAGCCCCTACCTCCATTATTGCTCCAGATGGTCAACATGGTGAAGTAAGTATTAATCATTATTTAACTAGAAATGATGATAATTTTGCATTTGATGAATTTAAAGGTGAAAGAGGGGTCAGAACAAGAAGGGGTAGTGATAGGATCGATGGAACCCATTTCCCAAGTGGAAATGATAAAATTCAACTTGTTGGTCCGTTTATAACAACGGACAATAAAGAGCCCAAAGGTGAAAAATTACACTTTGGTAAGAGCCACCAAGATATCCCAAGTACATGTGAACAAGGTACGGTGGTTGTGCAAAGGGAGAAAGCTCCAAGTATCGAAGAGGCTAAGGAAAAAGAGGATGAAAGTCTTGTTGCAAGTCCAAGGATCGAATACATTTTAGATTTATTACTACCTAGTTCGACCTCACATGGAGCTAATCATCATCATCAGTTTGATACAAATATGGGATAAATGAGGTGCATATTGAGTGATAAGGGGTACTTACATCCTTTCCAAAAAATCCCAAGTTATGCATGCATCAAAACAAGTGCCACTCTAGTGCACAAGAGCTGAGATTGAAGTAACAAAAGGTAACCTTATTTCTAAGGCCCATGGTTTACATACTAAGGTAACCATTTCCTCTTTTAATTTGGTTGGTCATCCGCTTGATATACTTATGTTTGAAATATTCATTTGGAGTTGTATTGATAATACCTCAACAAGCCCTTTTGGGCCATGGAAATGGGAGAAAAATCCTTGTAAAGAACAAGACGAAGGGGCTAGACTTTACCTAATAAAAACAAAAAGAAGGTCAATTAAGGAAAATATCAACCCTACGAAAGCTCAAGAACATGGGAAAATTGTCAAACAATCATCAAGCAAAGAAAAAGTAAAGAAATTTTGGTTATTCGTGATATTCTTTTGTTTTTTAATGGTTGCAGATATGGCGAGATACTAAAGAATCCTTAAGGCATAAGCAAAATAAGGGATATCATGAACAAAGGGGAAGGAAGGAGGTCTATGTACTCTTTCTTATGTGGTTGTCATGTTCTCACCTTCACCATCTACAAGGCCAATCTGTTTTGCAAAGGGGCCTCAAGAATGACACTCGGAAAGCAAAAGAGCATGAAGGTAAGGTGATTTTGAAATATTTTCTGAGTGTTGGTTCTAACTCGAAATTCTGAGTTTAAGGAAGGTTAAGGGCAGCTCATGGCTCAAGAGAGTTTCAAATTCATTGCTCCCCAACATGCCAAAACAATTCACATTTTTAGAGAGGTATGATAACTATATTACATTGCTCTATTCCATGTTATTGTTGAGTTTTTACTCTAATGATCAGCCTATGCCAAGTAAAGGGAAGATAAGAAGTGAATGGTGTAGCCAAGGGTGCAAGGATACTTGGGAACAACACCTAAATTGCTTTAGCACATGTATTGTTGGTACTATGGTGAGCCTTAAAAAGGGAAGAAGGCCTGATTGCACGGTCATAATTAACCTTGGAAGCTTCAAGGTCACCAATAGCATCTTCATGTTGTCAAATTTCATAAAAGGGCACAAGGTATGCAATGTTTTTCTTGAAATTAAGCCTGTTGAAGTTAATGTTGCTTGGGGAATGCAATGGTTCCAATTTTTGGGAAAATTTCATTATGATACTCTTCTTCACATATCAGCCCTTTGGAAAAATTTATTTTTGGTTGGGCATGTACAAATTCAGCCACCCCATGAGTTTAGAAGAAAAGTTAAGTTGTTGGTCTGGTTTCAATCAGATTATGAGTTATTTACAATTCCGAACAGCGATAAGAATGTTCCTTTTGAAGCTTCTAAATCATGGGATAATGGTCTTGAGGTTGTTGGGATGGAGGAAGGTAGTCAGACAACCATATTTTTTTATTTCCAAGAATGCTGCCATAAGCTTTTGTATGAGCATTTCAAGCCACTTCTCCAAGTTTTTATTAGCTATAATTTTGTGGCTAACTCCCATAGCATGGATGGAAAGGGGAAGCTTGAAGGCATGTCATGATTTCATTTATTGTACTTTCCTTTATATTGTTGATCACAAATTTTCTAGCCACTTATTTACTTATAAGGTACTAAAGAAGGAGCTTCTAAGCACATGGTTGAAGAGGCACCGAACACTTCATGGTTGTTATAATCACTTTTCCGCCCTCATTCAATCACTTTGGTGCTATTTCTCTGAAGGAATCAATGGTCTAAACATGGGAGAAAGATGGGATGGCAAATACTTTGACCCAAGGGTCAAATTGAAGATGGTTCCACCAAAAGGGTATGCTGATTTATTCATTTTTAGTTTGTTTTTCTTAAAGCCTTGGCTCATAAGAAGACAATTCTATAGTTGGAGATTGTATTTTCTACACCATGACACTCTTGCACTATTTTGTACAATTGGAGGTGGGATTATAGCTCCCCTCATCTTGAATTTTGAAGAAGAAGAGCAAGCTTCTATTGGTGATTGGGACAACAGGAAGGAGATGGTGGGTTACCAATGCTTGGATGGTGATTATACAAAAAGGGAGCAACTGAAAATTGTTTGGAATCCAGGCATTTGTAATTTCTTGAAGAAAATCAATTTTGGGGAGGGAGGACTATAATGTCCCTTTTTCCCACCTAAGAGCTGAAATTTGGTCTTCTTGTCATTCCTTCTCCATGGAAAGGAGAAAAAATGAAGGAGAAGAACCTTGAGCATCTTTATAATATGTTTTATCTAATATTTTTATATTTTCTTTAGTGTTTCCTTGCATTATACAGACCATCCTTTTCTATTTGTACATTAGTGCCAAAAGGAGGATTGTATGCACCCAAAATTGCATGTGCTACATTGTCAGAAAATGGTTACAAAAGTCCCCAGTGATGATTCATGTCCTTTTAAAAGGTGTTCGAGTTCCTAAGCTCATTTGCAATATATATTTGTAGCCTAGATGCTTGTACTTAACTTTTCCACGCTTTCTTCCAACTTCCCACTCATTTTTGTGCATGTTTTGGCCTTTAGTGTCAGGATCACCACCTGCCTGGGCGGCGGTTGAAAAGCGCCACCTGTGCAGTATGGCGGCGGTCATGCGCACTTTTTCCAAAAAGCTTCATGCGAAATTTCACTTAACTTGAATTCTAGGGTGCGTTTGTGAACCAAATTGCCTAAAAATAGTCTTGATTGTTTGGTATTCCTTCCCTCTTCTATTTTTAAATAGATTTAATTAGTTTGAACTACCTCTTCACCTAATGATTTGGCACTCTAAGGCTTCCTTGTGCATGAAGGCACATCCCAACCAATTCCTATATATTCAATGCTTGTATTCAAGCAAAGGGTTGAAAATTTTGTGTATCTTGCATAGTATTGTTGCCACAATCCTGCTGGAAATTACATAGCCAAGCTTTGTTCACTTGTGTTATCTCTCTTCCACCTACATTAACTGACCAAACTACCTTCAAGATGCCATTTCTCAAGCACCTTCTCTTGTTCTTGCTTTGCATTCCCAATTCCTTGGACTCATATGGACACACAGAGAAAGAAAGAAAGGAAAAACTGAGGGGACATATACATATACAACCATATTTGCCAAAGCTCTTGCTTATCCAGGTTGGAATTACTTGTTTGTTTGCTTCATTTTTCAA
This sequence comes from Taxus wallichiana var. yunnanensis, assembly GCA_018340775.1. Classification (NCBI taxonomy): domain Eukaryota; kingdom Viridiplantae; phylum Streptophyta; class Pinopsida; order Cupressales; family Taxaceae; genus Taxus; species Taxus wallichiana. The sequence goes on from CM031239.1 coordinate 963,690,451, forward strand.
ATTATCAATTCTGAGTCATTCATTTCAAATACATATCAAATAGAGTAGAAAAATTGTTCATTTCAATTGATTAAGCAATTACAAATAGATCAAATCATTAGAAAGCTTGCTCTTTGACATTACCGAGGAAGTAGTGGGGAACAATATCTAGGGTTATGATTTGTTCTCCACCTCTGAAGTAGGGTTTGAAGGGTTTTGATTAAATTAGTTTAGTTATTTTAGATCTAGATTCACATACACATAAGTAATTAACTACAATCGTTGAATACTTATATTTAATTTCATTTATTAGATTAGAAGCATTGTTTAAAAACCTAGAAAAGATAAAAATATTTACTTGTAATATATTAGTTTGCTTGCATTGGTTTGTTTAGATATACTATGAAAATACCAAAAACATAGATTAAATTTCCTTTGATACTTAGTGTGTTTTATCAAATCAATTCAATTCATTCCGCATGACCATCAAAGGTCCACAACAAGAGAAAATGATCGGTTGTGATCCATTGGTCCCATAACCCAACGGGCGAAGTTTTGACCGACATTGATACGGGTTTATGTTTGTTAGTTTTACGCACATCTGATAGGTATTCGAGAAGATAGAACAATTAAACACATCAAACATTGTAGCTAATCAAGCCTACAATTATTGGACTACTCCTAGCAATAAGGTTTGATTACGTGCATGACCATACAAGGACCACAACTTCCATGAGTTTATGGTTGTGATCCCCAAGTCCCACAACCCAATGGGCCTACTGATGAATTAAACATTGACATTGGTTTGCGTACATCAATATTTAGATCATCACCACTTCCACCTGACATCATTGCACAACCAGTTAGTATTGAACATAACATTCGATCAAAGCTAGGGCTTTCAGACTAGGCCGGAAAATCACCCATAATCCTTGTGGTTTCATTACGCTTCTCATTGTCACTTCCATGACCTTGTCTGAAAATATATATGAGGTGCCCGCATGTCACTTTCCGCGTGTTCCATGACCAATGAGAGAATCTCGGTAGAGCTCGATATTGACTAGAGCCTCCGAGTAGCTATTATATCAGATCAATCCATCATGCCACTTAAGCTTAGCAATACTTTCTTTTCCTTAGACTTGCAAATCCCAATATTACATGTTTAAGACATAAGGTTGTTCATCGTTACCACACTCACATCCATTTCTATTCTACACCGGCTATCTCGCACGACCTCGGGAAGTCAGGTGCAAAGAAGGTCATGTGTTGATTTTCTTTCATATAAATTGGTGAACCCGACGTGAAGAGCTAGTCTCTAAACATTTCCATTTTCTTCATCCATCTTCCTCTCTCCCTTTATTATGCAGTATTCTTATACCCCCTGAATATGTCGAGATACGATGAATATGGTCGACCCCTCCCGGTTTCAATATGTACAATTATCAAATAGGTAGACAACAACAATCACCTTCACTCTCTACATGGGCAAATAACCATTCAACTACTCAGGCTCAAAATCCTCTTCTTTAGGGAACCAATGTTGGTTCCTCTATACGTATCGAGGAGCTTGACCAAATCACACAGACACATCCTCCTGAGCAGTCAAGTTCTAACAACATGACTTTCACTGGGGAGGCAAGTTCATCTCCTCGGGTTTTATTTCGACAACCCATTAGCATGCATTCGGACCAACTCCCACCTCTAGATGAGGATTACTTAGCATGATACGCTAGAAGTGAAAAACACTTCTAGAATATAAACCAGGCTTTTGATAGGTTGCAAGGACATGTTGATTTCTTGCTCCAAAAAAATAACACTACCCCTCCAACAATGGAAAAAATTACCAACAAGGGGTGGCAAAACAACGAACAATTCATAATAGGATACCACACTCCTCAACAACCTCTAAAAGTTCAACAACAAGCACCAAAACAAAACACCACCCCATCAATGAGTGACATCATCTCAGCGTTAGTAGACAAAGTCAAAGAGTTAGAGCTTTCCCAAAACACTCAAAATTCATACGCATGGGCAAGTAAGAGTTTCTCACTATCCGTAGAATTATGGACAAGTACCTACTACGCAGACTCCTTCGGTTTATACGGCGTTCCAAGCCACCAAGATTTGTTAACCGGGAGAGGCACCTGGGTATGCCCCTAACGCCACATATGAATATCTACAATAGTCACCAGTTGGAAGTGTGTTCTCAAATGCCATACTAACTAGAAATGCAATGTTCCCTGGCTTTTGCCTTCAACTCCATATCAAAATAGTTAACCTCCCTACATACACATGTACTCTAAATCACCACAGGGGATATGTACACTTACCCAGTCCATATGGTTAGCCACAAGGGATGCCATATGCCCCAACAAATGTTTATGTTGTACCATTTTAACAATCGATGCAACCTCCACCTCCCCAACAAGGATCTTTAATGGTTGAAACATACGCAATGGGGACCTATTTTGAATATCTTAAGGACCCTCTAGACTTATCCATTCAGACTATCATGCTCCCAAGGCCCTTGCCTGATCTTCCAAAATTCAAAGGGAGGCGATCCTAACGCTCACATCAAATTTTACACAACACCCATTAGAGAGCTGCTCCAAAGGGGGGATGCGGTTGTTGCAAAGATTTTCCTAAGACGCTAGAAGGCGTCGCTCTCGATCGGGTACTATAGGATACCGAGAGGCTTCAATACACTCCTTCAAGAAACTCATCTAAGATTTTATTAAGGATTTTGATATGAACTTATTTTTAAGGACATGAATAAGAGAATTCCTTCATATCAAAGAAGAGCACAACTAGTCTGTTGCCCACTTTATATAAGGGAAGGTCTTCGTGGCACAGGGTGACCCAACAAACTATTTTCTAGCTCCATTGCAGGTCAGGGGTTCACTACGAGTTTGAGATTCCTACAAATTAGTTAAACAAACCTACAAGCTCGGTGCTGGGAAGAAAAGATGGTTCCTGCAATGAAGCTAGAAATTACGGTTTGATTGAAGGAGTTCCTGCCACAAAGGACGAAACTGTAATTGTTGAGACAATGTCAATAGGAATGACAACAAGGATAGTCAAGTTGTTGGAGAATGACCTACCACTTCTTCTTCCATTTGATTCCATGGGTATAGGACATGCCCTGGGACTCGTCTCTCTCCCGGGATGATGACATATGCATGGTAGAGGTCTTGGAAGCAAGGGAAGATAATACAACAAATAATCCAACTTCAATCTTCCCAGATGACTGTTGGACCTTGAATTATGATGGAGCAAAGTGCCACTTTGGTGCTGGGGCAGGTGTGATACTTACCAACCTCAGGGAGGGTCATGCCCTTTGCCTTTAAATTGAATTTTGAATGCACTAACAAAGGAGCAGAATGTGAGGATCTCCTTCTTGGTATCATTGTAGCCAAAAGGATGGGTGCTCTTAATATTAGGGTGTTGGGTGATTCACAACTAGTTGCGAATCAAGTATCTGAAGTATACAAGACTAGGGTTGAACATCTACAGCTCTACAAGACTTTCGTCCTCAAGTTAAGTAAAGGTTTTGATTTCATTTCAATCGAAGCTATACCTAAAGAGAAAAACCTCCTTGCTGACTCTATAGCAACGTCTACTTTTTGTTTTACCCCGAGCAACAAATTAGAAGACACTAGCTTTATGATTTCGGTTCGTGCCGAACCTTTGGTTCACAAGATACCAACTCCGATTATGAATTATGTAGAAGTTTCGAAAAGAGTTTATCACTTTAGATTATGCTAAAAATAATGAAGCAATCCTAGGTTTTTGAATGCCTATATAGACTTGCATCTCGCTCATCATAAGATCGACTTTTCTCTCATCCCACACTCTTCCTCTTACTTTGGAGATTCCATGATAGACCTTTCCTCTACGGAAGGTCTTGAGGTCTATGAAGTAGAAGAGGAAGGAGACTTAGAGCTACCTCCGGCCCCACCTGAATTTGAAGAGGGTAACACTTCCTTAATCGAAGGAACAATTGATATAAACATCGGGACGGAGGAGGAACCAAAAATCTTGAAGTTGGGATCCTCTCTAAGTCCAGAGGAGGTAGAAATACATACCCGAATCCTCGAGGAGCATGAAAAATATTTCGCATTTAGCTACAAGGAAATGACGGGAATTATGCCACACATTATAGTTCATAACCTCGTCACTAAGCTAGATGCTAAGCCAATTATTCAAAAGTCAAAACCCATGAAAGAGGAGGTGATGAAACTTCTATAGGTGGGGTTCATTAAGCCAATTGACTATTCACAATGGGTGTCTAACATCATCCATGTTCTCAAGAAGAATGGAAAAATTTGCATTTGCACAGACTTTCGGGATATCAACAAGGCTTGTCCCAAAGATGATTTCCTTACCATCTATCAATGTTATTGTCGATGTAAACAACCGGTTATGAGTTATTATCTCTCATGGATGGGTTTGTTGGATATAAACAAATCAAAATCTTTTAGGAAGATCAAACCAAAACTACATTCATCACCCCTTGGGGAACATACTATTATGTTGTCATGATGTTCGGACTTAAGAATGTTAGAGCCACATACCAACGAGCGATGACTTATATATTCCATGATCTTATCCATAAGGTTGTGGAATCCTATGTGGATGATCTTCTGCCAAGGCCAGAAATGTTGTGATCACCCTGAGGTGCTTCATATCATCCTTTCTCGCTTAATCAAATACGACATCACGTTAAATCTAGAAAAATGTGTATTTGGTGTAACGAGAGGCAAGCTTTTGGGATACATCATATCTTCATGAGGGATTGATGTAGAACCAACCAAAATTCGAGATGTACTGGAAATGACTCCACCATTAGACAAGTCTAACATCAGATCTTTTCTTAGAAAAATCGGTGTAATCCAAAGGTTTATCCCTAATCTAACCTTTGTTATTCACCCAATCAACAATTTATTAAAAAAAGATTGTTGCATTGATTGACTAAGAGTGCAATGAGGCATTTGAGTGGTTAAATGGTTCTTGTTGTCTCCTCCCACACTCATGCCGCCTAAGTCAGATCACCCTTGATCATGTATTCATGGGCTATTGATGTCTCATTAGCCTGCATGCTAGCTCAAGAAGATGATGATAAACAAGAACATGCGGTCTATTTTATTAGTCAAACATTTCTTGACTATGAGACACGTTACACATAGGAAGAAAAGGAATGTCTTGTCATAGTATTCATGACAACGCACTTAAGACATTACATACTAAATCAAGAAACAAGGGTTATTGTTAAATCAGATCACTTGCGGACGTTTCTCACACAAGGGTCCTTATCTAAGAAAGTTGGACGCTTCATAACTCTGATGGGCGAGTTTGAGTTAACATTTGTTAATCAAAAATCCATCAAAGGACAAATCATTGTGAACTGGTTGGTTGACAACCCATTAGATGGAGGCGATCTAGTAAATCTAGACTTCCCCAACGAGTGTGTATTTTGTTAAAACCAAGCCTCCCATTTCTATGTGCCCATGGTACACTGACATCATTAGCTTCATAGTGGACCATACACATGCGTATGGGATGACATCATAACAAAGAAGATGGTTATGTGTCATAACTGCTAAGTTTGTTATCTTTGAACAGGTGCTCTATAGTAGAGCCTTTGATGAAATGTTGTTAAGATGTGTTGACGAAGAAGAATCCGAGAAGATTCTTTATGAATCACATAGTGGAGTATGTGGATGACACTTCGGCGGCCACACCACTACATGGAAGATACATCAGATGGGCTACTTCTGACCCATGCTAGAACATGACGTAGTAGAGTTTGTGCACAAATGTCATAAATGTCAAGAGTTCTCCCTTGAAATCCACATATCGGCAGACAGGCTCTGCTGCAACCAATTGCAACACCATAGCCCTTTTCCACGCGGGGCCTTGATTTGATAGGGAAGTTCTCTCCCTCATCAACGATGGTCATAACTTCATAATCACGGCCACAAAATACTTTACTAAGTGGGTAAAAGCCATGCCTCTTACCACCGTGCCTGGATGTGTAATTGCTACGTTCATTCTGAACCAAATCATTTGTAGGTACAGTTCCCACAAGTCATTATCTCAAATAATGGCACATCATTCAAAAATGAGGAAGTACATGAACTGTGTGAAAAGTTTAAAATAAATCACCATATGGCTTCTCTCTATTACCCTTAGGCCAATGGACATGTTGAGGCTACGAACAAGATGTTAAAATCCATTCTCCTTAAGACTGTCAAGGAGAACAAACAAGATTGGCACTTAAAGATTTTTCCGGCCTTGTGGGCCTATCGGACATCGATAAGAATGCCGACGGGGCAACCCCCTTTTCTTTGGTATTTGGTGCAGAAGCGGTTTTACCGCTTGAAGTCAAAATACCTAGTCTTTGTATCTCGCTGCAAGGAATTATGGGAGAAGAGGGCTATTGAGAGGCATGATTCTCTCAATTAGAAAACCTTAACAAAGCTAGGCTCAATGTTGAACAACATAGCATTTATGCTAATTGAATGCTTCAACAATACAATAAGAAAGTCTACGAGTGCGAAATATATGTGGGAGATTTTGTTTTAAGACTTGACAACCAAATAGATAGAAAGACCGGTGAAGGAAGGAAATTCGAGTCCGTGTGGTCAGTCCATATCGAGTAATAGAAGACTATAAAAATGGGGCATTTCACCTGTGTACATTAGAGGGTGAGGAGTTTAGTGTATTTGTAAACTCTCTTCACCTGAAGAGGTACTACACATGATCTATTAGCATTTCCATATGTATATTACTGCATCTACATTGCATTTTCATATGCTAGTTCATTTTGTAAAATTTGTGATCAAGGGAATTATTCTTATAGCAATTCCTAAAAACTTTTGAGAATATTGGCAAAACATTCAAATCGTGTCTCTTCAAATCTTCATGCCATCATCAATTATTTTCGAATCATTTCATCAATCCAAGGAAGATAAGAGATTTGACAGTAACCATACCAAGGCATGCATACTTGGTTCTACTTATAATCTCTTCTAGATTAGGTGTCTTTGCCTATAGTTTGTTCTAGAAGCTTCATGGTGTCGCATCTATCCCAAATATATATTTTTGGAAATAAGAAAATTCTAGACATTTTGCATAGATAAATAAGTCAAATGCAAATCCATAGAAAATTTTTATTTTACACATTTCTTTTCCCTACCAACCTTTGGTGTTGAGCCTGTGTCTCTTACTAGTGATGTAGGGTTAGGAAAGGAGAGAAGTGCCCTTACTCGCCTATGCCTTGTCCATGGTGATGAGCCCATACTTCCTACTGGTAGCATGGGGCAAGGTGTAGGGGTCTCTTTAACAAACTTGAAAGTTAGAAACAGTTCATTCAAATGTTTGTGAAAGTATAAGTCAAAACAAAGTGAGTTAGATGTCCAAAATTCCAAAAAGAGTTTTAAAGCTCAAACCAGATTTTGTCAACCAAGTAGCCATCTACGGGTCTAAGTCTAGATAATCTTGAAAGCAATTGACATTCTAAATTATGAAGCAAACTTGAATAAAGTGAGGTTGTAGTGTCTCAATCTGGTTTTGTCAAATCCTTGTCTTTCTCTCATCATTACCATTTAAGAAATTTCCATAACTTGTGCCCTTTATGGCTCTTAGTGTTGAGCCCTCGCATCTTACTAGTTGCGTGAAGTTGGGAGAGGGGAAATTTCATTCACTTATCATATCACTCTTTCGTCACATTTTTCCAAAACAATACGAAGTACCCAAAGTTGCTTAGAGAAACTAAAGTTTAACATTACAATGTGATTGCATTATCATTTGTCAACATTACAAAAAAAGATCATTCTATTAGCATTCATATCCACTGCATACATTCTGAAAAAACATATAAAAATGGAAGGTCTAAACATCTAGAGTACACATGTGAAGTGAGCCGAGAGGAAGTCAACTCGCATTCAATGAATTACTTGAACCAAAAATAAGAGTTTATATTTATCGTAATAAATCAAGTTTGTAAACAATGCCATCACGCGTTAGGTGTGTTCAAAACACTTTATGAATGAGCCCGAAATATACAAAAAAATCATATAATGCTTGAAAAAATCACAACCAAGCAATAAAAGGCCCATTGGCCTATCAATCCCTCGTGGGATCCCTGAGATGGTGCACGACCGCTTCCAAGACTCTACTACGACTATGGCAATGAGAATGTATTGAATGGTGGTAAAGCTCATGGTGGCGGCCACTAGTTGTGGTCTCACTACGAGAGTGACTCCACCTCATCAAATGCTCATTTGTCTCATATGTAGTCACCTGAGTATGAAGAGAATTCATAACCTCCGCTACCCTCCAAAAGGGTGCAAACACATTAGTGTGTCAACCAACTGTAATTGGTTGTCCTATATCCTCGGTCGCACTTAGCTTGGCTCTTCCCCAAAGGGATCGAAAAGGTGTCCATGCACACTCGGCGAATAATAAGCTCTTGCCACTCTCATGTGCAAAGTGGGCATGCAAGAGAGACAAAAAAGAAACAACAAGTTAGAAAGTTAAAAACAAAACAAAAGAAATACCAACTAACATTTATGACTAACAAGGTCAAAAAGAATAGGATCAACATAATCGAATCTTAAGGCATCCATGTAGGATCGGTAGATGTTGTCATTGCTGCTATTGATGGTCAAGGGCCTCCCCAAAATTGGAGGTAAGACGTTGTCCCACCACGGACTTGTCATCCCCCTCTCCATCGTGAAAAAGTGGTCCCTCAAAGATAAGTGTCTCCTCCTCTGGTGGCGCCTCCTCCCGCTCTGCTCTCAGAACATCCCGAGTATCATGCCACTCGGGATCACTCTCCTCCTCCATGTGAGCTGCCCCACCAGCCTCACCACCTAACCCCTCATCATCAGTCTCCTCTCCACCAGTCTCCTCTCTGGTCTCATCCCCTGTATACTCCTTAGAGTCTGAGTCTATGTGTGTGGGCTTATCCTCCTCTCTGTTGTGAACGGGTGTGGCCTCAATCTGGAGTAAGGGTGCAAGAGCGACACAAGTTACCCGTTGGACACAAACAACTTGCCTAACTATGATAGGCACTCCTGGAACCATCACTTTCCAACTTGGATCTCCGCGAGGTCCCTTTCGGGCCTCCTTCACGGTCCTATACATAGGTGCCACCGGGGTGAATCTCAAGCTTCTTCGTCATGTCAACTAACTGACTAGTAGTGGAACAAGCCACCACTGTGGTCCCCTCCTATCCCCACAACCCTGCCATGTCTTGGTATGGGGTAGCCACCATGTCTGATGTAGTCAAAGAAGCCACTGGTTGATGTTTCAATCTAAGAATCGTCATCGTTGTCCATCTCGTGGCCACCGATGGGCATTGGGTCTTGTAGATCGACACTCCTCCCATGGGGATGATCCACTCATACACTTGGATCATAACCAATGTGGGGTGGCTCAAAGACTGCCCTTGTAATCTGACAATCCGATACAAGTCATGATAAGTGTTACCAAGTATATCTACTCCCCAAGCATAAATACAACCATGTGCCTCAATCTACGTAATAATGGGAGCCCAACAATAGAGTAGTGTGTCACCTCCCTTCTCCGATCAACCGTGAGGCCAAGATACCCATGATGGCCTTGTGGATAATAGGGATGGGAGCAGTAGGAATGGATTGGACCTTAATCCCCTTCTTCGAACCAAAGGAGACCGCAACATCCCCATATAGGTGGCCCATAGAGTCATCATGGCTCGGATCCCGATGTCTCCAGTCAACTTTCGCATAGTATCGAAACCCCAAGAATACAATACACATCCTCTAGGGTGGTTTTCCACTCATCCCTAACACCCGATCGGACGGTATTCTGGTCTACATCCTAGAAGAGAGAGAACAGGTCACATAATGTATGTGACCGATAAGAACAGTCACATGAGTAACATGGGGCACCTATTCTACATCCTCCATACGATGAGTCACATAGTATTCCGGTCTACATCCCAAACTCTTCATGCGTGATTTCACTTAACTTGACTTCTAGGGTGCGTTTGTGAACCAAATTGCCTAAAAATAGTCTTGATTATTTGGTATTCCTTCCCTCTTCTATTTTTAAATAGATTTAATTAGTTTGAACTACCTCTTCACCTAATGATTTGGCACTCTAAGCTTTGCCTTGTGCATGCATGCACATCCCAACCAATTTCTATATATTCAATGCTTGTATTCAAGTAAAGGGTTTAGAATTTTGTGTATCTTGCATAGTATTGCTGCCACAATCTTGTTGGAAATTGCATTGTCAAGCTCTGTTCACTTGTGTTATCTCTCTTCCACTTGCATTACAACCAAACTACCTTCAAGATGCCATTGCTCAAGCACCTTCACCTGTTGTTGCCTTTGCATTCCCAATTCCTTGGACTCATATGGACACACAAAGAAAGAAAGGAACAAATTGAGGGGACATATACATATACAACCAAAATTTTCAAAGCTCTTTCTTATCCAGGTTGGAATTACTTGTTTGTTTGCTTCATTTGTCAAATTATCAATTATGAGTCTTTAATTTCAAATACATATAAAATAGATTAGCAAAATTGTTCATTTCAGTTGATTAAGCAATTAGAAATAGAGCAAATCATTAGAAATATTGCTCTTTGACATTACTGGAGGAAGTAGTGGGGAACAATAACTTAGGGTTATGATTTGTTCTCCAAATATGAGGTAGGGTTTGAAGGGTTTTGATTCAATTAGTTCAGTTATTTTAGATCTAGATTCACATACTTGCACAAGTAATTAACTACAACCGGTTGATTACTTGTATTTAATTTTGTTTATTAGACTAGGCACATTGTTTAAAAACCCAGAAAAGATAAAAAAATATTTACTTTTATTAGATTAGTTTGCTTCCATTATTTTGTTTAGATATACTGTGAAAATACCAAAAACATAGATTACATTTCCTTTGATAGTTAGTTTGTTTTATCAAATCAATTCAATTCATTCCGCATGACCATCAAAGGTCCACAATAAGAGAAAACGTTCGGTTGTGATCCATTGGTCCCACAACCCAATGGGCCAAAGTTGTTGACCGACATTGATACAAGTTTACGCTTGTTAGTTTTATGCACACCTGCTAGGTATTCTGAGAAGATAGAACAATTAAACACATTAAACATTGCAACTAATCAAGCCTACGATTATTGGACTACTCTTGGCAACATGGTTTGATTACACGCATGACCATACAAGGACCAAAACCTCCACGAGTTTACGGTTGTGATCCCCATGTCCCATAACCCAATGGGCCTCTGACCAATTAAACATCAACACTAGTTTGCATGCATTGGTATTTAGATCATCACCACTTCCACCTGACATCATTGCACAACTTTTAGTATTGAACATAGCAGCCGATCAAGCTAGAGCTTTCGAACTAGACCGAAAAATCACCCATAGTCCTTGTGGTTTCATTATGCCTCTCATTCTCATTTCCATGACCTTGTCTGGAAATCTATACGAGGCACCCACATGTCACTTTCCGTGTGTTCCACAACTAGTAGACAAAATCTCGGCAGAGCTCGATATTGACTGGAGCCTTCGAGTAGCTATTCTATCCGATCAATCCATCACACCACTTCAACTTAGGATGGATTTCTTTTCCTTAGACTCCCGTAGATCCCGATATTACGTGTTGAAGACATAAGGTTGCCTCATTAGCTTGTTCATCATTACCACACTCACATCCATTTCTATTCTACATCGGCTGTCTCGGCATGACCTTGGGAAGTCGGGTGTGAAGAAGGTCACGTGTTGATTTTCTTTCATACAAGGATATAAAAGGGAATTAGAGACACCATTTACTATCTAGACTTGGCACATTTTATTCTATTTGGGCATTGTGAGCTTGTTGATCCTTGTTCATCCAATTGAGGACGAAAACCCTCTTATGAGGCTCTTACAAAGATGAAAACCCTTCGAGTGGCTTGGGTGAAGAACGATAACCCTTCATCATTGTTTGGTATTGAAGTGAAGAGCTGATTTGAAGATCTATTTGTAATATCCAACTAGTAATTGAATTATTTAGGGTGGAGTGACCTACCTTGGGTAGGGTTTGGCACACTTGGTGAATTATTTGAGAAATTTGATTTGTAATATTTTAAAAGGTCGGAATCTGAAGTTTGGTGAATTTAGAGGGTTTCTAGACCCATATTTCATATTTTTCTTGTGGCTGCAATTTCCAGTTCATATTTAATTTTGATCAGTGTATTCTTCAAAGATTCCTTTGTGATTTTGGCTCCTAATATTCCATAAAAAATATATAATATTGGCAAGTTGGTTTGTTGTGTTTTTGGTGATTTTTGGCATTTTGGTGATAATTCAAGTCGCTCATTTTACTCTTTCAATTTGCTGCAATTTAATTTTCAGATTTGAATTTGGTGTGTTTGGTTAAAACCCTTTAAAGGCTCATTACATTGTAGACCCCATACTTCTAAAGAGAGAATACAACAACAAAGATGTGCAAGATCATTTCATGGAACAAACATTGTCTTGGCTACTTCAATCAACATAATCACATCATACTATAAATTTGAAATTCATTCTACAGACACACTAATTAATAACTAAACCAAAACAAAATCTTACTTACAACCTCTAACATCTCCCTCTATCCCCCGAGTGTTAAATCGAGAACACTTCTCGAGCTTCACCGATTGTAGTATATGACCATAACCCCTAACAATCGTCCCTAGATAATGATTAGTACCAATCATCCTTTATAAATGAAGGGACTTCAAGCAGAGACAAGAAAAATAAATCTAATCAATCCAAGGCTTTGCATGTCCACCCAAATCAAGTGGCAACAAACTATACTTAGTCATTGTGGCTTGCCCTTTAAATTTAATGACTCTAGGTAGTGAAACATGTGCTTAAGATCCATAAAAGGAATAACAAAAGGCCATGGTCAAATGTTTTTATTCAAATGCATCCATGTCATACCATTTTCTTGCAGACAAGTGACATAACATTTATCATCATGCAATCCAACACTTCATCATATATCTCACCACTATTGTTGTTACTCCTTGATGGCATTTTAATATAATCACTCCCGCACAACGATAAATACTCAATGTGTATACATTCATCAACATTCCAATTTTTTTCTCATTCTTTTGAAGGTAAAGTTATATAATTTTGCTTATTCTCTGGGATTGTGGCCATCAATGCCTTGATTGATAGTTGTGGTGACCCCCTGCAGAGTTGAAGTGTAATGAAATTTTATGTCCATGTTGGTAGGAGACAATTCGATTAGGGAAGTCGGTAAGACTTGTTCGGTGATGGAAAAAATGCCACATTCACATGCTTTATTGTTGATACTACATGTCGGTAGTAGCTCACCCGCTTTCCACCCTATGATCGTTGATGCAAAGATACTCCATTGTCCAATGGTGTTAGAATATTTTAAAGGTTGATATATATTCAATCAACGCATTACATGACATGTTGATATTTGGCCATTGATATAACTCCGTAGATATGTAAGATGACTCACTCATTCTAATAGGAAATGTCTATCGACGTAAATATGTCACCTTGACAATCACCTTTCACCGCATGGTGCATTGCATGGTTTAATTATAATTTTTACAAAAATAATCTTTTTAGTTTGTGAATGGTCATTTGCATGTCATTCAACTGGTCAAAATATTTTCTTAGTGTAAGGGGTATTTTTCACTTAACCGAATGACCATTCTTCCATTAGATAATCGAAGATTGTCATGCGTAAATTTTTTTATGGGGCTATAGTTTGCGGGGGAAATGGGTTTCAAAATCATTTCTTTGATGCTCATTATCATCAAGGTTCATTCTCATGTGAATAAGGTGGTTGTTCTAGTTTTTTTCAATGCGAGGGCATATTTAGTGTCTTATTAATGTTGTATTTCACTTAGTTTAATGGTGGTGCATTTATTTATGTTTCAGACTTTAACATTGATCTTTCATTGTTAAAACTAGACAATATTTTTTTGATTAAGAAATACACCACCTTAGAGAGTTGTAGACACAAAATCACACACTTGGGTACATTTCTAGGTCCTAACAACATACTTGCATTTACATGATTACTAAGTGAGAAAACTTGTAATTGACATCTATGTTTGGACTCTTTTATGTCTTTCTTGCTTTCTCTTTGGTTTTACACACCCTACAACCCAGTTAGAACTTTATTGCTTTATATTTCATAACTTCGAAACCAACGCCCAACCATGACGTCGGCACCTGTGTGCCCTCGCCTTCTCGGGTGCTCTTGACCTCTTTCCACCTTACTCGCTCTTTTTGGACTCTTTTATATTTTGGGTATCTTATTTTCTTATGGGTCGTCCTTCCCGTTGTCAATTATGAAATTCAACCAAGGGAATCATATAAATACAAAGCTATGTGATCAAAATAAAGGACCAAGCTCTAAGCATATTATCTATCACCTAATCTTGCATCTAAAGGAACCTAAATCACTTCAAAGCATCTATTTGGCATCCATTACAAGGGACAAGGGACTACATTTTCTACATACATGCATAGGAAGGGGAATTTATTTTATTCCATCCACACATTTGCATCTATCTAGAAAATATAGCCCACTATCTAGTACATCTTCACACAAGGGCTTCCTAGGACACCATTATCACACACTCACAATAACTACATGGAGTCTGAGATGTAGTGCAACGTTCGACCATAAGTTCACTCACGGTGACTATCGGGTCTATCCGACTCCCCATATTACATATTTTCTTTTTGGGATTTAATGTAGTTTGAGGGTTTTGTAGGTCTTCATCTCTTTACAGGTTATATGCAAATTTGACAATCATCCAAAGACATACCGACGACCAATAATGACTACCAACGACACTTGTGCGACACCAAAACAACTAAGTTGCAAGATCTTGCATTCATATGATTCCTAAGCAAGAAAACTAGTAATTGACAACTATCTTTGGCCTCTTTTATGTCTTTCTTTCTTTCTCTTTGGTCTTGCACACCCTACAACCCAATCTAAATTTTATTGCTTTATCTTTCTTGACTTCGGACACTAATACGCCCCCAAGACGTGAACGCCCAGGCAACCTCGTCCCCTCCGGGTGCTCCCGATCTTTTTTATCTTACTCGCCTCTTTTATCTTTTGGGCCTCTTATTTTCTTATGGGTCAACCTTCCAGTTGTCAATTACGACATTTAACCAAGGGAATCATATAAATATAATGTTATGTGATCAAAATAAATGGCCAAGCTCTAAGCATACTATCTACCACCTAAGCTTATATCTAAGGGAACCTAAAGCACTTCAAAGCATCTATTTGACATCCATTACAAGGACTACATTTTATGCATACACTCATAGGAAGGGTAAATTCTTTTATTCCATCCACATATTTACATCTATCTAGAAAATTGAGCCCACTGTATCTAGTGCATCTTTACACAAGGGCTTCCTAGGGTACCATTATCACACCCTCACAAGAACTACATGAAGTCCGAGATGTAGTGCAACACTCATCATAAGTTCACTCGGTCAGGTGACCGTCGGGTCGGGCTTTGATTCCCCATATTACATCTTTTCTTTTTTATGATTTGATGAAGTTTAAGGGTTTTACAGGTATTCATCTCTTTGCAGAGTTATATGCAAATTCGGTGATCATCCAAAGATATACATGTGACCAACAACGATTACCAAAGACACTTGTGTGACACTAGAAAAACTAGGTTCCCATCTCCTACGCAGACACAAGCCACTAATAGAGGTCTCTGACACCTAGGCACCCTAACCTTGTTCCAAGTGCCCTGGTTCAGCTTCATTTGACGGCTGCAAAATTTCCCGAGCACAATTGTGACAAATCCGCCCTTCCTACTCATCATTGTTTCAATCTAGATCACCTTCGGAAAAGTGCATATCAACTAAGTCATTCCTTCCCTCTCTTGTGCGTAGGATTTCATATTTATCTAGATTATTGTTTGTGTTGAATATGTATTTTAGCATTTATTTATCATATGTGACTCTACAATATCTTCGGGTTTGACACTAGCACTAAAGTTTAATTTTTTAAATCACACAATCACAAGAACTACATAGAGTCCGAAATCTAGTGTAACGCTCGGTCGTAAGTTCACTCGGTTGGGTGACCGTCGAGTCATTATGACTTCCCATATCAGCATCTTTCTTTTTTTTGGATTTGATGTATTTTAAGGGATTTTGCAGGTGAACATTTCTTTGTAGGTTACAAGCATCTCTAGCGATTAAATTGTGACATACATGCGACCAAAAACTAACATTGACGATACTTGTGCAACACAACAAAACCAAGTTCTAACCTTTTGCACGGTCATATGTGCCTATCGGTATTCTCCAAGTGCCCATGCTCCCTAGCCCCGATCTAGGTGCCTTGTTCTAGCCTTATCCGACATCTCTAGAATTTATCCTAAGACCGACAACACAATTCACTTCCGCTTCATCGCTTTCCCAGGTTGCACAAATCCCATATCGGGCGTTGATCAACTAAGTCCTTTATTCTCTCTCTTACACTTAGGGTTTCATATTTATTAGCTTATTTCTTATGTCATAGTGCATCATAATAATTATACTTCATTGTTTCTATCAGTTACTCTGTAATGTTAGGGTTTTACAAAAAGTCCATTTTTGTTAAATCATTTGCGAACCCACATTTGAACACTCTTGGATCATCACTTCCTCCTACTTTCATCATCATAGGATCCTCTCACCATGGATATCTCCATCCATGCTTTCTTGTAAGCTAATCCTGATTGTAAGGCTAAAATAATCTCTTTCTTGGATAACACTCATATTCCTTCCACTACTCATATGGACCTTGTATATTAGTTATTCGTAGCTACATTTTTAGAATAAATCAATTTTCCATTTGATGTAGCTACTACTCTTTCTGTTTATGACAATGATCCTCCCCTTTATATCCCGGCTCACATCTATAACATGGGCATCAAGTGAACACTAGTCAATAATGGATCTAAGCTCAATCTTTGTACTTTAACATTCCTTCAACATTTGGGCCTCTCTTTAGCTGATGTTAGCCCCTCCTCTATTTCTCTTTATGCGTATGATTCTTCTACACATGCGTGCATAGTACTACCACTTTACCTCTCACAGTCGGGCCCAAAATAATTCCTACAATATTATTTGTTATCGATGCCACAGTTTAGTATAATTGCTTACTTGGTAGGCCATGACTTCATGCTATGTAAGCAGTACCTTCTATAATTCATCGGTGCATTAAATTCCTACATGTTGGCTATGAACATACTATTGTTGCCTACTATGACCCATTAAAAGATTGCTTCCTGACCCAATCACTACATTACCTAGTCCAATTTGTACGACTTTTACATAACCCACTCGATGATTACCAACTCACGTAAAATCCCGCCTCCACTGGCGACATGGCTCCTCTCCGGGAACTATTTATGAGTTAGACACCGTACTATCACCCTCATCTTCCCAAATACACTCTTCATCATGCCGTCCTCCATTCACATGCACTCTTTTCATACACAACTCTTATTGGCCTCACATTCCATTCGATCCTACCTACTCGACATTGTTTGCATGTATCATGGTTTAGCTCGAGATAGGATTCACACTGGATGATCTCATCCCTCCACCTCATTCTCCTCACCTCTATCATGGATATGTTCGATGCCTTCTTATGATCTCCATGTCTTCCATTTGTTAGTCTTTCTCACACGCACTTCTTGCAATTTTCCACTTACACTTGGGTAGTCTTGGCTTGACTACATTGGTGGTACTTTGGATCCTAATCCTACTGATATTACATTTCCTATGCCTTTTGTTAATATTTCTATTTGCAATGATTCATTTCTCGGCTATGCAAAAATCTTACTCGCAAGATGTACATTGTTGTCCACAACCACCTTTCATTGATGAAGAATACACAATGGGCATGTACAATTTACGCCAGTAATGGCTCTTTATATGATCAACCTCATACTATTGCTTACCAAGTTTCGATCCATCTCCGTTTGGCTTTGACCATGACAATGATGATCTCCTAGATGATATTACTTGATCCTTCTCTACATCATACACTTGGGGGCATCACGCTTACTTCTCCCCCTCCTAACATCATTCGTTGACTACTATTTTTTACTATCATGCTTCGTGCTTCATGCATCATATTTCATATTTATAAGAAATCTTATACAACTTGATACACACTTTATATTTTCATTACCCCATGACACACTCTAGTTCCATGGTTCATACTCGACTACTAAGGGTGTAAATTTGAAATGGACCTCACCCCATTCACTCTTTATGCTCGTGCTTCATGATACATCTTTCTAGCATACACATCTTTCAAATAATTTCCAGATGACACACTTTTGTTCTATGGTTCATTCTTGATTGTCGAGGGGCATTTTATAAATGAACCTCATCTCATACATACACATTCACCGGGGCACGCTGCTCTTATCACATTCACACTATGTATATCAAATCATTCCACTCATACATTGTATATGCATATCTTAGTTGCACATACTCTTGCTTGCTTATGCTTACATGATGCACTTTACTTACTATGCTAGTCAGATATTCAATATGTCATTATCTTTGTCATAAATACACATGCGCATTCACTTGGTCTTTAGTTGTGAATGTAAACTTCTTACAGATTTTTACACGTTGTAATGATGTTTGGCAGTACCTCTTACCAGTCCCACCAAGGCTCTTGGGGGCATCTAATTTCTTATCCATCACATGTGTTATCATTTCATTATATACTAATTTCTAATTTTACTAGCACAATACTTATTTTATTGATACATACACGTCTTGACATAATTTTTATCTATTTAACATGTTACGGGTGCTTCATGTGTAACATTTGCTTTGCAGGACTATATGCCACCATGGTTGTCTGATTCACTTTGCTTGACATTTTCTCGCCATTGTTTGTGGGCTATGTCCTTTGTCTTATATACACATTGTACTCTTTTGGCCGCTTTGGCCCTAATTGTCTTGTGACATTATGAGTGATTTCCCATGTTTGAAACCCGTTTTTCATGGTCTATCTTGTCTTCTTGCTTGATTGCACATTGTCTTCTATTTATATATTTTCTTTGATTGCACTAACACATGTTACTAGTCACTTTGTTTGCATGTGTCTTGGTTTCTACCATGCACATCCCCTCCCATTGCAAGGTCTCTATTTCAAGACAACTTCACATTAGTTTCGGGTTTTCTCCTTTGGGCCGCATCCTCTAATCAACATCACATGCACCCCAAACGAGGGGGTCATACATTGGTGAATCAATCACCCCATACAACAACTTAGAGCTACAATACATACCTGCACAATACATGAACAAAGTAGAATTTTGGTCACATAATGGCCCAAAATCTGACTTGGGACCTTAGCACAACAAAAACACTAGTGCCCAGTAGTAGATAGCAACGTTTGGGTGCTCGTGTCCTCCCTTGGGCACCTATGTCTTGGGGGAACATACAGTTACTTTCTTAGATCAACACAGTCTACAACAATTTATAGAGTAGTTTCACAGGATCAAGCATTGGCCTCAGAATACAGAATGCATGCAATCTCCTACAATCTCCTTTAATCATAACAAATCAGGATTATATGGGATGCACCATCTGCACCGGTACTTATTCAGGAAGTAGTCATGGAAGGAGAGTAACACTAGACCTCTCTCCTCAACACTCTTCTATTATGGCGCGAGATCGCCAAAAAAACTTGTGCTTGGCATGAGATCACCCAAAAAACTTGTTCTTGGCATGAGATCGCCGAAAAAAACTCACTTTTGACGTGAGATCGCCCAAAACTCGCTCTTGGGGTGTCAATGTATCAAACAATGTAAGTCAAAAAAATTATCCCAATATTTTTGTTGTTGTATTTGTGTGTCAAATTGTGAGCATGATATTTGGTATCAGAGTTGAGGTTCATGCTCTCGAGCCTCTAGAATGGTTGGTGTTATGATGATTATGTGTGATGGTGGAGGAGATGGAAGAGTAATTTGATACCATGTTGTGATGTGACAAGTGTTGTACTTATGATTATATGAATGCACTGTTGTGCATACCACTTAGTGTGGACTCATTATGATGTTGATGTGTTTCATGATGAGAGTATTCACTCTCTCTTTCGTGAATTCAATGAGAATTTCACGTGTGATGTATCGCCTTGAAGTGTTGGAGTGTTTTATTATTCTGTGATATGCATGTGTGTATTAATGTGTTGTATGAAAAAAATTGTTTTGTAGTGAATTTTATCATATTGTGATGTTACCACCGTGTTGTGATGTATCGTGTTGTGTCACCATGTTGTATTGTAATTGTTTATATGTTGTGATGTTAGTCACTATGTTCATCATACATATGTTTCATGCATTATGTGATGGATTCATGTTGTGAATTAGGGAATATGGTGATCTTATGACCCATATTTTACTATACTTGCACTTGTGGGTGTGTTACAGTGGAAACATGACGTGTTATGAGTCGTGGACATGGTGTTGTGTTATACTTGTAAATATACCATGTGTAAGATGTTATGGTTGTTGTGAGTAAATCATCATTGTGTTAGTAATGTAGTTATGTGTTATGTTGTGTACCCTACACTCATTGACCCTAAGGGAAGTAATCAATTGAGAGTGTATGTGCGGAGAGAGAAGACATGTGTACAAGTACCCATAACCTTGAGTGAGTATGAGATTTGGAAGTGGAGTCTTATGTAGACTGAAAATCCACTTCTATCTATTTGATATACTTTGAGCATGCTCAGTATATTGTGGAATGCGCACCACTTGAGGCTCAACTTCTCTCTCCTATATGGGTTGTCCATTGAACAATCCTACGTGATACCACCTATGTTGAGCCTTGTGGGAGTTTGGAGGGATGATTCAGACAAAGATTATGGAAGATATATTATTTGATTAGTTATTATTTATATTCGAGTCATGCTTGATGCTGGACAAGGTCCGATGCCCTTATGAGGATGCCGAGATGTACACTTGATGCCGAGATGAGATCCGATGTAGTTGTGATGCTACATTTGTTTGTATATATTTTGCGAGCTGAGGCTTAATATTCGAGTGCCAAAAATTGATGAGTACCCCTTGGGTGGTCAGTATAAGGCCACATAGTGATCATGATGTGATATTTCTCTATATGTGTTTTATTCGTAAATTTGAATTTTCTTTTCTCTTCCTTTTCTATAACCAAAAAATTATTCTATTTAAATTTTGGTTGAGTTATTATTTAATTTGATTTTTCTTTTCTCTTCCTCTTTTATAACCAAAAATTATTCTATTTAAATTTTGGTTGAGTTATTATTTACAATTTTGGGCATTTAAATTGATTGTTGCACTAACATAATGATTTTCACACTAACTATGACTAATTAGCCATTTATTTTTCTTAAATTGAAAGTTGAATTTGAATTGAAAATTTTCATTGAGTTTCAAATTTATTTTCTCGCTTAGCTCAAAGCAATCAATTTAACGCCACTTGGCAATTTTGTTAGTTGTTTTACATCTTTGGTTCTAATGTTGTTATATGTTGTATTAGGGGCATGGGTTCACCATGGATTGGTGGTACCTATGGGCTCGCTTCAATGTATGGGGGTACACCCTAAGTGGTTACAAATAAATGGTGTGGTTGTCTAACCATAGGTTATTATGTCACTTGGGTTAGAGGTGTCTGGATTGTATGTGCCTAGGACCATAAGGTGACCGATCTCTTTGGCGGAGATAAAAGGAAAATTTGTCTTCATTTTGTTGTTTGGGAGGTATATGGAGTTGTTTTGGGAGGCATATAGAGATTGAGACGTATATGGAGTTGGTAGTATGATATATGAGTTACCATGTGAGTTTTATTATGTTTTATCTTGTTGATGCTTGATGCACCTCATTGATAATATGATATTTGATCCCATCTTGACACTGTGTAGTTACATTGTGGGTTTTGAGTTGCGTGAAACCTGTGTATGTGTATTGTTGGGGATTCCTTATTGTTATGTTAAGCTCATGTTATGTATACTATTTGTGTTGGGGCATGTGTGTCAAGTATTATGTTGTGTGGATTGTATGTTTCTCCTCATGGTTGGGTTGGAGGTCTTTTGATGTGGTATAGTCGTGAAAGTGTGTTAACAAGATGTCTTGTGGGTCATTAGTGTTGTGTTTGGGCCTCGTGTGGCATCGTGATTCCGAGTATTGTTGTGAACCCACAAACAAGAGTCAATTTAAATCCTAAATAAGGAAATATGATGAGCTTTGGGATTAAGAAATGGTGTAAATGAAAAGACTAATTGAGTAATAAAGAAAAAGATAACTACCAATCTACACGAACATTAAAAAATTGTTAAAAATTTCTTTCTACCTCGTGGTTGCATTTTAGTGACAAAGTTCGCATCGTGGACAAGCCTTTTCATTGTTGACTTCCTAGCTTAATTACCCTTGTAGACTTGGTGTCATGTCACATTGAGGACATTACTCTTATAAACGGAGGGAAATGTAGTGCCCAACTCAACAAAAAAAGGATATAAAAAAGGAGTTGTGCAGGCTATAGGTGAGTTGGTGAACGGCGGTTGAGAAAATTAAGACAATTGGTGAGGATTGATGACGAGTAGGTGGAGGGCATGGTGTCCACCAGAAGAGAATGTAGTGGGTTTGCGTTTTTATACATCCCAATCAATTCACTTATGCCATTATCTCCCAGCCTGTGCCTTCAGCAGTTTTTTGACCAATCCAGGACATTCATCAAAGCACATTAGCATTTTTTTGTTATCTACCGCTCCATCACCATGGAAGGAATGTATGCAAAATATGGGAGCATAGACAGGGCATGCGGGGTCTTCGAAAAATACCTCAAAGAAATGTGGCTATGTCACGGTGTTAAGATAAGCACACGGATTTTTTTGAAAAGGCATTATAAACTTTCAAGCAAGTGTAATTTGCAGGCGTAAAGCCAAACTCCACAACATCCGCTAGTGTATTCCCTACCTCTGCGCCAAAATGGGAGCTTGAAACTGGGCATGGACGTCCATAAAAGTAAAATGAAGGGATTTTTTCCTGATGTTGTAGTTGCAATGTTCTGGTAGATATGCATGCAAACTGGGAAGCATGTAGGTGGCATGTGAATTGCTTGACAAAATTCCTGAAAGAAATATGGCTCATGAAACATACAATGACAGTATAAGATTCATATTTGTCTTATTTATATACTGCACAAGTTTAGAGGAGGATTGACATTCTTGGTTGTGCCTTTTATCTTGAGGAAATTCTGAACTCTATCATCAGCATGCCAATTAAGCCTATGGTGGGTGTGGGGATTTGTTTATTGTGCGCTTGTAGATCATATAAGAATTTAGAACAAGGGTTTTAATATTTACATTATCTCTTTTATTTGAGATGGGTTCTAAAAATGTTGCACTTTTTGTTCTCTTGTCAAACGCCTATGCTAAAGAGCTAGATATGTATGCAAAATGAGGAAGTATACACTTGGCATATGAACTTCTTGACTATACGCCATGCTCCCAACTAATAATATTGGCACAAATATATTGTATTGGAAATGCAGGTCTATAATAAAGGTTAAAATGCATCGGAGCAGGGAATGGTCGTCTATTTTAGCTTTTAAAAAAAGAGTATTAATGTAGTTCACATGATCATGGTATGGTCCACCGTGCTTCTTTCATTGAAAGAGTTTTGAGAAGATTTGGTAGGTGTGTGCACTGTGGATATGCTGGTCAATGGACCATAAAGAATTTGAATCGACCTTTGTGATGTGTGGCATGACTCATGCCCTAAGTTATGAATGGGGTTTTGTTTTGGATGACAATCGTTACAGGAGATTCATTAAATGGGTATGTTAAAAAGGCCTTGGAAACTCCAAACTATTACGCTTTGATTTGGTTTAAGTTAGACCCACAATCATGCCAACATACTCCCTTGTGAGATGTTTCAGTTGCAAATGCAATGGAAGACATGTATGAAAAATGGAGAAGTTTTTGAATGCATGCAAACCATTTGATGAAATGCCTCTTTGTGACGTGGAAGTGAGCTCCACAACCATGACTGCTTTGTCTAGCCATGGTTTTCATCCTTTCTCATACATTTTATTTTTGTAACTCGCATCAATAATTTTGGATTGAGTAAAATATTGAACGATTAGTTAAAAAAATTATTTTGTTTTCGTATAAACTGTTTCAAATCAAAAATCATGTCAATTAAACATACCACGAAAAATACCTCTTTTGATGTCATTATAGTCCAGTTTCATTGTGAATCGAATAAAACCAAGTCGAAATCTTGTTATTATGCATTTTCCATTGGTGACAACTAATCACGAAGGAAATCAACGAAAATACATTCCCTCTCAAAGTCAAAACAAACCCGTCCAAATTCAACAAATACCTCTCGAGATCGACGTGTAAAGAGCACCCTTTAAACCCGTTTCCTAAATCTAACTAATGTAACTCCTTCCTTGTTATACAAGGTTGTCTTCCCAACCCTAAAACACTACAAACAAACCCATCAACAATGTTTTTCTAAGTGGTTCTCGAGGCTACTTTTGCGAATTCCTGTTGGAGGTAAACTTGAAACAACATAACCCCTCTGAAACCACCTCGGTTTCAGTGTCCATGGTCCCCAAAAAGAAATTTGAAATCTAAAACCTCTTCTTTGTCATGCATAGAATCACATTGCATGGTTCATTTGAACCATACTCTCTAAAAATGCATTTTTGCATAATCATTTTAGAGCCAACTTGGCTTAGGCTGTTGTTGGGCAGCAGTTAAATTCAACCAAGTGACCCTAGAAAAATACTCCCCATTTGAGCGTCATTTATCGGTTTTGGATATCGTTTACTCCTTGTGTTTCTATGTTTAATAGAGAAGAAGATGGAACTTTGAAATATTCCATTTGGATTTTCTCGCGCCCTTCTAGTGGGCCCCTTTTGGAGGCCACTTGGCCTTATTTGTTGAAGGACAACAACCAAATTTAGCCAACTAGCTCCAGAAAGTTGCATCCAGTTTGAGCTCTGCTTATCGGTTTTGTGATCCGTATTTTTCTTGTAATTTGTTATATAATAGAGATTTAATTAGAGGAATTAAACACCTTGTTATGATGTTGGGTGCTCTTTTTGTGGGCCCGTTCCATGGCCACTCAGACTAGTTTGCATAACAGTGAAATTTGAGGCCATGGACCCATGTTGACCTTCTAAAGTTTGTGCTAAGGATAAGACTAGTGTAGTTGTTGATAACATGCATATGGAGTTAAAATACGTTGTTTGAAGACTGTAATTAGATGGTTAGAGAAATGCCATATTGGTATGATGTGACACATCCTTAACCTCTTTTGTGACCCAAACAAAAATAAAAAATAAAAGTGATATGTTTTGGAAATTGTTATCTTCTATGATATGTATGGTTATATATGATGCATGTAACACTTGATAGGATACCTTTTCACCCCTTTACTTGTGTAAAAAAATGCTTTCTCGCTTTACTCTCTCTTTCTCTCTCTTGAATATGAATAGAAATCATGCTCCAAAAATACGGAAATTACTTATGCTATTTTTCTCTCCTTTAAAATTGTTTTTACATGACGATAACATGCTAGAGGGAGGGTGGATCCATGCCAACAATTTTCACTGACCCACGCTCACATGGTTTTGCATGATGCAAGTAAAATGACAAAATGATGTGGTTGTAATGTAATTAGCCTGTGTATTATTGTAATTTATATATGTTATTGAAAAAAAGGGAAATATATATTGCTATGTTACAGTAAAGTGTCATTGCACTATTTGCTTTAAAAAAATGTCCTTGTCATGCATGAAGTTTTAATAAACTTGTAATTGTTCTTTGATATCGAATCTAAAGAATTAGCCTAATTTTACTAAATGCTCTTCTTGATTTCATTTGTAGCTATGTTGTGAAACCTACATCATGTATGGTAGAAAGGAGTATCTCTATATGAATTAAAATGAAATTGTTAGCGTTTTGGGGTGTTTGGAAAATGAACATGTGGTCATGGGTGTTAACTTAATTTCAAAATATGTATTGTTAAGGGGGTAGATGTATATGCTAACTGGAAATGAATTGATCTTTATAGTGTGCTCCGGTGTGAAAATTAACAAATGAACCTCTTGTGTGTGTTGTATTAACTACCTTGGAAATTGTAAGAAAGAAACCTAAGGATGAGCCTAGTTCCTCATACTCAATGGCACCTCTTATCTTAAGGGAAATAAGAGTCCAAATTTAGGCTACCATAACAACATGTATGTTTATCGACATTGTCATAAAACCCCTATAGGAACGGTAATGGTTAAACACTATCTTGAGTATGTGGGTTTCCTCTTAGGAACGTATTTGTGCGTGTGGATAGTAATAAACTAATAATGGTGTGTTTCATCTACTTGGTAGTGATTAATTGGACCTATAAAACCCTTATCGTGCTAAGAAAAGACTTAATACTATTACCAACAATGTTTCCTTGTTTATACTTGGGACAAGCCTCGCAAGACCATGTCCATAACTTAGGTACGTTCATGTGAGGAAGGGGTTGCACTATGTGTACCCTGTCACATTGGGTGTGAGTATGATCATTTTCCCTAGGTGTCATAATTCTAGTCTCCTCTTGAGCAAGTTATCCTTCATGTGTGTGTTGTCCTTGGTGCTCTAGCGGGTAGCCAAATCCTTATGAATATTATTGGGGTGTTTTACCTTCAAATGATCTCATTAAAGAGATTTAAATGACACAAGTGGAACCTATGTCGTAAGTTACCTATGTATGAAACTATTGAGTTGAATCCCTTATTCTCCTCACAAATAAAAGTGTTACCTTGGAAAGAAGTACCTTTGGTTGCGCAAAGGTTGCAAGGTAAGGATATTTGGTTTCCCTAAGTTTTACCTATTAGTTTGGTGTAGGAACCCTTGAGTGCTAATTAATGTAATATATCATATGACCTCATGATGTTTTGGCCAACTAAACTATGATGTATGGTTACCCAACGATTGGAAATATCGCTTTAGAACGCTTTTGAATCGTGTAAAAACTTATTGAATGTCCCACTTGTAATACATGTGTAATATTTGAGCTGCGTAGTGATAGTAAAATGAATAATACGCGAGGAATCACACTCCTTGGAGAAAAGAATCGGTAAGTGTATTGTAAGTGGCATATGTATCACAACTGTGCTAAAATGATGCCATCATAGATCTAAAGCAACCACGTAAATGTCAAAAGAACAAAGGTAAATAAGATTAAATTATGGAATGATTGGTACAAAAATTATATGCCCTTGAACGATGTAAACCAAGTAAACATGATTCTTAGGAAAAATATTGGTAGACTCATGGATGTGTAAATGTTCCTAGTGACCATCAAGTTATATAAATTAATTGTGATATGAGAAACGAGAAAAATTCTAATGGAACCACTATAGGTGAAATGTTAAACAAAATAAAGAAAAATGCAACCTAGTTTTAAGAGGAATGAAGGTTTACTTGTTAAGTGTTCTTCAAATAATTAAGGTCAAATAATGAAAATAGGATTGTAATAAATATGTAACCATGAAAACGTTGTATCGTGGAAAGTGCCTATCCGTAAGTGTATATTGTAGTTAGATCGTTATTTGTACTTTGTCATTTGGGGAAATGTGGATTGATGTGCATCATGTGTTTTCATGTTATATATGTGGGTTCATGTTTGTGCAAATGTCTCATGTGTTGTGTGTTATCCTAAGTGATCCCATGTGGTGTCATGTATCAAAAATGTAAGTCAAAATTTTTTTATTCCAGTATTTTTGTTGTATTTGTGTATCAAATTGTGGGCGTGACAAGATCCCATATCTCGACCATTACCCACAATTTTGGATAGGTGAGAAAATATTCTAAATTTAAAATTTGTGAAATGAATATCATATGATTTATGCCTATTTGATCAAATAATATTTTTAGATTTTTCGATAGAGGTTGATGTAAAGATAAGAATATCGTAGCATGGCTAGTGAGATGATGAGATTAGATTATGAATGTGAGCATTTTTCTTAGCAAGGATAAATGGTCAAACTTGGCATTACGAGGACAAATTACCAAATTTTAGTGTCTACATTTCCCCCTTTAAGTGTGTAATTGAAAATTTCATGCTTAAAGGAAAATATACCTCATTGTGTAAATACTCTTTGCCTTTGTATGAAGAGAATTTGTGATGCGTTGGTATTGACATGCTCCATGATAAAATATACAACATAGGGTGTAGTCAACACTTATGATAGAAACTAAAATTTAACGATATTGCATTATAACTTTGAATCACCGCAAAAAGTATACAAAGGAACCGTAAAACATGGAAAGAGTGCATCCGTTTATTTTACGGAGGGAGGAACTCCCATTGTTACAAAACCTTAGAGAGTTGGAGTGTGATTTAGAGATGTCGAAGGATTGGGGGCTTTCGTGCCCCAATGTTATGGCACAAACGATAGTAAAGAGGAAGGATTATACTACAAAGAACTCGTGTGATTTGATTCCTTATTAGAGAGTGTGAAGCGAGAGAATGAAATATTAATCCATGGAGCTCCCAAATTTTTCTTTGACTCTTTCCTTTTGAGTATTTTTTGAGAGAAAGGGAAAGATCGGTTTCTGAAGCTCATAGTTGTACTTCGATGCTTTCTATTAAAATTATGGATTGCCTTGTTGCAAATGGATCAAGGCCTAATTTGTTCAAATAAACCTTAGATGGAATTAACCATGCCATGCACCCATAAGGTGGTACTATGCGTGAATTGATTATTGAAACTTTGAGATTTTTTTGGGGAGATGGAGGCCCATGTCCCCAAACCCATTATGTAATTATCTCTCGAAGTTCCATTGTGAAGAAGGAATGAAGTACCCATGCCCCCTGTAACTTGTTATGAACTATGTAATATGTATTTGTACATGTATATGAATCCTATAAATGTCTAGTAAATCTATAAAATCTTGACTTTTGAGTGAAACTACCCTTTGTATTAGAATGTATGAGAGGTCGGGATTGTACCTTGGTCTTGAGTGGTTTTATATGGTTTTGACCATGTATGAATTCTACCATGTTTTAGTATGTGTGGCCTTTTTGAGAATCTAAGACATATAAAAATTTATTTTGTATCCTGTAATCTATCTATATTTATATAAATACCTTGTTAAATTCCCCCTCTTTTGAGGCACATGTGATAAAACATTTGAGTGCGTGGCTCAAAATAATATATGTGTACCCATGTACTACATGTTTGATAATTTGGAGTAAGATGTGGACTACTAACGATTGTGCAGAGTGGAAACTATGGCACAGAGAACAAGCAACATGTAACAAACAAAAAACAAGAATACATTTGTAAAGAAAACAATGGCAATAGAGAATAATAAAAATCATGCCTTGCTCCATAGCAAAATAAGTGTGTAATCAACATAAAATTCTTGTTGTAGAAAAATAATAGTGTGAGCATTGATGTAAGCTAGAAACAATAAAGTAATAAAAGTAACATTGTGCAATCAAGTAAGAAAAAACATGTAAAAGCATAATCATATATAGGCATGGATCCACGAGACATGGGACACCCATGATGTCTCAAGAAAATCACAAGAAAAGGCACAATTTTCCATATTCAGAGAAGTAACCCCATATACACAAATAAGCATGAAGCCACAAGCATGTGACACACATGGTATCATAAGATAATCAAGGATCCTAGGCCATATAAAGTAATTAGTCATATAATCATAATCAAAGAAATCAATGTAGTAAACATTCAATTCATGAATCCACATAAACAAGTAATGGCAACAATGTAGAAAACACATGTTACAACTAGTGGTAGTGATAATAGAAATAAGCAATGAAAAGTGAACACTTTGCAAGATACATGTGTTAGTTCCATTGATCTAGTATATAGAAATAAATATTATGTAAGTAAATAAACATGATGAGGAATGTGTAAAGTAACATGTAATGGAAAAAATCGCTTGAACGTATAGAGGGATGGCCCCAAGAGAGTAACGCAAGGAACCAAACTATCTCTTATTATTGTGTAACAATCTATGAGTGTCTTGTATCAAGCTCAAGATACATCATGAACACACACACGCGCGCACGCACACACACACACACACACATATAAATTAGAAATGTTATGAATCAAATAAATGTAATCATAATCATGTATAAAGTAATATGCTAGCTAAACAAAAACTGAACAAGTCCTTATTTCGTATTTTTGTTCATATTTAAATGTTTTGTATTATGTGATTATTTAAATGATTTTACATTGTTTTGAGAATAGTTATGTATAAGAAGGGGGATACACAAGAGCTATCCGATGAGGGCCTCATGAAGAGGCATGTCATGTGTCATAGGTGGAGGGGATGTGATCCCCTCAAGTGCCGAAAGAGACAAAGGATGCTTATGCATAATCTGTGCAAAAGCCATTGTATATGCCGAAGGTGAGTGAGAAAAGGAAGACTCATGATATGTAGTAGACATATAAGATGATCGAGTCACAATCCTAAGGTAACTTTTCCATCAATGAGAAATGCGCGTCTTAGGTGATCGATAATGAGACATATGTATGGGTGTATAAATAAATATAACATGAAAATTACCAATGTAGCAAGAAAGGTTATAAATATACCAGAGGGAGAGTTTGTATGTGATGGGTCAAGATGTGATGACGAAGGAGTGATGAATAAGATCCTCCTATTGGTGACTACGTAATTATTGTAAATGAATTTGACATGTCGGTGTAATATAGAAGGGATAATTGGAAAGATGTGAATCCAGAACAACCTAGTCTCATATCACATGACGTGAGAGAAGAGGTCACTAAGAATGTGATAGAGAAGGTATCTCGGTTAAATAGTGAGTGTTAAGATAAGACAACCAATAATTATCTCTTAGGATCTACGGTAACATCATTCTTAGTATACCTAAGGGAGCGTAGAAATCAAAAGTTGCACATATTATGAGGGATAGTGATATCAATCAAACGTTGTGTAAAAGGTATTGACCAATACAAGTGGGGATATATAATGTATCGTAGAGAAATCTAGGTGTCATATTTCTATGATCAAAGACGATGACCGACAAGGATGACATGGTGAAAGAAGTTCTAATAATTACAACAAACATAATATCATAAGATGGAGGATGTGGGGAAACACAACGATCATTATGAACTTATATGGTATATTTAACAAGATCATGTCTCGAAAGTGGATAACTAAATATTTTCAGATTTGGATTTTCATTATTAGGCTTGAGCTAAGGAGGAGTCTCATATTCAACAACGACATCATCAAGTAAATCTTGGATAATGTTACATAACTTAAAATAGTTATTTGTAAAGTGACCAATATATCGGTGGTAGTCACAATGGATAGTGACATTTAATTTTACCATGAGATACAATTGGATCAACCTCAAGAAATGGCGGGAGTGATACAAGGTTGCACTCAATTAATTTTTGAATTAATTTCTAAGGCGAGAAAGGAGAATGGGTGAACTATCATTAAGAAGATTGTAATGGGAGATTTTGAGGTTACTAATATCACCAATTTTGTGTACCCGCGGAAGATCTACAAAGTTGAAGGACTTAGATCATCTCGACAACAATATGGTATTATCCCAAAGGATTGGGAAATTTTCTCCGTGGGAAAAACTCTGGAGAAAGGCCTATTCCTACACTAACTAGTCTAATGTTAGCCACCAAATACCACTAAACACTAATCTAATCAATTGCAAGGAAAAATGGATGCGAGAAAAACATGATAAGGGATAAGGGTGGCGATGACACCAAGAAAGAAGTGGGCCACTCTGATGAGTTCAACAAGTGAGAAGACAAGATAAAGATCTAGAGGGAAGATATAAACCACAACCAAAACATGCATCTAGATCAAACTCTCACCCTAAAACCTAGAGATTTAGTGAATCTAAAATCTGCAAATGCCATACACATAACAATGGGGATAACACAGAGGTAAGAGACAAATTAACACAAAGAAAAAGGACATATATGAGCTACAACTATATAGTCTATTACAACCATAAATCAATGTGATCAATCATCTACATAGCTTAACTCTAAGGTCATTAGAACTCGAATGTTTGGAAACCCAATTAGGTAGAGTAACCCTTCTTTCAAGGGAGGCTTTTTCTAGTTACGATAAGAAAATTACTTATAACCAAAAAGAGAGAGAAATGAGTTGAGAAAAATGAGAGAAGGAGAGCGGAATATGCCAAATAATATCTCATTTCATCCTTATCTTCTATAGAAGGCTTATGAAGGTTTGAATATGTTCTGAAGGTATCAAAATTTTCGATCTACCTAAAACTACCTTGGAAGAATATACCAAGGGATATCTGCAAGTCATGATGTATCATAACCATAGAGGTGCCTTCATTTTTAGGAAATGTTTGTGTGAACTTTAGAATATCATGTGTGTGTGTGTGTGTGTGTGAAATTATATTATTTAGGATAATATAATATTGTAATGTGAGATAACAAAGTGTGTGAGTGATTTGTGAGAGCAAATCATGTAGGTTATCTCTAGAGAGATGTTAGGAGTGTGTTGAGAGAATAATGGGTCATGAGAGTTTGGTGGGATAGTCAATTAAGACTAGGGATGAGATTACAAATATCTCCTAGTCTTTAGGAGAACAAACCTTTATATATATAATGTTTGCATATGAATAAAATGACCCGTATGAGTTGAATGAATAAGAGTTGAGTTTGTTTTAAAATATTTGTATTTCTTGTATTTTCCATTATGAAAATATGACAAAATTGTTTCATTTGGTATTAGATATAAGGTTTATTATAAGAGAAATATGAGGAATTGAGTTTTGAAGGGGCATCTCTAACTTCATAGTTGCCTTTGAAGATTGAAAGTTCCCAAAAAATTCCAGCGAATATTTCTCGGTACCACAAATGTATCTTCCTCATATGATATCATATTGAGACGATTCTTTTTTTGATGTAAAGATAAGAAAGAGGTACACACCTTTATTCATACATCAAATTCAAATCAAGAGAAGAAATGTTTTGAAATGAATGTGTAATTTACGTGATTTTTTGTTAAAAACATAGAGAAGTAAATAATGTAACTTTATTTGTTTTATTATCATCAAAAGAAGATTCCTTAAGGCTGCAATTAGACTATTATTTTGCAGTAAAAGAAAATAAATAGTGCATAAAAATATTATTGTTTGTAAGAGGGTGAATTTTCGGTGAAATTGACACCCATTGTTGATCAAAGCTTATGGAAGGAAAAATAAGTCTCATAGAGAAAATTTAGGTGTATCGTTTATCTACTATGTCTATGATTCAAAAGTTTATAGTGTCATTATTATTATTGTCATTGGGTTCTTCATCTAAAAGTGTTTTTGCTACTTTTGTAATTCAATTTTTTTCCAAAAGTCTCATTATACAAAAGTCAATTTTGTAATAAAAAATTGATTCAATTGTAACTCGACACGTTATCGAGTGAACCTGACGTCCATTTTGAGGTGAGGAAATATTGAAATTTAAGCTTCAATTTTCAAACAACTCCGTAAGTATCATGTAAAAAAGGGTGGATGAATAAGAGGAAGGAGGATTATTAACACCTCTTGTTCACCACCAATGAAGGGGACACAAATGCAATAGTAGTACCAAGTGTGTGCCAAAATGACTAAATACAACATTGATCTCCAAGTGATAGTGGTGATCATGTTATACGATTTTGTGATTAGGGGACAATGATCCATAACAAAGTGACTACAAATGTGAAAATGAGGAATCGGTCCTCAATTTTTAATTTTTAAATGATGTGGTGTGTGTATGAATTATAACATAACAACATCTTGTT
Source organism: Taxus wallichiana var. yunnanensis (assembly GCA_018340775.1). Taxonomy (NCBI): domain Eukaryota; kingdom Viridiplantae; phylum Streptophyta; class Pinopsida; order Cupressales; family Taxaceae; genus Taxus; species Taxus wallichiana. Next base: position 963,724,360 of record CM031239.1, read on the forward strand.
TATATGTGTGTAATTACTATTTATTTTCCCTTAAAGTTTTGTGATTTGGTGTGGAAGGTGCAAAAACTATGTAAACAATATATGAGTATGGGAGGAAACTACTATGATATGTAATTTTAGTGATATGCCAGTGTGAGTTCACTAGAGGTAAAAAGTGTGAATAGGGGAGAATTAGCGTATGTAGATTATCATTGGAAGTACATGGTTAGTCGTGAGGAGGATTTTCTTGGAAGTGAAAGCATAAAGAGAGGAAAATATTTATACCTATACATGTTAACATTATTGTTTTTAGTTAGTATGATTTAGAACCTTGCCCCATGTTCACATTGGGGGGAATGTTAGGAAATATTAGTGTGAAATTTAGAATATCATGTGTGTGTGGAACTATATTATCTAGGATAATATAATATTATAATGCGAGATAATTGTTTGTGTGAAGTATTTGTGAGAAAAAATCACATAGATTATATATAGAGAAATATTAGGAGTGCGTTGAGAGAATAGTGAGTCATGAGAGTTTGGTGGGATAGTTGAGAAAGACTAGGGATGAGAGATAACAAACAAACCTCTATATATGTAATGTTTTCATATGAATATAATGACCCATATGAGTTGGATGAATAAGAGTTGAGTTTGTTTTAAAATATTGTATTTCTTGTATTTCACATTATGAAAATCTAAGCAAATTGTTTCATTCACCTATAATAAAATGGGCATATATTTGTTTTAAAGATAATATTTGAGAAGATTCAATGTTCTCCTATGAGATCGGGGAGATAAGATAAAGATTAAGTTGTCATTTGTTTGATTTAGTCACAACTATACTTAGACCACTCGCCAACATCTCATCTTCATGCTTAACAACCAATTTTAACTCTTATCTTCATTTAGGTAGGACCATAAGGTGATTAGTATCTCAAAACATCTTATATAAGGAGAAATGACTCAAAAAAACTTGAAAGTGACTAGAAGTCATTTGATCAAGTTTTTTTATCAAATGAAAAACTCCAAAAATTTGTCATATATATCTCTTTCATAACTCAACCATTCCATTTGAAACTAATCTTTGAGTGCAACACTTCTTGAGACCTTTTCGATGGTACCATGTGTAGGTGAAAAGGAGGTCTCATCAAAATTTATGAGAAAAATAACAAAGCCTAGTCACGTTGCCATGTGACATCCCCAAGTTTTATTTTACACTAAGGTAAAACATTTTAAGATCATAAAGAGTTATGCATACAAATATTTGGTCTCATGGATCTCTTCCATGTGTATCCTACCTTATGTGTCTTTCATCGTTGTCCTGGGGTGTGTGGAGAGCATGTGAAGGAATGATTCCTTTAGAGGGCATGATTGAGCCAATCTCTGTCACTTGTCACCCATCGGTGGTAGGAAGGGGAAAATATCCTTGAGAGATGAGGATGTACCAATGAGTGTCACATATCCCTTTGTATTCCATGTGTTGATAATTGGTCTCATAATAGAATTAGGGGAGGCGTTAACCTTCGATTAAACCGAGATGACTTTGGAGTGTCAATTAGTAACACACCTTCTCTACCATATGTCATGCATTAGTGGATTGTAAGATGTTGAGATTTAACTCAAGTACTTAAGGAGCACAAGGATTTGATTCTTGCCACTTGCACGTTTCAATAAATTTTCCAAAGACTATGTGAGGCGCTTAACTCTCAAGAAAATTTAAGAAAGTGGGTAAGCCTATGGCATCACATTGTAACTTGGGACACTTATCATGTTTAAGGATAAGATATGTTTGAGAAGTTTAAGGTTCCCAAGAAGGATGAATTCACAGATTGTGACCACTTGTCATCCATTGCCATTTTAGAATGTTTGGAGGCCTAATGCAAGGTTTGAAGGCTCATGGGGCGTGGGAAGAGTGATTGAGGCAACTTGTCACCATCAATGTTAATATTTATGAAAGTGGATAATTCTAACTAATAATTGATCTCCATGTGCACTACTACTTCAATAAAATTTAACAGTCTACTCCTCTAAGAGAACAAAGGAAAATTGATGTCTTTGACTATCTTGACGGTAAAACAAACCAAAATATGGTTGTCTTTTTTTATCAAGCCTACATGGACCTAAAAACACCCTATCCAAGCAATTAAGACAAGTTAAAAATAATTAGAGAGCCCAAAATTCCTATTAAACCGCAATAAAAAACATCTAAGTCCTTGGAGTTAAAAATAGTTTCCCAAAATGAAGCAGGGTGTTTATTTTAACAACGTTTTTGGTGACTTAGAGGGTGTTAAACACTGCACTACAATATAAAAACAAATAACAAATATAATTGTATTGAATTTAGAAATCATCCAGGATGTAATTGATATTGATAGAGGTTACATATATAGAGTTTGATCTCCTACAATGGTGGAGTCAACTCTCATCTCTAATCCCTCATATCTCTCTCCATGAATCTCTCAAATATATCCCTAGGATATCTCTCACACGAAAATAGCTATGTGAGTTGTTTATTCAACAACTTCACTCACATACAACTATTAACTATATTATTAAAATGAGTTGTATTAGCTCATTATTAATAATATCATAATTTATTAATAATGTCACAATATATTTGTAACATTCACTCCCCTATTGTTAACATTATTAATTCCCAATATACACTCCCCTGATGTTGATAAGGTAGAAAAAAATTATCACACTTCCTTCTATAGCTAGCTTGCCCCCATGTGTGCTCATGATCCGGATGGTTTTACAGGACAACCAACAACCTAAAACAAAGGATGGTTTTATAGGACAACCAACAACCTAAAACAAAGGATGGTTTTATAGGACAACCAACAATCCAAATATCACACCGCTGCTTTTCCTTTGTGCTTTCGTCTACCCACTATGTCGTTCCTTGAGGAATCAAAATCCATTTCAGAAGTATTTTTCCTTCCCAATATTTTTCCGTTGGAGTTTGCCTTATTCCTTTTCTCGAACATAATGATGCGAATCGTGCTTTAATGGGTTCTAATATGTGATCCATTAATAAAGATGGTTTATATTATATAAAGTATATACTTCTACTTCCATGTGCTAAAACTTTAGCTTGTAAACATAAAAGTACGATACGTGTAGTTCGGGAAGAATCAGGTTCGGAACTCTTCACAAAATCGTTCTCAAAGGAACGAGAATTTCCAAATGCTTTTCTTGGGTTACTTTGTACTCATGTGTTATGGTAGAACCCCTACCCCACTAATTACTAAGTGGTTTGGCGATAAATTCTTGAGTCGAGGTCCTCAAGAGGAAGAAGAGGACGAAAATACAAAGGTAGATGATGTTAACAAAAAAAGCGGTAAAGAATCACTCTCGCTATGGCTCTAGTGGATTCCCTTAACCAAGCCACGCCTTTCTCCAGCACACATCTTTCAGTTCTATAGTTATATAGTTCTCTCTATAGGGGAGGGGGGCAGTTCTCTATATAGGGGGGCCAACGGCTATATATAGATATGGCTCCCTATAGATCTATATGGCGAGGGCGGCTATATGGATTGTAGTCTCAATTTTATCATTCATGATCATTGTTGTATGGATATTTTCTGATCGAACTCATTTTGATAAAAGATCAAACGAGCCATGTTCACATCCGTCCCTTCCTGGTCCCTGGTCTAATCCCATTGGCCTACTATATATAGCTTTCTCGAGATCCTCGATAAAGACTACGAGAGATGGGGAATTAAGAATCAAATAAATCATATATCATTTCCCTCTCTCTTAAAATATAAAAGAAAGGAGTCTGCGCACCAATATCAGCCATGAAAGGTCCAAGCCATAACAAATGAGAAGCTACACGGCTCAACTCTAGCATAATAACTCTTATATAGCTAGCCCTTTTAGGTACTTGAATATTTTCCAATCTTTCTGGCGCATTAACCGTTATTGCCGTGCCCCCAGTGAGCCGAGCCCTCTCTCGCCCGAGAATGTAACGCCGGGAAGCCAAGTCGGTATGGAAGAAGCTGCTGAAAGGGGTGGGGGCTCTATATGGTGCTCCCCTATCTGCCCATATAGAAAGAGGGGGCTGCCATCAGGGGAGAGCCCTCTCTATCCTATCCCACCTATATAGAGTAGAGGGCCCCAATCAACTCTATTTGGGGATCCGATCCCTATCTATATATGATACAACATTCTATTCTATTCTCAACTCGTGGGGAAAAGCTATCGAGACCAACTAGCTAGTCTAGATTTACAAATTATTCTACATTCTTACTAAATAACCGTTCAATTTCTAGAAATTACTCAAATATTCTCAAAATAGCTAAATGCTCTTTGGGTGGGCCACGACCCCCTCTATATCTATAGTCTAGATATGGGAATAGAAAGGGCCCTATCCCTATAGAGAGTAGGGGTAGGGGGTCCGGTCGAGTGGTCTATAGGGGTGGGGCCCTATATATCTATATGGGGGCCATCTAGACTCTATTAGTAATGGGGCACTAAGGATCTCCATGGCCCGTAGAAAGAAGCGGAGGCCTATCTATATATGGGGTCCCCCTATCTCCCCGGGGTGCCTCGAGTCCCCTCCCCTCTAGATGATTTGGATATGAATATAGGGTCAAGGGAGAGCCCCCATCCCCCCATGAAGCATGGGAAGTGCCAAACATTGGGAACCGTGCTTTCTGCTTCCTCACAGCTCTACAGGTTCGCCCAGCCACCACATAAAGAAGCCTGCCTTGTCTATTATAGAGATATATTAAGGCTACGATGACCTGCCCTGCTTCTCCCTCTCCCCTCTCTATATACCTCATATTATCTTATCATATCCGGGAGGGTGAGGGGAACCTCACCTTCCAGATAGAGATATAGGGGCGGGTGAGGTCCCATATAGAGAGGGGAGCCTCTCTATATATGGGATCTCACCAGATATATAGATAGATATAGGGCGAGTGAGGGCGGTGATGGGCGATCTCAAGGCCTCGACCATTTGCTTATTACGCCCGAAATGAGAAGGATTGTCCGTAGGTAGGAACCACTTTCTTCATCGAATACAAACTGAATAGAGAGAAAATTGAACATTGAGACCATGTTCTAGTTCCCCCCCTCAATGTGAACATTTTACTTATTGAAACATGAAATCTGAAATCATACTTGCGCAAATCTGAAATAAAAGAAAACACACACACACACACACACACACACACACACACACACACTACCACCACAGCTTCGTGCGGTCCCATCATTGGACCGACGAGAGGTCGCCGATTGACCTCCAGCCTCTGTTGCCTCTGTCCGCCATGTATAATATGCTTTGCTTAACTCAACAAATTTGGAATTTGAGACTCAAATACATACCTTGAATAGATGTCGGATTCCACCGAGAATGTGTCAGTAAGGTAATTTTTTTATTTTACAGACTTTTACAATTTTTGACTCTTGACTCATGATGACAACCTAAAATCACCTATATGACTTTTGAATCTTTGACGAAAAAATTATTGACATAAGACTCTTAACTTTGAACACCCTAGACCTAAAAATCCCTTTTATCTAGAAAGTAATATTTAATTACTTTCTAACTTATACCATAAGACAATAGTAATAATTTTACTGACCTAAAATGACAATAAGAAATATCGCTTTATAACCAACTATATTGAAACATGAAAAATTGAAACTATTATTGACTATTAAAATGATTTTTTTATTTAACAATAATAAAACTTTTAAAAGTGAGGAGATGACTCTATACATTCACACAAAATTACATTGACAACTTTTGACTTTTGACTATGACCGATATACTAACAACTTAAAAATTCTTGTCAACAATAAATACTTTTACACAACAAAATATGACAAAATTCTTACTTAGTACCTAAACATGTATGCACGTTTATACTAAGATTAAACAAGACTAAATATGTGCATCGACCACTATAGACTTGCAATACAAAAATGATAACATACAGACTAAAGGGACTATTTATCGACTTTGATAAGAAATTAAAAACGAAATACCAATGTTATCTGACCATTCCTTTGCATACACATGTTTGGCAAGAAGAGTACGAGACTTTTCCAACTGTTTAGAGAGAAAACCTTCGAGCGAGAGATCCTGGGCTTTTAATATGTCACATTCGATTCTCTGAACAACTCTCATAGTTTCTAACAGTCCTCCGAACAATTTCTTATAGAGTGATTTAAGGCAAGATCAAAATGGAGGTAATTCGATGCATACAATTTCTGACAGTCCTCATGTCGAATTTGCAATATAAGATGTGTCTAAAAATGCAACTCTTTGACTGGTAACATTTTGACAAAATGACAAGACTTTTGACATCTATCTTGGTTGAAATGCGTCCAAGGTTCAATTCAGGGTGGAGCAAGTCTACAGTAGGATGCTTTGATGATCTCCATCCAATATACCAAAAACATGAACAAATCTGTAGATGCACAATGAAGAATACACACATTTCCACTATGTAACTCTGATAAAACCACTGCTACCATGTGAGAACCTCACTGTAGAATGGGCTTCTCTCCCATAATCATCGATCGACTAATGAGCTAAGCTACTGACGCTTTTGTTATAAAAAATAATTCTAACTCCCTGAAGCTTTCACAAATATCAAATATAATTGTTTACAACAGCTTAGGCAAATAGAAAATAGTCAACTTCGAGGCAATTAATAACCAATTATTGCATGCAGATCTATATGGAAGAACTGGAAAATGCTTGCGTGAGGTAATTATTCTATAATCTCAGACATAAGATGCAATGAAAAAATGGATCAAAACATAGCTGATCCCCAAAGCAATACACTTAGATTTGAATATTTGACGCAATGCAACTGTAGTAGTCTGACTGATAAAACATGCAAAATTGAATGGATGCCCACGAATCCACGATGGGACTGAGATTGCAATGATGTTAGGTTCATGTAGTAAGAGATTCTCCATTATATGGATTAGAAGCTCACGTGATACCACTGTTAAACATTGCACTATAATATAAAAAACAAACACCGAATATAATTGTATTGAATTTAGAAATCATTCGGGATGTAATTGATATTGATAGAGGTTACATATATAGTGTTTGATCTCCTACAATGGTGGAGTTAACACTCATCTTCAATCCCTCATATCTCTCTCCATGAATCTCTCAAACCTATCCCTAGGATATCTCTCACACCAAAATAGCTATGTGAGTTGTTTATTCCACAACTTCACTCTCACACAACTATTAACTATATTATTAATATGAGTTGTATTAACTCATTATTAATAATATTACAATTCATTAATAATGTCACAATATATTTGTAGCAGAGGGGTCAATTTCCTATCGATGAATTGATCAATAGCCTTATTCATTTATTTGGAATGGATTCAAGTGTATAACATTGAAAACTTAACCTTTGAAGATGAAAATCCTTGAAAACTCGCAACCTTCTACACTTCAATGTTTAAAACTTAAAAGTTGTTTGAATTAGAAGATGTCAACCTTGGAAACACCTTAAGATGATGTTCTCCTCCTTTTAAATGTTCTAAAAACTTAGAACTATATTTCTTTGTAGCGATCTGAAACTCATTTTATGCAACGTAATAGCAAAAAAATTGAGTTATCCCCTTGAATTTCTATATATTTTTGATTTAAAATAAATTGTTTTGGCTCTGTATTAACTTGAAGACTTATATGAAGTTTATTGACACACAAGCTCAAGAGTGGCTTAGGAAAAACTATGTACAAAATATAAATCACACATGTTCCAAGTGAAAACGTGTAGAGTGTGATAACGCTTATTCTACCAAAAGCAAACTTAAACTATCCCACTCTAGGAATGCTCAAAAATAACTAAACAAATCTAGAGTTTGATTGGGAGAAATAACTTCCCTTTATGACAAAATGTGGCCATGAGATTAGTTTTGCAATAAGTGTCACATCCCTCCTATGTGGATTTAAATTTTTTATAATTGGTTAATCATGATGATTAAAATGAAATGTTGAAATCAGATAATTATTTGTTATGATCATTTTCAAATGTGGAAATTAGCATGCTTATTATCATTATGTTGAATTTTAATGATTTGGACTAACTACCTTCTTAGTGACATGAGGTGGATGCAGGAGTAGGTACACCCTCATTGAAATGGTGAGGGAGGGCATCATCGAGAGAGAGTTGTTAGATCGAGATATTGAACTTAAAACAACAAAGGTAATATGAGAACCGACACACCATGGGATTGGGTAACATTTAGTTTACTTGTGTGATGTGTGACTTCTTTATGTTTTAATTTTTCTTCTTCTATTCGATTGATATCGATAGATGATGAGTGGATTACGCCGATGTGGCTAAATTCCACCGACATAACCTAGACATCATACATCGCTATTAATGCAATGTTGTGAGTGAAGGTTTATTCCTTTTATAGGTAATTTATTAGACTTATGGATATAAGTTGGAAAACATAACAAGACAAATGGACCATGTTTGTGTGTTATATTCACTTGTGTGTGGATGATGGTTGATTGACATTATAAAATATCTATTATGAATCTCATTGACTTTTTCGTTATCGTGGAATGGTCTACATATAAGTTGACCATGACATGGTTGTTGAAATAATATAATATAATATCTAGTTGTTGACTTATTCACTTTGCATGGAGCTTAAGATGGGTTGTTAGATAGTAAGGAGGGGAGATAAATGTTGTTTTTAAATTTTAATTTGTTTTAAATAAAATATGCACCAATATGGAATCATTGGGCATGTAGATTTAATTGGGAAAAACATTGGAAGTAGGAATAAATGGGAAGTTTTTTGGTTTAAGTGGAGTAATGTGGAATTTGTTTGATACGTGTGGTTTTTGGAACAAGAAAAATGGGGAAGGAGGAAGTCAAACGGTTTGCGTGAGAAAATGGAGGATAGTTAGAAGCAAGTCTATTTCATTTTGATTCTGGTTTATTGTGCATATGGGTTTTTGCTTGGATTTGGAGGTTGAAGCGTTGGAAATTTGGAAGGAAGATCAAGCTGATTTTAACAGGCATGGGTTTTTCTTCTTATTCTATTTGCTTTGAAAATAATTTGGAAGGAAAAAATTTGTTGTTAAAATGGATTTGTTTTTTTGATTTATACCCATTTCTAGGTCTTCGTTTTGTAGAAAAATTGGTGTTAAATCATGGAAATGTTTTGTTGATTTATACCCATTTCTCGGGTCTACGTTTTTGAAGAAAAAATGATGTTAAATCATGGAAATGTTTTGCTGATTCATACCCATTTTTGGGTTTGCATTTTTAACACTATTTTGTCTCGAGAAAACATTTTTACAAGGGTTTGATTTATACCCACTTGGGTCTGCATTTTTGGAGGAAAATTTGTTGTTAAAAATGAAAATACTTTGCTGAAATTATACCCATTTCGGGTCTCGCATTTTGAAAATGAATACATGATTACAACCCATTTATGGGACTGCTTATTTAGTGTTTGTTTTATCTCGTGAAAATGTTTTGGAAAAGAGTTTAATTGATACCCATTTGGGTCTACTTATTATGGAAACTTATGGTTGTAAATACGTTTTTCTAAGGGTAAATTTTTACCCATTTATGGTTTTACAATTTTGAGAATTATCTAGGCATGAAAAATTCTTTGTTGGGTTTATTTTTATACCCTTTTCATTCAACATATTTTGTTTGTGTTGGAGGGTCATGACGTTTTCAATGAAGTCATTTTTGGGACTACTTATTAAGTGAAGGCTTGCTTGTAAATACATTTTCCATAGTGGTCGATTTACACCCATTGTTGGGTCTACATATTTGTTTATTTATATAAATATTGATACATTCTTTATTGGGTCGATTTCACCCATTTCTGGGTCTTCAACTTTTGTGTAAAATTTATGTCCGAGACATTTCCTTTCGATTGATATTTGATACCCGTTGTGGATCTGCACATTAAATAAACTATATATGGATGTGTGATGTTTTTCATTAAGTTGATTTTACCCATTTCTAGGTCTTCAAAATTTGTTATACGTGTATGACTATGATACAATTTTAGAGGTCATTTTATACACGATTACACCCATTTTCAGGTCTGCATATTTGTATATTTATAACATTATTTATTGGGTCGGTTTCGCCCATTTATGGGTCTTCAAATTTTGTGTAAATTTTATATCTGAGACATTTCCTTTAGATTGATATTTGATACCCATTGTGGGTCTACACATTATATAAACTATATATGCATGTGTGATGTTTTTCATTAAGTTGATTTTACCCATTTCGGTCTTCATTGTTTGTTATACATGTATGATCGTGATACAATTTTTTTAAAGGTCTTTTTATACTCGATTACACCCATTTTCAGTTCACATATTTTTATATTTATAACATTCTTTATTGGGTTGGTTTCACCTATTTTGAAAATGAATAAATGATTACAACCCATTTCTGGGATTTCTTATTTAGTGTTTGTTTTATCTATGAAAATGTTTTGGAAAAGAGTTTAATTGATGCCCATTTGGGTCTACTTATTATGGAAACTTATGGTTGTAAATACATTTTTCTACGAGGGTAAATTTTTACCCATTTATGGTTTTACAATTTTGAGAATTATCTAGGCATGAAACATTCTTTATTGGGTTTATTTTTATACCCTTTTCGTTCAACATATTTTGTTTGTGTTGGAGGGTTGCGACATTTGTAATGAAGTCATTTTTGGGACTACTTATTGAGTGAAGGCTTGCTTGTAAATACATTTTCCATAGTGGTTGATTTACACCCATTGTTGGGTCTACATATTTGTTTATTTATATAAATATTGACACATTCCTTATCGGGTCGATTTCACCCATTTCGGTCTTCAACTTTTATGTAAAATTTATGTCTGAGACATTTCCTTTCGATTGATATTTGATACCCATTGTGGGTCTACACATTATATAATATATATATATATATATATGCATGTGTGATGTTTTTCACTAAGTTGATTTTACCCATTTCTAGGTCTTCATGATTCGTTATACATGTATGACCGTGATATAATTTTTAGAGGTCATTTTATACTCGATTACACCCATTTTTAGGTCTGCATATTTGTATATTTATAACATTCTTTATTTGGTCGGTTTCACCTATTTTGAATTAATGTAAACTTGTTATTTTGATTAAAAATCAAACCCATATTGGCTTACATATTGGAAATAAGAAAGAAAGAATGACTCGTGTAAAATAGGTGGTTATGGCATTGCCTTATTGTGTGAATGCAAATTCTTGATTATAATGGAACTTTACCTTGCGGTAATTGATTTGTGATATTATATTACTTATCATTATTTGTTGTTTGGGCATGGGGATGTAGTTGTTATCATATCCCAATTATGATATGATTGTATTTAGAATGTGACTTACGTTATCACACTCGTGGCGAAGCCACAATTCATGAAAACATAAGTATCCTCCTTCTTGAATCACATTAAAGACATTAAAACTTTAGTGAAACGTGAAACAACATATGAAGGATTTTGGGAAAAATATTAGATAAGTGATGTATGTTTGGTGCATCGGTAAATGTGTAAAAGGAAGTTTTGTTTTACTTAATGTTAAAATGTAACTTACTTGATTATCATACCATTAGCCTATGAATACATACCAAAGGTGCAACATTATGGAATCCATACGAGCACACATTCATACGCTCATGTGGGTTATTTTTCTTTATGATTATAAAATCTGAAAACATGGATTTAAAATTGGAATAAATGGTTGTTTTTCCTCTTTGATTAATGAAATTGAAATATTGATTTACATGTTGGAATGGATTGCCTCTTGATTAAGATTGTTGATTATGGAAGCAGTGTATGAGATAGTTGTGTTGTGAAGGATAACAAATCTTACTTGTTTGTGTAGACTATAAGATATAACTTGCATTAACATAGTTAGAAAACTTTAGCTAAATTAATGTATCTAACTATATGCATTGTCAGTTCACTTATCCTTATTTTTGACTAGTCAGGAATCATATGATGGTATTGGTTAATGTGATCTTATGATGGGATGCATTTTTCAAATTTGAGTATATTACACATGGTTCTCAAATTACTAATCTTTGTTGATAGTTGATTATTTCTATTTTCCTTCCTCGTGAAGGGTTAGGCCCCTCTCGCTTGTGAGAGGTGTGCGAGGGAACCAAAAGGTTCTATTTTTGAAGAAAAACACTCGAATGATGCTCTCCCTCTAAAAAGTTACACGAATGAGTTATACATGTACACATGAACTTTTGAGAAAAATGATTTGTTTGTATATTACTTGTACTAAGACATATGGTCATATTGTTATACTTGGCTAGGGACATGATTGTTGTCTCATGTATTTGATATAGAATATGAAGTAAATATGATATTAATCATTGTATTATGAAATGATTTTTGATCATACTTTTGTACAAAAAATTATGGGAAGCAATGTATAAAGTTTAAATGACATTTAATTGATCAACTCTTGTTTGACATTTGGAAATATGGTAATGAAAGGATGTTTTGAACCTTGGATTATTTAGAGGTATTGCGCTAATATTTAAATTGTATTCATATTTATTTCTAAGTTACCAAATAATAGTTTAAAATTAAAAAATAATTCCACTTTTATCTTGTGTTAACGAAGGGTCGTTCTGATAAGGGAAAGTGGTGGAAGTGAAAACATAGTTTGCACCTATGTCCGATCTAAAATATCAACTTCAAAAAGAAAAAAACCTTCCTTCTGTATTGATTTGTACTTTATTTTCACAAGTGCATTAGATGACCTTTGGAACTTTAAATATCTCTATCTTGATCTAAAGTAAACATGACTGGTGGCGGTTTTGATCTAGGATTTGTTTTGGCTAGTTATCCGATTGGAAAACCAACCGTCAAATCCAATGGACCCATTCCTCTGATTTTCCCATCTCTTACGTATTTTCTCTGTAGATAGAGATATCAAACACATTTTCCTTCTATTTTAAATATGATAGAGTCATGATCCTTCCCATGAAGGTTTTGCAAGTGAAGGCTATAACTAGTCATCATTCTCATCCCCAATAAGTGCCATGAAGCTCTAAAATTCATCAAGTGTGGATGATAGTTTATCCTTCTCTCAATTCACATGCTTATTTGGAAATTTCAATCTTCTCTTCATCCTTATGCATATCGGTCTTAAAATCATTGTCATTTATAAAATTCTCACTCTGCTTTTAGGTTTGAGATAAGTTTTCACAAAGAAGAATAATTTTTGGAGTTCAAAATAAGGATTTGTGAGTTCCTTTAACTTCTCTTACTTTTATTTCTTCTCAAAAAAACACTTCCTCTTCCACATTAGGCTCTACTACCTTCTCCTCAACCTCAAACAAAGAGTGTACTATCTCTAGATCTTCTTCCTTAGCCTTTTGGGGTGAAGGTAAATCTTAATCGTAACACTCACCTTGATAGAAAATAATAAGTTAGATCAATAATACTTTGGAAGTCCTCTTCATCTAAGGATTAAAGGTTTGAAAACTCTTTTTCTCCCCTTTTGGATTTGTTGAATTTAAATGATCATTTTTTTGTTTTCTTCAAGGGGTTGACCATCACTTAACTCTTTAGGTAGAGTTTGTTTAATTTTTCTCTCGTAGCTTGCAAATGATTATCCAAGGTGAATGAATGATTGGATAGTAATAGCTTCATGGAGAGTTATATTGATTTTTGTAGGCTATCTTCTTCATTCATAGATTCCAACTCGAGACACAACCTCTCCTTCCCCATTCTTTAGACTCGATTTCATCTATATTCGATCAGAATACGGTATTTGGGGATTTAAAAAGATTTTATCCATTCTTTTTCTCTAACTGGTCATCATTGTTGTGAAACATCTATTTCTCTTCCTCTTCTTTCTCAAAACCTTATCCCCAATCGAAGATTGATCAAAATAAAAATAAGGAGTTCCTAAAAAATTGAGCTATGGCCTCATCATCTTCCTCAAATTCATTCCAATATGAAATAGTCATTTCATGGCTTTGAATGATGGATTTTACCTCAAAATGTTGCCTCTCCAAGTGTATTGTCATATTTTCATGCTTTAAAGGATGATGAGAATCCTTTTCAATCCTCATAAATTCAAATCTAGGATTGACAATGGTTGTGCTGTAAGTGGTTGGCCACTCAAATGTACCAGTTGTAAATCATCATAATATGAGACTATTTTTTCATGAAGTGCTTGAGGTTAGGAAAGACTTTTATTAAGGGTTGGAGAGTGGTGAGATATTTTTCAACTTTACAGTGGATTTAGGAGATGACAAGTATTATATACCTTAGGTTAAGGAGGTTATAAGGCTTCAAGATATTGAATATGAGGCTTATATCTTCACTCTATATTTTTATCTTGTCTTCCCACTTGTTGAACTCATTAGTGAGTGATCCACTTATTTCTTGGTGCCATCACCGCCCTTTTCATGTTTTTCCCTCATCCTTGATGTGGAGTCAAGCTTCATATAGTTCTCTTGGGTGCCCATGCAATTGTGTAAAGCTAACTAACCCCTTTGGGGTGCCCTTATGTCTCTTGACACCAATAAAGTGGGCTAACTATGTAATATAATATGTACTTATCATGCTACTAGTGAGATATGGTGTGACTTAAAATGTGACCTAACCCTTATGTTGATTGAAACCCTTGCATAATGCTTGAGATGACTTTGCTCTTTTTAGGACATGATTTAACAAAAACTAAATCTTAATCGAGGATCTGAGATCAAATAGATATAACAATAACAAGTAATATATATCATATAAAAAATAAGAAAGTGTGTATAATGAGGAGATAACAATGACTTAACTTGCATTTGAAGATTTGGGCTGATTCTAGAATAGAAATTGAGTGAAAAAAGTTGGATCTGGACTAGAGTGTTTTTTTATAGAGAACTAGGACAAGAAATTCCTTTGGATAGAACCACCCAAAGTTGGACAAGACTTCCCATACACTAGTGTCCAAACTAGGTGCTAGTGTCTTGGAAAATGCTCCACTTTTGATCTTTTCAAGGATTGATAAGGTCTTCTTCCTTTCATTCTTTGTCACTTTATCTTTATTGTATGATTTCATTATCGCACTTGAACCTACAAAACAAACTTTAGCTACTTGCACAAGGCTCAAACAAATATTAGATGAAATAAATAATGCATATGCTTGATTCGAGATGACCTTGATGGTCACCCCAATGTGATTGTCACCGAGCACTACATTATATTTCAGACTCTATGTAGTTCTAGTGTGTGTGTGAGAGAGAGATAGAATAGTGTTCCTTGAAGCTAGGTTTCCCTTGTGCTAATCACACCAAGATAACGAGCTATAAATACTTTTCCCCAAGATGAATGTGTGAGATGGAATTCAAAAATAGCCCCTCCTATGCAGTGAATGATGCAACCTAAATGTAATCCTTGAATGTTGCTCTTTACCCAAGTAGTAGATAGGAAGTAATAGCCCAAATTTCCCAACCCCTAATAATACTGAGTAAGTCATGTATATATATATATATGATTCCCTTGTTTAATTCTCATCATAAACAACTAAAAGGTCAACCCAAGGTGATAGATAATATTTTAAGATAACAAATGATGTGGTATTTCAAATTTGAGAAAAGAAGGGAAAAGTAAAGAAACACACAAAGGGGATAATAGTTCTTGGGTGCTCCTATCCCTAATGAGTGGTAGTGTCTCGGGATGTTTGGAGAATAAAACAATGATTAACTAAAATTAACTAAACTATGGGAAAGTATAATGATAGTTAATCTAATCTAGGAGGAGGACATAAACACTGTAAATAAATGCACTAAAGTAATATAGAATAATTAAATAAATAAACTAATGGAAATAAAACCCTGATGTGTAAGAGGAAGATTAGGAAAGAACTCAGTTGGTTACGGATGACTGTCGCGAGTTTGAATAGAAATTCTAGAAGCGAAACAACTTGCGCGGAGAGGTCCCGAAAGAGTGGATTTGGAAGTTCGAGTAGAGATGGAGCACCTAGGAGGGTATTGGGGTGTCCCGGGGCGCCCTGGTATGCATAAATAGGTGCCTTAGTCTCTGAAAAAGCTCGAAGCTAATTATTTCGGGTTGGAAAATAAGTTGTAACCTTCACCGCTATCGTGACTTGGATTCGCCAAACTGCTACGAATGTATTGAATATAGCAAGATGATATTGAAGACTGCAAGAGACAAATGAAGTATCAAAACCCTAAAAAAAAATATGCAAATGAATGGGTCAGATTGACCTCATCCGCCACAACAAAGGGGCTTACTAAGAGCGAGTGCTACACTATATATCGACCTAAATATAGTTACGTGTGTGTGTGCATGTCGCACCCTAGGTGCTCTTGTGCTAGTTGCACTTTGTGAAGTAAATGAGTAATAAATAAATGTAGATAATGCAATAGTATGTGTGTATGGAATAGAATAGAATCCCCCTATAAAGTGTGTGTTGATGCAGATCTCCTAGCCTTGATGCATGGAACTATGTGGATGCAAGTGATGCAATGGATGCAACTCTAGATGGAGTGATAGTAGTAAGTGATGTTAGGACCCTCATTATGGTCTCATAACTTTATATTTATAGGGTTCTCTTGCTCTAATTTTGTAATTAACCCGACATGGCCGACTAGGAAAAAATAACAAAAAAATGGCTAGAAAGAGCCCAAAAAGAGGTGGGAAAGTAAAACGAAGATTAGGGCACCCCAGTGGGATTGATACACCCAGGGGACACCCCAATATAGGCCTGAGTTCCCTAGTTTAGTCTAAAATGACGGGAAAGTGCCGAAACAGACTGGGCATGTATCTAAAAATGTGTAGGAATGATGAAATAAAATTAAAACAAGATGGCCAAAAGGTGGATTAATTAGTAATTTCTTCACTTAAGAACCTTCTAAATAATAGTATGAGACTAGGCTAAATAATGTCTAAAGTGCATGATTTTGTGACTACATTTTGCACTCACTTTATGTTGGTGAGTGGAAAGCTCGGTAACATAAAGTAGATAAATATGTGTACATAATGTCTATGTAGAGTGTAGTAGAAAACATGCCAAAGGACTAGACAAAAGCGTGGAATGATAAAAAGATGGAGGAGTGTGGAAACTATAGATGAAAAATGCGCATAGAAAAAGTGATGAGAGTGAACCTAGGGCGGAACACATGTGTAGCTATTACAATGTGTATTGTACGTACATAGTTAGTAAGGCATGTGCCTGTTGGGAATGTTGTTGTTGTCGTCGTATTGTTGTTGCCCCCAATTTGATTGCTTGTTTCTCATATGGTCAGACTTGTAAGGAGAAAATGATCAAGTAGTAAAATATGTATATATGTAAAAATTCTATGTAAAATACACACATGTATAAAAATGTGTAAAATACACGAAATGAAAAGTGTAAATGGAACATGTGCACTTGATCCATGTCGAGAAAAAGGGTGTAGAAGGATATCCTATACTTTCTTGATGAGTTTTTCAGGCAATCTCACGCACCCCTTAGATCAAGAAGTGTAGGGAGGAAATGCTCTATGTCCTCCAAAATTTAACCTCTTATGTTGAAATGTGTGTAAAGAGATCTCTGTATTGTCTTGGTTTTTTGGGTGATCTGATGCCACTAACCAAAGTAGTGTAGAGAGGCACACCCAATGTAACCTCCAAGCCTATAACTACTTCCTATAAATACTAAGGATACCATGTCCTGTAAAGGCCACTTTGTGTATGGGGTTCGTATATTGGTCTGAACCCACTCGTTGTATGTAAACCCATAATGCCAAGGGTGGAAAGTGTATCTTCGAACGTGTGTAGGCTGCGCTATGTTAAGATGTAAATCCTAAATGATGCCCCCCTCTTTAGGGGTGTATGCGACATTGCTGATAAGAGAATGCAGACCCAAAAGAGGACCTACTGCACTATGAAATTTGTAACTCTACCTACCCCACTGGGGGGGAAGGGGGTGTGCTTGGTAGAAACCAATGTGCGCACAAACAAGGATGGCTAGCCAAACAAGTGTTAGTCCGAAAACACATGCATGTAATAAGACAAGTGTAAAATATGTAGACAATGTAGAAACTACCAAGCACAAGTAGTGTAAACACACAAGAAAACAAGGAAGCTGCACAAAGTGGGTTGCAAACATATGACATCACTCACGATGCAAAGACACGTACAAGGCATCATGACCGCAAACAATAAATAAGTGTGCACACAACAAAGGGAAAATCCCATATACAAGAAACAAATAAAGGTAGACAAGTAGAAACAAACAAGTAAGGAGTTATGAAGACATATAATCCTACAAAATAAGTGCTGCACATGGAACACCCATTAGCATGTTAGAGCAATAACCAATATGTCAAAGCATGTATGATCAAGTAATGTAAGATGCTAAGTATAAAATCCAACAATACCACCTAGATGAGACGAATGTGGATGCCCCACCGACCCAGACCGGATAAGAAGGGTAGAAGGCAAGCATCCAAACCGTGTGTCGAGTCTCATGTATATGTGATCACACTAAACATAGGTGTGAACGCATATGTGTGTATGATATAGATAATGAAATATAAGAAATCAGTCTAACATGTGTAGTAAAGTGATCATGTAAAACACTAACAAGTAAAAAGACATGCCCCCAAGACAATGCAATATGCTATGGATGAATGGAATGGAATGCAAGATGGAATTATAGGAGCCGTGTGCCCCTTGAGTGGATGGAAGTGTATGTAATGAGGTTCATTTTTTTCCCCTCAACAATCAAGAATGAACCGTAAATGAGAGTGCGTCATCGGGAAATGGTCGAGTAGTGTTTGTTGTGTCTAGCACTTGTGATGAGTGTGTATGTAGGAGTGATGAGATGCGACATGTAGAAAGGATGTGCGTGAACCCTATAGATGAGGCATATATCACAACTTGTTTAAATGAATGAGTGATGATTTAATACTAAGTGTATATCATTGTATGATGAAAATATGGGTGATGATTTAGCCCTAAACGTATATCACTAGAAGATGAAAAGATGAGTGATGATTTAGCTCTAAATGTATATCACTATATGATGAAAGGATGAGTGATGATTTAACACTAAGCGTATATCACTATATGATGAAAATATGGGTGATGATTTAGCCCTAGGCGTATATCATTATATGATGAAAGGTAAGGAGTGGTGATGTAACCTAAGGTGTATGCCACTACAAGATGCAATAATGGAGGTGGTGATTTAGCCTAAAGTGTATACCATTACGAGAGGAAATGACGGAAGTGGGTGATGATTTAGCCTAAAGCGTATGTCACTACTAGAGGAAATGATGGAGGTGGGTGACGATTTAGCCTAAAGCGTATGTCACTATCCTAGGAATGTCGCATGATGAGTGTAAGGTCCATTTGATTTGTAAACCCTCGGCAATCGAGTATGGACCGAGGAACTAAAGTGTGTCATAGGGTGGTGAATGCAACACATAGAAAATAATGTAGTATAGGTGGTGGTGAGAATAAATGACCATGTGATGAGTAGGATTTTGTAAATGTGCGGTGTGGGAAATGCAATGTAGGATATGTAGGGTGTGTAGGATGTATACTATGTAATGTGTAAAATGTGATAATAGGTGTAGATAGAAATGGAATATGTAATGATAAAATGTAAATCTAGACTCATATGTAATGTAACCTAGCGTAGTATGTAGAATATATGTAGAAATATGCAAAGTGTATGATGTGACTAAATGTGTAGATACCCTAATGGATGTAATGCGTAGATGAGGACTAGTATAATGTAGAATAAGTGTAGAATGAATGGTGTATGATGCACAATGTATGATGAAATGTAATGTGTAATGCCTAAAGTGTAGTGTGTGGGGTTCAATGTAATGGTAATCCCTCAACAATCAAGTGTGAACTGAAGCACAAGAGTGCATCATCGGGTAATGACGATGTTATGACGTGTGATATGGTATGCCTATGGAAAGCACATTAAATGATAAATATTAAAAGTGTGATATAAGAATATGTAACTATGCTATGACATTAGGGGGTTGTTAAATGCTATGCCCCCCCGTGTAGTGTGGCTAGAGACTATGTAAACTCATCAAGGAGATCATCATCTTTGGGGTCAAAGTCAAATGGATAAGCATTGGAGACTTGATAAGCAATAGTGTTTGGTTGATCGTGTAATGATCCCTTAAGGTGTAAATTGTACATGCCCATAGCATATTCCTCATCGGTGAATGGAGGATGTGGGAAACTATGTGCATACCATCGAGTGAGATTCTGTGTATACCCTAGGAAATAACTATTACAGATGATAATGTGTTAAAAGGCATAGGAAAGGATATATCTGTATGATCTAGATCTAGGGTGCCCCCAATATAATCAAGCCAAGATCGTCCTAATGTGAGTGGGGAAATAGTAGGAGTGTGTGCAAGAAAAACATCAAGATGAAATACACGAATCCCATAGGCGGTTGTAACATGGACCAACCCATGATATAAGTGAGGGTGATATGGTGGTGGGTGAATATCAGTAATAGAAAAACCTAGGTGAGCTAAACCTTCGTGCGTACATATAGTTTTGGGTAAAGTAGGATCTAATGGAATGTGTTCCCAATAAGAACCATGTATGAAGAGTGTACAAGTGAATGGTTGGCGAAACGGATGATGAGGATGTAGATGGGGGAGTGAGGTCGCAGGATGGGATATGCCCCTGATATGGAATAATAGCCATATAAGTGGGTGGCGGAGAAGGGATGACATATAGCAAACAAATAACTCCTTCAAGTGGTGGTAAATGAGGTGGGTCATCTATAGGTTGAGGCTCATCTGTGGTATCAATGCGCAGAATATTGAGACTAGTATTAAGATCATGGACATAGTATTAGAATGGGTTACGATCGTGAAAGATAATATGCTCAATGTGTTCATGTAAGAACTTAATGCAATGATGGACTATAGAAGCGATAACATGCATGGCATGAAGCCATGGCCTACCCAACAAACAATTATATGAGATAGGAAAATCTATAACAAAGAAAACTATGGGGAGAGTTTTGGGACCAACAGTGATGGGAAAGGTAACATAACCATGACATGGATGGACAATACCATCATAAGCATGCAATGAAATAGAAAAGGGATTAACATCATGAGCGAGAGTTCCAAAGCTTGAAGGAATGTCACGGGACACAAATTAAGCTTAGAGCCATTGTCAATTAGAGTATGTTTGAAACCTACATTGTAAATGCGACACATAATATGTAATGGTGGATCATTATCAAAGGGATGAATAACAATGAGAGGGTTGGCCTTGAATGTTTTATGTTGTGAAAAAGCATCAACAAATGTCTTATACAGGGAATCCAGATACATGTCAATAGAAATACGCGTTGTAACAAAAATTATGTTAAATTCGGTGAAGTAAATAAGGATTAGCTAGCAAGTAATCATTGATGAAGATATTCATGGTGTCTAAATGCAAGTGAAAACCCTATAAGGTGGTATGAAGACTATGGGGTTCACCAAAATGATTAACTAAAATTAACTAAACTATGGGAAAGTATAATGATAGTTAATCTAATCTAGGAGGACATAAACACTGTAAATAAATGCACTAAAGTAATATAGAGTAATTAAATAATTAAACTAATGGAAATAAAACCTAATGTGTAAGAGAGAAGGTTAGGAAAGAACTCAATTGGTTACAATGACTATCGTTGAGTGTCACAGTCTAAATGGAAATTCCAGAAGTAACAACGCGCACAGAGGTCCCGAAAAGAGTGGATATGGAAGTTCTGAGCAGACTGGAGTGCTAGGATGGTACTAGGGTACCTTAGGGTGCCTTGGTATGTAGAAATAGGAAGTATGGTCTTTGAAAAAGCTTGGAAGTTGATTGTTTTTGGGTCGAAGATACACTTTGTAACCTTTGTTTCTGTCGCACCGGATTCGCTGAATTGCACCGAATGTACTTGAATATAGCAGGATGATATTGAAGACTTGCAAGAGATAAATGGAGTATCAAAACCCTAAAAATAAAAGATGTAAATGAATGGGTCGATGACCTCAACTTGCCACAACAATGGGCTTACTAAATTGAGTGTTGCACTACATTTCGGACCCAAATGTAGTTATGGTGTGTGTGTGTGTGTGTGTGTGTGTGTGTGTGTGTGTGTGTGTGTGTGTGTGTGTGTGTGTGTGTGTGTGTGTGTGTATGTCGTGCCCTAGGTTCTCTTATGCCAGTCGCACTTTGTGAAGTAGTGAGCAATAACTAAATGTAGAAAATGTAATAGTATGTGTGCATGGAATAGAATAGAATCTCCCCCTATGAAGTGTGTGTTGATGCATATCTCCTAGCCTTGATGCATGGAACTATGTGGATGCAAGTGATGCAATGGATGCAACTCTAGATGGAGTGATAGTAGTAAGTGACGCTAGGACCCTCATTATGGTCTCATAACTTTATATTTATAGGGTTATCTTGCTCTAATTTCATAATTAACCCGACATGGCCGAATAGGAAAAAGATAAGGATGAAAAATGGCTAAAAAGAGCCCAAAAAGAGGCGGGAAAGTAAAACAAGGATCGGGGTGCCCTGGGTAGGACCGGGCGCCTCAGGGCACCCTAGTATAGGCTTGGGCACCTCATTTTAGGCTAAAATGATGAGAAAGTGCCGAAATAGATTGGGCATGTATCTAAAAATGTACGAGAATGACGAAATAAAAGTAAAACAAGATGGCCAAAAAGGCAGGATTAATTAGTACTTTTTTCACTCAACAACCTTCTAAATAGTAGTATGAGACCGGGCTAAATAATGTCTAAAGTGCATGATTTTGTGACTACAAACAAGATAAATTGATTTGGGTCATGTGTTGTCCAATATTTGAAAGTAAGAGTGTAGTTCAAGAAAAGAAAAGTATAAAGGATAAAGAAATGGAAAAGCAAAATAGGTGTTGCTAATGTCTACTTTTCTTAATTAGGAATCATGTATATTTTGTTATTATTGATAAATGGTTTTGAAGGGGACCATACCGCAAAATACAAAAGGGCTTAAAAGCTTGGATATACAAAGTAAGAACAATGGTTTTTGATAAGTGGGGGCCACACCCCAACAAAAAAATCCTAAGAAAGCTAGATATAACAATAAAGATCAAGACATGGAAGACTACCAACAAAAATCCCAACAATAACCAAAAACAACATAACATCAGATGTGAAACTGCAAAATAACAACAAGACAATAAGAACACAAAGGATATAAGACAACTATGTGAGAAACTTATTGAAAACCTTCTTAGCATCCACTAAGGCCTTGTAGAGGTTGAGGATTGTTTGCTGGGAAGGGTCTTGACTGGTCAATGCTAAGGCCTTCTTGAGTTTTCCTTCTATTGAGCGAGATGGAATATAGCTCAAGGTTGAAAGCATAGGAGGTTTTGGCGTGCAAGCATAGGATGCGCAAGAGTGCATGGAAGTATAGTGGAATACGGGCACGCCCAGGAACAATTGAAAACAAGTCTTAGCCATTTTATAGGTCGAGGCCATTTTTGGACATAGAGTGCGGAGCACACAAAGATATGAAGACTTGCAGTTCACGCAAGACTATTTTGGGATTTGCAGCAGTTCGAGTGCCATGTAGGGTTTTGGTCTATTAATAGGATCTGAACTAGGAGTTAACTTTAGAAGATCTATTATTAACACTTGCATGCTTTTGTATTCTCTTGTAAAGGTGCATGGATATTATTAGCATGTAGCCTATTTTTGGAAGGTGCATGCATGGTGAAGGGCAAGTCCCCACCACTATATATGTATTGATTTGCACGGTTTAGGAGCCGGTTGATACTATTTGAGTGTAGAGTTATGTTGTTGGTTTTGTTCACGCACATGACTCATGATGACATTACTATGATGTATGAAGCTTTTGTGTTTTGTAGTACTTAATATAATGGATCATATTGGCTGGATATTGGTGTTAGATATGACTGAATATGGTTCTTGCATGGTAAATCTCATTATAATAATTGTTTAGTCAATCTTTCATATGGTTTAGATCTAGATCTGGTTTATGCACTTTGTGGATTATTTACTATCTGTTATGAATTTGGATATATACATACTCAATCATGCTAACATTCTAGACAAACAACTCTAAAGAGGAACCTAGTACCCTTGCGCACTTTGGGTGAGTGCTCAATTCAGGCTGAGTGATGTCCTAGCGCACCTAGGGCTATTTACAGTGAATTCTAGGCTACATCATTGGTTCCATTGCGAACCTCTTTCTCAGTTGTTTTTCAAGATGTTGCATGATGAAGACATACCAATTGACCTTGGCTAGTATTGAGGAGTGGTTAGATGATCTGGAAGAAGAGTACGCTCGTAAATTCAACACTAGACTTGATTTTAATGCATGCACGTGGGTTGAGTAGAATCTGTACCACGCATTGTATGAGACGTTCTTTGCTATCTTTCCCATAAAGCTGTATGAGTGGCTAGTTGCTTATGCATCTAAGAGGAATTAGAGGTTTCACAAGCTTGTTTAGACATAGGAATAATTCGGGCCTTGTATGATGCAGATCTGATTTGGACGCACTTTGTGGATGTTTGGTTATGTGGTGTTTTGAATAGCTATATTCTTGAGTACGTAGTTTTGACTTACTATTTCCTGGAGTTTGCTTTGAGGTTCAATTTTTGTGCAAACCCAGAGGATCGTATTGTGCGGTATTCCACCGGTGATCAAGATCCTGATTGTAACCACTGGATTTGGAAGAGAAACGATGGCTAACTAAACCCCACCATGCACGGGGGTAGGAGCAAGTTTGGTAAGGATGGTAGACCTAGCGATAGAAAGATAGAGGGAAGAAATGTGGCTTAAGTTCAATGAGGCACGCGAGAGGGATTTAGAGAAGTAACGTGAAGTTGTAGAATGGATGGCGTTGTGGAGAGAGATGGATCATGAAGGATTTAGAGCTCACGTAGAAGACATGGAGCCAGAGCATCTGGAACTCCCCATTTAGGAAAGCATGGTAGGGAATCCTCTTTAGCCTCGAGATGAGAGCGCGGGTAGAGATGACATGGGAGTGCAGTGCGCATCTGAATCTACCTAGCGACCTAGCCCTTGTGATTGGTTTTCTAGTTTCTAGGACAATCAATAAATCAACAAGCTAGTGCGAGTAGTAAAGTTGTAGTAGATAGAGTTAATTTACAGTCAAGTTCAGGAGTTAATCAAGGATCTTATTCATCTATGATGAAATCATCATCTACTTTATTTGGAGGACCAATTGGAGGTATATTTTTTGACGCGTCGTCAACACAAAATGTAGGTACACGAACCTTGGCATAACGTCTGGAAGTAGTGAAAATTCACAGGCGTGGGTGTTTAGTTTAGCACAACCATCGGAACATAGGGCAGTGCATCCTCTGGTCCATTTCTTGCTATAGGAGGAGGGTTAGGAGGATCGGGTGGATCGGGTCTTTGGAGGATCTGGTGGATCTGGAGGTGGTGGAAATACAAGAGGAAACATAGGAGGCTTTGGATTTGGTGGGCAAGGTCTGCACCAACCTCAACAAATTTACATGGAGATGTCTCTTCATCTTCCAAAGTATAGAGGCATTGAAGATGCAACAAAACACATGTATATGTGTGAGATACTATGGCACACAAAGGGGATTACAACTCTAGGGTACAAGGAAAGTCAGTTTGTAACTATGTTGCAGGGACGTGCACACAACTAGTACAAAATTTCTGATCTTGATCAGGCTTTTGTGGACTATACAACGTTGCGAGATGCTTTCTTAAAGGAATTTTTATCCCTGAGTTCAAGTAGAAGATCATAAATGCGCTCAAAGATATTAAACATGGCACTACTAAAAGTGTTTGGGAATATTATGCTCGGTTCAAGACTCTTCTATCTAAGTTATCTTATGACATCAATGCAAGATAACATGCATAATGGTTCATTGGAGGATTGATCACACCTTTTAGAAGATAACTTTCACATAAGACTTATACAGATCCACGCGAGGCACTTGAAGCAGCTCTACATGCTGAGCTGGTAGGAAGTGTGGACACTGGAGTGAGCCCGTTCTTGGAAGCTCAGATAATAACAACGGTGAAACAATTGGAGAAATTATCTGGTAATTCAGCGCATGAGACGCGCATCGAATTTGGTGTACAGATTATGAAGTAGAGGGGCATACTAAGGACAGTTTCCCTCGAAATCAGTGCACTCCTTGTTCTTTGGATTGCGAATATGTCACTTATACCATAGTTCAAGCCAATTCCCATTATTGCTACCCGTGATAAGGAAGAATGTGTCTAGTTATTGTAAGATTTATAGGTCTTCCACTCATGCTACGATGATTACATGTTGATTGATCGATTCATGATGACATTGATATTGGCATCAACAGGTTTGTGTTGTAGATAATTCCAAGGAAAGGATGAACATCATGACTATGATCATAATGTGGGGCATTCGATGGTGGTCATGCTAGAGGTCGAGTCGCGGGGTAGGAAAGAGTGATTTCCCTCTTTGGGACTTGTTACGTATGTGGATGTCTGATCACTACAAGCGCGAATGTCAACGAGAATATTGTGTGTTCTTTTCGCGGAAAGAATCATAGTTATGAAGAATACCCAGGACTTGTATAAGCACTTAAGAAAGAAACATAAGAAAGAAAACAAAGGCACAAGAATGGTTAGAGTACAACACGTCGTGGAACACCAATGGACGTCAAAGTTAGTGCCGAGATCCCGAGTTGGTGCCTATAAAGATTACTACATGTAATGAGGCTGCGTGTGCCAAGGAAATGCTACAACGAAGCCTACCATTACTAAGGAAGAAGTCCTGCATGTCAAGTATCCAGACCCTATGCATCAGAAGGAGGTTTATCAAGAAACCATGGAGGTAATTCAAAATTTACAGGGTGAGATACAATGTTTGAAGGAACAATTGCGAAGTTAGAACAAAAGAAATCGGTTGATCTCCATTAGACAGGATGTTTATGACTTGAAAGAGGTTTACAAGATGTTACACCAAGAAAAAAATTATTCTATTGTTAGGAAACTGGTTGAAGGGAAACACTCCACACACTGGGATTGAGCATGAGAGACAAATTTTGCATGCTAATCTTCCTTCGTAGTTTGGATTATGACAAGGAGATTACTCTAAATGCTATTGTTGATGGTTGGATTTTGAGTAACATCTTGATTGACACATGCACGAAGTAAATGTGCTCACTTTGGATGCATGGGTTTAAATGGGTAGACCTCCATTACAGTCATCCTCTAATGTGTTGTTCATGGAAAAAGAGATGAAGGATACACCTATTGGAGTGTTAAAATATGCATCTATTACTATACAGAGGGCTAAGTTTATTGGGGATTTTGAGGTCTTAGCACTTGTAGAAGTAGAAAATTTTCAAGCATTACTTGGGCACTTTTGGTTCTATGCAAAACAACGATGACCAACGTTTTAATAAGGGGTACATCAGCTTTGAGAATAAGAGAGAATGCCTTATTATCCCTTTGATAGATGGGAAATTTGAACCTTATGTAGAGCCCTTAAGTGAAGAAGACTTGAACATAATTTAGGTTTGCACCATTCGAGATCCGGAAGTTCTTAAGCCATCAAAGGAAGGATTTCTCCAATGGGATGATGCATAGTCCATGAGCGATACTACAAGTGTTGCATGTGACAACTAGGCACATGGAACTTATGAAATGGTTGGGCACAAAGTATGAAGTGTAGCTCTACGTGTAAGTAAGCCACACAATATTAGACGTTTGGGCGTGGCAGTACCAAAGTACATAGATGAAGAGAATGTAGAAGTATTCTGTTTGCTATGGAAGTTCAATGGGAACGCCCGGTGGAAAGAAGGAACGTTTTAGTGTATACTCTATGCGGAAGGAAAACGAGCCGGTGGATGGTTCACATGGATAATATTTTGGAATGGAGAGAAGTAAGGATTTATTTATCTCATTAGGTTCTTGAGGAGTAATGTGCATGTTAGTGCAAAATCATATCTCCCCGAATGTTTGCAACTCGATGGGTTGAGACTCTTAGTGTGATTGCATAACATGGGTACTATCTCCAAGTTGTGGGACTTGCTACTTGAGATAGACCTCCAGAGAAATCCATCTTCTTCTTGCTAATCCTAATGCTAAACTACTTATAAGGAAGGAAATACAACTATCTACTCGTAATCTAACAATGCCAGGAGACGAGGAGAGGGAGAACATGAAAATAAATAAATCCTACACTACTGAGAGGTGATAGCACCAAGAAAAGGGGATTGCTGATCAAAAATCTAATTGCATGAAATGGAGAGAGGTGAGCAATGGAGAGGATGGACAAGATGCATCACAGACCAAAGATAAAGTTCACACATAACACCATTTCAAATCCGTTAAACACAACTCTCAAAACATGCAATAGACATCGAAATATGCACAATATACCTACTGATGGTGAGAGGAAAGAAGAGACAATAAAATAAGGAAGGATGAACAAAATACATCGAAACCATATTTTATTGCTCCATGAGTTCACACAAGACACCATCAATGGACAAGAGGTAAGAAAATGCCATTACTGAAGGCAAGAGAGGAGGCTTAAACTCCACGTTCAACCTTAAGGAAGAAAGAGAGAGGGGCATGAGAGAAAAAATGATCAACCTCTTAAAAATTGCCCCTCCTTTATAATATATAGAAGAATGAGAGAAGGAGAGAGGGAAAATTCAAATCCTGCTTCAACCACCCCTAAAAGAGCATTGAATCCACCCACTCTAACCACCCCAAAAGATGCATTGAATTCACCTACTCCAACCATGATGAGTTCCACTGTAAAACCCATGCCTCCATGTGTTGTTCCTTGCTGGGAAAGAAAGGAGGCCCGTACTTCATTATGGCGGTAGGTGAGAAACTTGACAGCCTTGAAAATGGCGGACTATATTTTTCATTATGGTGGTAGGTGAGTAGCAGACGTTGAGAGCTTTCCAAAAAGTCCTCCCTTGCTCAAATCTGAGTTCCCAGTTGAAAGATATGGCTATCCGAAGGCCAAGGTCGAGTGTTTAAGGCAGCTCACAATATTTAAAAGAGTCTATCCATGCAAGATCCATGTGGCAGCCCCGTGTGTCTTAAGATTTCACCCCCTCCTTTCACTCTTGAAGTTGCACCGATTGGACACTTGGCATTGTCCGCGGGCCTGCTTTACTTTCTTCATTTTTGGCTAAGTCCCTCCTGTTTAGTAGAGAAACTACGTCGGACCCTAGACACGTGGAGAGCCCGTGCTTGTTTGGGGCTTTCCTTTGAATTTTACCTTTGGAGTTACGCCGATGAGGCATGTGGAGGCTTCCGTTGGCTCTATTTCTTTGCTTAGACTTTTCAACGACCGGTACAACTTTCTCAATCCCTAACCATGTGGAGGGCTTGCACTTGTTTGGGGTCTCCACTTTTGGATTCTAGCCTTGAAGTTGTGTCGAGATGACAGGTGGCACCTTCCACCGGCTCTATTTCTTTTCTTTGACTTTTCAACGGACGATGTAACTTTCTTGGGCTTTGACCACGTGGAGGGCCTGCGTTTGTTTGGGATCTCTACCTTTGGATTCTACCCCTGAAGTTGTGCCGAGCTGGCACGTGGCACCTTCCTCCAGGCTCTGTTGCTTTGCTTTGACTTTTCAACGGCCGATGTAACTTTCTCGGACCTTAGACACGTGGAGAGCTGCGCTTGTTTGGGGTTTGCCTTTTGTGCACTATATCAAAAGTGCACCGAAGAGAAACGTGGAGGTTTTCGTTGGCCTTTTTCATACTTAACCGATTCGGCCTCGATTGAACATTGCATGCTAGATGGAAGATGGAAAATGGAAGGAGAGAAAAATGCAAAGGAAGAAATAAGAAGGTGTATATGGGCATGCGAAAGAAGGCGACAAGGAAGCAGGGCACGTAGAAAGATGCAAGCACGAGAGAGGAAAGCAGAGAGGATGTGCACGCATAGGGTGCGAGGGACGAAAAAAGGCACGTGCCTAGGAGGAAGAGAAGAAAGTGAGTGCAGGAGGAAGATGCGAAAGGGGGGAAATGGGAAGGGGAGCAGAATGTGAAAGGAGAGTATGGAAGTGGGGCATGAATATCCAATTGAGGAAGGGCGCGCGACGATAGAAAGGAAAGAGGGTGCGCGATAGGACGACCCGAGAACTTAGCCAATTTGGAAGGCGTCTGTGGAAGAATTACATGGCACGGGGAGTGTGCGGAAGGACTACAACCTATAAAAATGGTGCCAAATGAGCAATCTTGCGGGCGCGCAACCTGAAATGTAAAGCATCAGAGCCAGAGTGAAAGTAAAAGTCATCCAAATAGCCAAGAGGGTTATTTGGATAACAATTTGGTGACTTTTGGGGCCATCTTCCTGCTAGATGAAGAGACTAGTAGCCTTGGAAGTATCCATTGGGCATGAAGTCATGAATGATAGCTTGATACTGATCTTGTTCTTGAAACTTGAACTGACTACTTGCATTTGGTGATCCCGAACTGCCCCCCTTCATGCTTGCACTCTCAATTTTCATAAGGAAATCTTGAAGGTGAGATTTCTAAGAGTAGAAAATTGTCTTGACCTGGAGCATTCACCTGCTTCTGGAAATGGATTGTGTATGAGCAACAAAACACCACAACACACACTATGTACAAAACTAAAAATCATACGTGCTCTAAGTGGAACATGCAGAGTGTGAAAAAGCACTTGTGTTACTAAAAGCAAACCTAAACTAACCTAAACTAACCAAAGGCAAGGGGCACTCAAGTAAAACCTGCTACTGTAGGGAGAAGTAGCTTCCCTTCCTCACAAATTGTGACCATGTACTTGATTTGACACTGAACATGGTCGGAAATGAGAGTAAAAAACTACCTTGCAGATGGTGTTTCGCCCTCCTCAAAGTATCAACAAAAATATATACACCTCCTGGAGTTGTTTTGTACTAGGATCTGGGAGGCGTTGCTGCTGACCTTTGGCATGCTTTGAAGCTCAACCTCATGCTCTAAAATGAGCATGACCGGTGGCAACTCTTCGGCGGTAGGTTCTTATGGTTGAAGGATGAATGATGGGGTAGTGAAAGTTGTAATTTCTACGGGCCCCTCCTCATCAAAACATTCCTCCAAGTCTGATAGGAAATCAAACTCTTCGATGTCCTACTACAAGTGTGAATTCCATGAGGGGAATGAAGTCATGATTGCACAACTTCATATAATGGAAGAGAATGAAAGAGATGGAAGAAAATGGATGAAAATGGATGGGGAAAAGTCTCAGAAATTAGAGAATGGGTTATTGACCAGATGGAGTGTCTAGATGTGCTTTGCATGTGCCTCTAATGGATGAATCTTAACAGGAACACACCAACCTACTAATATGAAGTTGTAAGGTGCTTCAAACCTATCCCACAGGGCGTGCCAAAATTGTTAGTGCAGTGAGTCACAACACCCATGAATGTCTGTAACTCGATGGGTTGAGACTCTTAGTGTGATTGCATAACATGGGGTCTATCTCCAAGTTGTGGGACTTGCTACTTGAGATAGACCTCTGGAGAAAGCCGACTTCTTCTTCCTAATCCTAATGCTAAACTACTTCTAAGGAAAGAAATGTGACTATCTACTCCTAATCTAACAATGCCAAGGAGACAGGGAGAGAGAGAACATGAAAATAAATAAATCCTACACTACAGAGGTGATAGCACCAAGAAAATGGGGTTGCTGATCAAAAATCTAATTGCCTGAAATGGAGAGAGGTGAGCAATGGAGAGGATGGACAAGATGCATCACAGACCAAAGATAAAGTTCACACATAACACCATTTCAAACCCGTTAAACACAACTCTCAAAACCTGCAATAGACATCAAAAGTATGCACAATATACCCTGCAATGGTGAGAGGAAAGAAGAGACAATAAAATAAGGAAGGATGGAAAAAATACACCGAAAACCATATTTTATTGCTCCATGAGTTCACACAGTACACCATCAATGGACAAGAGGTAAGAAAATGCCATCTGAAAGCCAAGAGACGAGGCTTAAACTCCACGTTCAACCTTAAGGAAGAGAGAGAGAGGGGGCATGCGAGAAAAAAATGATCAACCTCTTAAAAATTTCCCCTCCTTTATAATATATAGAAGAATGAAAGAAGGAGAGAGGGAAAATTCAAATCCTGCTTCAACCACCCCTGAAAGAGAATTGAATCCACCTACTCCAACCACCCCAAAATATGCATTGAATTCACCTACTCCAACCATGATGAGTTCCACTATAAAACCCATGCTTCAATGTGTTATTCCTTGCTGGGAAAGAAAGGAGGCCCAAAATGTACTTCATTATGGTGGTAGGTGAGTATAAAATGTCGAGAGCTTTCCAAAAAGTCCTCCCTTTCTCAAATCCGAGTTCCCAGTTGAAAGATATGGTTATCGAAGGCCGAGGTCGAGCGTTTAACGCGGCTCACAATATGTAAAAGAGTCTATCCGTGCAATATCCACATGGCAACCCCGCGTGTGTTAAGATTTCACCCCCCTCCTTTCACTCTTGAAGTTACACCGATTGGATAGTTGTCATTGTCCGGGACTACTTTACTTTCTTCATTTTTTAGCTCGTCCCTCTTGCTTGGCGAAGCAACTACATTGGACGCTAGACACGTGGAGAGCCCATAATTTTTGGGGCTTGCCTTTGGATTTTACCTTTGGAGTTACGCCGATGAGGCACATGGAGGCTTTCGTTGGCTCTGTTGCTTTTCTTAGACTTTTCAACATCCGGTACAACTTTCTCGGGCTCTGACCACATGGAGGGCCTGCGCTTGTTTGGGGTCTCTGCTTTTGGATTCTACCCCTGAAGTTACGCCGAGCTGACACGTGGCACCTTCTACCAGATTTGTTGCTTTGCTTCAAATTTTCAACGGCCGATCTGAACTTTCTCGAGCTCGACCACGTGGAGAGCTTGCGCTTTTTTGGGGTCTCCGCTTTTGAATTCTACCCCTGAAGTTGCACCGAGATGACACGTGACACCTTCTGCCAGATTTGTTTCTTTGCTTCGACTTTTCAATGACCAATGTAACTTTCTCAAGCCTTAGACACGTGGAGAACTTGTGCTTGTTTGGGGTTTTCCTTTCGTGCACCATATCAAAAGTGCGTTGAAGAGACACGTGGAGGTTTCCGCTGGCCTTTTTCATACTTAACCGATTCATGCCTTGATTAAACACTGCCTGCTAGATGGAAGCTGTAAAATAGAAGGAGAGTAGAATGCGAAGGATGAAACAAAAAGGCCCTTGGCAAGGCGCGCAAAAAAGAAGGTGACAAGGAAAGCAGGCGCGTGGAAAGAAGGTGACAAGGAAATAGGGCGCGGCTGAAAAATGCAAGTGTGAGAGAGAAGCGAGAGAGGATGCATGCGCATAGGGTGTGAGGGGACAGAAAAAGAAGGCTCATGCGCGGGAGGAAGAGAAGAAAGTGAGCATGTGGGAGGAAGATGCGAAAGGGGGAAAATGGGAAGGGGAACAAAATGCAAAAGGAGAGTATGGAAGCGGGGTGTGAATATCTAATAATGGAAGGGTGCGCGGCAGACGACGAAAGGAAAGAGGGTGCATGATAGGATGAATTGAAACTTAGCCAATTTGGAAGGCATATATCGAAGAATTGCATGGCACAGTGAGTGTGCGAAGGACTACAACCTATAAAAATGGTGCCAAATGAGCAATCTTATGGGTGCGCAACCTGAAATGTAAAGCATCAGAGCTAGAGTGAAAGTAAAAGTCATCCAAATAGTGGGAGGGTTATTTGGATAACAATGCCTACTCGAGATATCCGTATTTCATGGTAATGATCATGTTCAACACCACATTCAGCAGTGTGAGAGATTCTAGATAGAGGGGTGGGAAGCGTTACCACCTTCGTTGTGGGTGCATAAGCTCTATTTCACCTTGTAAGGCTATGCGTGCGCATGGTGTATTTATGCAGAGTTGAATAAAGAGACTGGAAATTGGCAAGAACTTACTGTAGGTATGATTCATACCTTTGAATATTTTTCTACTAAACCTCCATTGAATGAGGCATTACAGTTATGAAGTGTTTAACTATGGGGGATAGTTCAAAAGATGAAGAGTTACTTCAAGATTTGTTTGGTGAGTCGGGCTTAGTGGCGTGTTTCAAGAAGAAGAAACAAATCTTTGAACAACTTGGGCGCGCTACCTAGAAAGAGAAAAGGGAAAGATGATCTACATGGTTGATGATGAAGAGGTAGAGAACCTGGACATTGAGCACATAGAGGGTATGTGCAAAGTCTTGGACAGTGTAGATGAGAAGGCACGCGCCTACCATGAGCCTATGAAGACCAAGAAAGTGAACATTGGAACAAATGCTGAACCCAAGGAAGCCATTATCAGAGATTACTAGTCTAAATTTGAAGTTGCTAAAATCATTGAGCTATTACATGAATTTCAAGACTTATTCCCTAGAGGCTATCATGAGTTAAAAGGCGTACATGAATCATTAGGAGAGATGAAGATAAAGCTAAAAGAAGGTGCATGCCCAGTTTGGAAGAGGCCTTACAGGATGAATCCAAACTTGCATGTCAAGGTAAAAGAAGAAATTGACAAAATGTTAATTTCTGGAATTATTGTGCCAATCGAGGAGTCAGAATGGGTGAGCCCTATGGTGATCAACATCAAGAAAGATGGCGAATCAAGATTTTCATGGATTACAGGGAGTTAAATGCTACATGTGTGATTGATCCCTTTCCCACACCATTTACTAAGGAAATCTTGGAAGGCATTACAGGGCACAAAATATACTCCTTCACTGATGAATTCTCTGAATATCATCGGTAAGGATAAATGAAGAGGATTAGGAGAAGATGAATTTCAGCACTGAGTGGGGAAGTTTTGTATAGACAGTTATGCCCTTTGGATTAAAGAATGCGCCTACAGTATTTTCACGTATAGTGGTACAAGCGTTCCAGTATTTTATTCACAAGTTCTTGTAGGTGTATTTGGATGATTGGATAGTCTATGGGCTCTTAAAGGATCACTATGATAATCTAAGGTTGATGTTTGAGAGGTGTCGACAGTTGAGCATCTCCTTAAACATTAAGAAGTGTATATTTGCCACACCCTTTGGAATTTTGTTGGGACACATCATCTGTAAAGAAGGTTTACTAGTGGATCCTGCTAAGGTAGCTATGATTTTGGGCTTAGAAGAACCTACTAGCCAGAGTGAGGTGCGTAAATTCTTGGGGCACATGGGTTATTATAAAAAGTTTATTAAGGGATATGCCAAGATCGTCGCTCCTTAGAAGAATTACTCAAGGGAAAAGGCAAGTTCTATTGGGGTGAGGCACAACAACGCACGTTTGACACATTGAAGGAAAGGCTTACTATAACACCTATTTTGCACTTTCCTTCATGGTAAAATCCTTTTCATGTTCATGTAGACGCCTCTGACATGGCCATTGGTGTGGTATTAGCTCAACCTAGAGAAGGGATTTTCGATCATCCTATTTTCTTTGCTAGCAGAAAGTTGAATCCAACATAAAAGAATTATACAATGACAGAGCACGAGGCCTTTTGCGCTCCATAAGTTTCAACAATATTTATTGGCTACACCTTTCATCTTTTATACAGACAACATGGCATTGAAATACTTGGTGAACAAGCTTATCTTGCAAGGGTGCATATGTCATTGGGTACTATTGTTTCAGGAGTTCAATTTTACGGTGGTGGTTAAGCCAGATAAGAGAAATTATGGTCCATACCATTTATCAAGGATTCAATCGGGGAAGACGCACAGAGCATTGAGGAAACAATCCAAGATGCAATCTTTTTTTGGTTGAACCATGTGCCTTCGAATTTGATAATATTGCTGTCTTTTTATGAACATGGATGGCACTTGAGGGAATGAAGGCCTTAGAGAAGAGACAACTGCTATTCTTGCCACGTCCTACATGTTGATCACTGGAGACTTATAAAAGTTAGGCCGAGATGAAGTTTTGCACCGGTATGTACTTGAGTATGAGCGTGATGCAATTATGGAAAAGGCTCATGGCGTATGTGTATGTGGACACTATGCGGGGACGCCATTGCACGTAAGATTTTACTAGCTGGTCTATGGTGGGAAAATTTATACAAGGATTACAAAGCATATTGTAAGACATGTGACCATTTTCTGCTCCTTGGAAAGCCTGAGTATCGAGATGAAATGCCTTTGAGGCCTATTACTAGTGCATAACCTTTTGAGAAGTGGGCAATTAAATTTGTGGGTCCTATTTCCCCAGCCGTACATAGGACATGATCACGCTATATTATAACTTGGGTAAATTATCTTACGAGGTGGACATAAGTGATGCCTAGAAAGGATTGCCTGATAGCCACATCAACAAGGTTTATGTGGGAAAACATTATTAGCATGTATGGATGCCCTTTGAGTTTAACAAGTGATAGGGGTACTCATTTCCTTAATGATACTATCATGATATTGTTGGATGAATTCATGGTTACATACCATTAGATAACCCCTTATCACCCTTAGGAAAATGGAATTGTTGAGGCTTTCAACAAGATATTGAGCCATAATTTCACCAAAATTTGTGATGTTGGAAAGAGAGATTGGGATGATAAGGTTTTGTGGTACTCTAGGCATATTGGATAACCTACAAAAAGGTTGAATAAAGCAACACCCTTTCAGCGGTGTTTGGCACAAAGGCGATTCTCTCCCCATGGAAATCATGCTACCTTCTTTGCATAATGTGCGCTCGGGAGGTCCGGTGATAAGCGAGGAATTGAAAGAACATATACAAATTGATGCAGCTAGATGAAAGGTGTGCCATAACAAGATAGAGTCAGAAGCAAGAAAAAGCTAGGTAGAAAGCATGACATGATAGGCACATCAAGGATAAAAAGCTTGAGGTTGGACAAATGGTAATTCTATATGATTTAAAGTTTTTGTGCCACCCTGTAAAGCTTAAGGTGCATTGGTTAGAACCTTATGTAATCACTCATATACTTGATTTAGGTGCTTTCCAGTTAGAGGTGCTAGATGGAACACAATTACTCGATTACTTTAATGGGAGTATAAATAAGTCTTCTTGGTGTTTGTAATAAGGAAATTTTTCCATTTAGATTAGGTTTCCCTTAATGCATTTCCTTTATATGTGTTTTCTTCATCGTTGCTATGCTTTGTCAATTTAGTTCAATGTTTTGTGTAATAAGCACGCTTGCACGCCATAATCTAATTACTATCTAAGTGTTTTCATGTGTAGAGGACCGCGTACACCCTTAGTGTGGGGTGGTTTATATACAATAATTATTTCCAAGTTGAATATAGTTTGATTGATTATCTAAAGATGAGTATGCATAAAAACAACTTGTGCATGTGCTCAAAGAAAAGGTGTGGTTAGAAAAAGAGAAAGAAAAATAAAAATTTCTCCTAAATGAAGACCATAGATGGAAAAATGGATGCATAGTATACCACGAGGTAGGCTGCAACATGGGAAACTACTTAAGGAGAGGCATAGTGGCGAAGTACTTCGGCGCATGTAAGCGCGTGAAAGGAGGTTTGTGGCCGAGAAGTAGGAAGCGTGCGTGCGAAGGTTATGACTATGGCGCGAGAGATGAGCGGTGCGGAAAATTGGCACATGATGAATTAATGCTAGGAATGATGGTAGGTGGAGAGAAATAAATGTGGTAACATTTTAAAAATCTATATCAGGAAGGGTTGTGAGGTCATTATTACCTTTGCATTTGTGTGAGTTGTTTATGAGCGAGCTAGCAAGAGGGTGGTGAAATGAGGAGAGCTATGAACCAGGTGTTGCCATCATATTTATGCATAGGATTGACTTGCGCTCCTTTTGGAGAAGAGTTTGAGTGAAGTAGAGGCATGCGGGAGGAGAAATCAAGAGCTAGGGTTTGGATTGAGCTAGGGCACGTGGTTTCGAGCTAGGGCACACGAGTAAGTTGTAGAGCTTGGAGAAGGTAAAAGACCTCACCTCTATAGTCATTATGGCACCAAAGAAGGCATATAGAGTGGCTACTAGGGGAAGAAGAAGAAGGAGGTTGAGATTGAGATCGAGGATGCCCCCAGAGTAAGTTTTCTAAAATGCAATACCCAGAAGAAGTTTTCATGGGTCATGATTGGGACTCACATGTTCATCGATGCAAGGTGAGTGACTACAATCACAAGACTTCAGATAACAAGGAAGAACTGGAAAATTTACTTGGTGAAAAAGAAAAATAAAAGGACAATAGATGATATGGCCATGTATGATGATGTGGGTGAGAAGCTATTGACAAGGGTGGGAGCTTTACAACTGTATGAACTCCCATACTTTGGAAAACTAGAGAAACTCTGTACTAATCGGCGATGAGCGAGTCCAAGAATATTTTTCTACTTTGCTTGGCGACGTATGAGGATCACCGTGCCCTTGATTGGGAGTTTGACAAGACTTAGGAGCTCGGGAGTTGAGTGAGCGGTGAATTTTTAGAAAAGAGGGTATTTTGAAAATAAGGAAGGAGTTAGGCTATCTTAAAGGAGGGCGCGTAATGAATATAGTGAAGTTACTGAAATATCCTATAGTACGGCGTGCAATACACCTTCTCACTAAGCTGAATGACTAGGATCGGTGGTCACAGTGAACACATTGTGGTTGCACATAACAAAGAAGATGTCTGAAGGTGTAGTCTACAATCTTGCAGGGTTTATTGCTGAAACCATTATTGAAGAAGCACATGGTGGCGATAAGATAAGTTTTGGTGTAATTTTGCTATCTCTTGTTTTTGTAGAAATAGGGGTGCCGATGGGCCTAAGGAAAAGGTTTGGTAATACCTTGAGGAGAAGAAATCTCTTGCAGAGAGATTTGAAAAATACACTTGTGATGGGTCCATGAGTGGCCCCTTTAAGCAGAGAGTGGAATTGTGGTATGAGCACTTGTGCTCTGCGTTTGAAGAAGAGTGGAGAATACCAAAGGAACTTCTTATGGTATTAGGAAACCATGTATAGTTCGCAGTATATCAGCACTTTTGTATTGTACATTTTGGGATGAAGGATGAAAAATAAAGCCCATGATGTAAGCTCCTTATGCTTTGACAATGCAATTTTTCCAAGCTTCCGTACATAGGTTTTTAGACACGTGCCAGTTGATCTTCAATGCTTTGACAAGGTAGACTGCGACTACCACACTCTTAGAAAGACTTATGTCTATCCTGGTAAGTCTGCATACATTGAGTGCTTACTTTTTGATAACATTAGCATGAAGGCAATGAGTTTGGAAGTTGGAGAGAAGGGGGCAACCCTTATCTACATTCAGTTGAAGCCCAGGTTAGAAGGGGGTGTATGTGGAAAATGAGTTCAAACTTCCAAGCCCACCCAAGGGGAAGCATACAATAGGCACCTTGGAAGATGAGGGACCAGCCTCGCCCTTGATTGAAGAAGAAGAGGAAGAAGGACAAGAAGTAATTGGTGGTTTAGAGCACAGGGGTCGAAGGCAACACACTGCTCGTAAGGAAAGCAAGCACACGACAACCCCTCCACCGCAGCTAGAAGAAGAAGTATTGGAAATGGGTGCGTTAGAGATAAATAAAACATAGACGAAAAGGAGCCCCATTTTACAAGGGTGTTCAGAAGAACAAGGGTTCAGGGCATTGGGTCATCACAACCCTTAAGGAGGTCACCTAAGATTTTACCTCAGAAGGAAGATCCTGAGAAGAAGAAAAGGCACAAGCTAAAGCTTAAGGATGGAGAGGATGATGAATTAGGGGAAAGTGTGCCATGTAATCCATTACAACTTGAAGATATAGAGGATCCTTGAGATTAAGAAATTAAAAATGATGAGGAAGGGTTGAAGGGGATAAAAACAGAAGTATAGAAGGGTGAGCCTTCTGGCGTACCCCATACTACACAAGAAGGTGAAGGACCAACTCGGATTCAGGTGCCCGGATTCCAAAGGGAAAGAGAACAAAGAAGGAGAAAGGGGATGAAGACTATGAGACTCCTGATGTGGGGTATATTGATGATACAAGAAATATTATATGCGCATAGTTCCAAAGTAATGTGGAACCTAATGATTTATATGGTTGGGAATTAATAAACGTGGAGATGGAAAACACACACACGTGAAAAAAGCTACCATGGTCAATACAAAATCATATGGATGAGCCTGATTTTAACGTGTGTGAGGAATCATGCATTTGGCATAGAATAAAGAAAGTTCCCCATGTCCGACATGTGAATGTTAACTGATCTGTTATGTTAGACGAACAAGTAAGCAATGCCTTGCTAAAGGTATCTACTGAGAATTACGCACAAGAACGTTGATAAAGTAGAAAAAATTAGGGCATTGATAGATGACAACAAGGATAAGGATGCAGAGATAAAGCACCTAACAATAGAAAAGGAAAGGGCCAAGGCAAAGATAGAGGCTTTGATCAGTATGGTGAGGAGATTGGAGATGATATTCTTAAGGTAAGGCCACATCTAGAATCTCAAGTTCTAGAGAAATTTCCTTCGTAATGCATTACATACGCACACTGGTGAAACTAGTTATACATGAAGGGCCCGTGCGTATGCCCACACCAAAAGATCCTACAGAGGAGGTAGCAAGGCCAAGGCCAAAATTTCCAGAAATATTGCAAGTTACGAGTCTTTGTTGCAAGCCTTGAAGGATGAGCTTAAAAAGGTTGATCAA
This sequence comes from Taxus wallichiana var. yunnanensis, assembly GCA_018340775.1. Lineage (NCBI taxonomy): Eukaryota > Viridiplantae > Streptophyta > Pinopsida > Cupressales > Taxaceae > Taxus > Taxus wallichiana. The sequence continues at coordinate 963,765,029 of CM031239.1, forward strand.
GCTCTAAACATGTGTGTGGTGCCAGATGCAATAATTAGAACAAGGACTCTTGAAGAAGATAATGAGGTCCTAAAGGCGATGAAGAATGAGACACTCGGGCACGTGGATAGGCTTGCTCTAGTAGAATAAAAGTGCAAAGCCCTTACAACAGCCCAAGAACCACATAAGGAGAGAATAAATGAAGTTGTGAAGTTTATCGTGCAGAAGATGGATTTCATAGAGGGGATGATGTAAAGCACGATTAATGTTGTCAGGGTTCTACAGAATGAGAGAGAGAGAAAAATGACTCAAGATGAACTGGAGGCCATAGTTATAGACATCCTAGATAAGACATGCGAAGTGCTGAGTGATTGGCAGGCATTAGAGGCAAAGGTTAAAAGTGAGTATCCATAATTGATTCCGCCAGTAGAGGAACACAACGTCGAGTGATACTTCATTATTTTTGAACAAGTGATTTGTTATTCTTTATTCTTGGAGCAATAAGTGGAAATTACCCATTTCTGGGGGCGGTAATGCATTTAGTGTGGGGTAAGGTTGACCGGATGGAATATAGTGAAGGTTGAAAATGTGGGAGGTTTGGGCACATAGGCATAGGACATGCATGATCATGCTGAAGTATAACAGAATATGTGAACGCCAGAACAGCTTGAAAACAAGACTTAGCCATTTGACAGTCGAAACTATTTTGGACGTAGAGTGCGAAACACGCAAAGATATGAAGACTTGTAGTTCACGCAAGGCTATTTTGGGATTTACAATAGTTCGAGCATTATGCATGATTTTGGTCTATTAATAGGATCTGAACTTGGAGTTAACTTTAGAAGATCTATTATTAACACTCACATGCTTTTGTATTCTCTTGTAAAGGTGCATGACTATTATTAGCATGTAGCCTATTTTTGGAAGGTGCATGGGCAGTGAAGGGCAAGTCCCCACCCCTATATATGTATTGATTTGCACGGTTTAGGAGCCGGTTGATACTTGTTTGAGTGTAGAGTTATGCTGATGGTTTTATTCACACGCATGACTCATGATGACATTACTATGATGTATGGAGCTTCTGTGTTTTGTAGCACTTAATATAATGTATCATATTGGCTGGATTTGGTGTTAGATATGACTTAATATGGTTCTTGAATGGTAAATCTCATCATAATAATTGTTTAGTCAATCTTTCATATGGTTTAGATCTAGATTTGGTTTATGCACTGTGGAATATTTACTATCTGTTATGAATTTGGATATATACATACTCAATCATGCTAACATTCTAGACAAACAAATCTAAAGAGGAACCTAGTACCCTTGCGCACTTTGGGTGAGCGCTCAATTCAGGCTGAGTGATGTGCTAGCGCACCTAGGGCTATTTACAATGAATTCTAGGCTACATCACCTTCCTTCCAAACATCCTCAGATATCATGCTGATGTCACAGATTTGTTTGACCTAAACCTGAATGAAATCAAGCAATGCTTTGTGCATGAGAGTTGATTGATTTTATTATTAACAATTTGTTGCATTATTTCCTCCATGGCATGTTATTGCTTAGTAAGAATGTCAATTTTCTCCTCAAGTTTAGAAAGAGCTGTAGAGCCCAAGTCCTCCTTGTTGCCTTCATTGAGAAGGAAATCAACATTGTCTTCAATTCCCTAGTGCGATTAGAGCCCTTAAATGTCAATTATATGACATTGCTCACAAACCCAAATGTTGTCGCATAATCGAGAGAGGCTAAAGACTATACACAACCGACAAGGTGTTTGGTGATAGTTGTATCATTTAATAAAATTCAAACACTCTCTTGTAATAGCTCTATATGACATGTATTAAAAAAATTTATAGATTTTTTTTTGATCGGTAGTTTTTTAAAAATAATTTCAAACAAAAATAGATATACTTGTTGAATGAACTCGAGAAATTGAGTAATGACTGCAAGAAATTGACTTTAACATCATATTGGAAAAGAGTTAGCTTCTCATAAATCCAAGATCTCTTCAAAGATGTCATTCCTACATATACTAAACCATAACCCACAATGATAATATTGGATATCAAAGCCTCATTTTATATTTACAATATGGCATGTGGAGGTGCATTTTGCAATACGAAGATTAAATACCTTGGAAATATTGTTTCACCCCAACCACTTGGTTGGATTGAGAAACCTATAAAATAGGGGGATCAACTAAATATGTGAACTCAATAAATTTTTAGGTGTACAAATGGTTTTCACTCCAACAATACAAGAACAAACTCCTTAAATCAAGCTTAACCTTCTTTAGTGTAAACTTAGATATAACCAAACTAGATATGAAAAAGTCACTTCTAGCCTAGTGTGATCACGTCAACATTAATAGAGAAATGGTCGATGTTAAGCCCAACATATTAAATTTTATGGTTTATAGATGTAATGCATGGGCACATATCCCAAATGATAAGCACAAAACATTGGATTTCCCTAGTATCTTTATTGGCCACTATGAAGATGTGAAGGTATGTCATCTTCTTGTTCCACGTATCACTAAAATATTTTATCAAGCACAATCTATTATTTGATGAACATTCTCAAGCTTATAAGCCATCATCTACACCTCCTCCACCGGCTTCTATCAAGCTACAAACTAATTTTACAATGTTTCTTATCATGAATAAGACATTAGATTACTCACAATATCTCGAGTTACTACATTTCAAATGATGAGCCACATGGGGGACAATATAACCTCCATCACCAAGATCATGAAGACATTTAGAATAGCCCCTGCACAAACGCCATAACCTCTACTGAAATTAGTCTCGCACAATTTACACCGAGGTTGGTGAAATAGTAGGAGATCCAAACAAGCCTAGATCACAAAATCCATATGGTGTTGCACATTTGGCATAATTGGCAATGAAAGAATCTAGAGACTTATCATCAATCTTTATATAATCTTGAATGATAGACAATAATAGTAGAATAACTACTTTCTTTAAAGAACAAATGAGACTTGGTTCCTCATACGCACCCAATTTTGCACGTGCTAAATTGTCAGAATGGTTCAAAATCCCCAATGATGATTAATATCTTTTCCAATGGTGTTCGAGTCCAATTTTCCATTTATAGTATATATTTGTAGCGTAGAATTCTTTCCTTGTCCATTTCCATTCTTTTCTTGTTTTCCTTTATCATTTTACAGGCTTTTCCCTAACTTTTTACCTTAAGTCACATAACCGCTTTGATGATTACACAACCACCGGTCTTCCTCGGTGGTGGTTGCGAATCGCCTTTGTGTAGACCGGTGCTCTTGAGTGGTTTTACCCGAGACTTTTTTGGTGTGTTATGAATGTGTATCATCTCCTTCAAACTTGATTTTAGCGCACATTCTTGAAAAATTTGGCTATTCTTGGGCTCATTTGATGCGTAACAAATTTTCCTTCATTTCTGTTGTTTATTGAGTTAAATCCCCCTTCTTTGGGTGAAGGTGGCATTTCTTGGCTGCCAAAATGGTATAGACCATTTCCCACCATTTTTCTATAAGAGCCAAGCTTCTACCTGGAGCATTAGGTGGAGATTTATTGTTTTGAATTGCCTGTTATGTTGCTAAAATCTTGCCAAGAAATACACAAGCAAGCTCAATTCTCTTACTTGTTATTCTCTTGTATGCATTGTTACCAGTTTGCTTATAAGCCATTATTGCTCTAGCATTTCTTCGTCATTTCTTCCACACAAGCCAACACAAAGTGGTCCACCTAAGTGGTCCATTTTCCGATGATTTTGTGAGGTATTTTGGGTTCGCTTTTCATTTCTTTATCTCTCTACATAGAGAATGTGGAGGGTTTGGCTATGGGTTCTAGCTATAAGAGGAAGTGAGCTCAAACTCGGGAGGCCTTTGGGGATTCCTTTTTATACTAGATGAACAGAGATCAAAAATGCTTTGCGATGCGCAGTTGGCTGGAGAAAGTATGGATGGTTGCAGAGAGTTTCGAAGAAGAAGATGAAGAGATTGATATCTGCAATAAGATGTGGAAGCTCATGCTGGATCCTAACCAATCTGTTGGCCATCGAAATGTCTTTGAGGTTGCTCAGGGTTTGAGCGCTACAAACATTTTGTCAAATTCTTCGGGCCAACACATTCTCCATAGGGAGCATATGGACTTGGAAGAGAGACTAGTAAGCATGCAATATCATATTCATGCTATGGCTCGTGGGATTCAGGATCTTTCATATTCATGCTTCCTGAGAAGGCCAAAGTGGTTTTGCTAGAATTATGTGTTGCCGTTCTCCCCCTCCTCACCATTCAAAATCGACTCGATGTAGAAATTCTTGCAGAGAATCATTCAATGAGGGCTTGGAGTAATGTGCATAGTATGCTCAATCTCAGTGGAGTTTTGATACCAAGCTGTGGTGGTTTATGCCTCTAGGTGATTCTGTATGCTTGGTCTTTGATCTTTTGCTTAGTTTTGGGGAAATTACTGTAGTCACCCTTTAATGGATATGTAATACTTTGTATTTTGAATAGTGGATGCATGATAATGTGCCAAAAATTTACCTGAGAGTTTATAAATGATTGTAAATATCATGGATTGGTACGAAAATGTATTTTTGTCAGCTAGGGCCTCCTCCCTATGGATTATAAGCAAAAAAAGATCCACATCATTGATAAGAGTCATTTGGGGCATCTAGTTATAGAATAAAATGAGGTTGCTTGAAATAATCTCATAGCTTTATGTAGTAGGCTTGTAAGACCTATCGTAAGGCCTATAACCTAGCCTTTCTAAAATACTAAAGCTATACATAGTTATAGGACTTGTTACTATGATATTAAGGAGTATTAAGCTAATATCGAGCTCCATCATTATGAGGATATACTAGTACCCAACAAGTAGACTTTCTTTGTCAAAGTATTATAACATGTTATGGGTACATGCTAGTTTGTTATGATTAAGGGAAAAAGGGAATGTGAATATAGTCCTCTGTTTTACTATGTGCACGAGTTGATATTATGTTACATGATAATACATAAGGGTTAATATCATTAATTTGATATAATGCATCGAAATTGATATGTGTTATATCTCTATTGTGCTCTACCTAAATTTCTTAGGAGTTAAGATTTCTCTTTGTAAAATTTAAGTGAAAATCAAGATATAAATAATAGGGATTGGAGGTTTAATTTCCCATAATTGTGGATGGATAATCCAAGAGATGGTAAAACTTAACTAGTAATTATTAAAACATGTTGGGAAGTTTTCCCATGTATGGTTTTGGACTATCTCAAATTCCTAAATGGAAACTTGGAAATTTTACCTTATCTTCTTAAGTAATACTCTGGTAATTATATGGAATAAGCATTAGAAGATAAATGTTAGTTAGAGATTGAAAAATTGCATATAAATGATTATGGGACTACCTAGAATCACTATGAGGAAATATGGAAATATTACCCTCATCTCATTAAGAGAACATTCATGGTTAGTATGTTAAATAAACATTAAAGTATATTTCTTAGAAATATGGTAGTCCTAGTTTTGAATCTTAAATGAAATGGTAAAGGAAAATTATATAAATAGACAACATGATGTTAAGTTGAGAACTCATTAGATGGAAAAATGTTGTTCCCATCATTATAAATCAAAAGGAAAGATGAAATGAATTATTGATTACAAGTTGAATAAAGGTTGTAATAATCTTATAAGAAAGATTAGTTGGTCAAGAAATTACAAGGAAAGACCATGAAATCTGTAGGAACGAGAAATATAAGATTAAGCCTTCCTAAGGTGTTCATTAAGTAAAACTCACAAAGGAGGAAAATATTTCTCTTATATGGTGCTCTCCTTTCTCTAAAGAATCAATACTCCAAAATTTAATTATGAGACAAATAAGAATCTAAGTAGTTACAGGTAATATAACTCCTTATGAACTTGAGTTTAATGAAACAAAAGAAAAAAAGTTGTTATGATATTGGTTATGAAATGTTTGCATAAAGCGATAGCCTTAGATATAAATGGATTCATCTTTATCAATATGAAGACATCTTTATGAAGGAAATACTTGTAATGGTTAAATCTAATCACCTAAATACTACTTTTGGTATCAACTGAGTAATCATTATGATCTAAGAAAATATTGTTTTAATAATCAAATAGGCAGATGACTAGATGTCATGGGCATAACCATAATTAAAGGGTAGCAAGATTTATCTTCAGCAATAGGAGTTGAATGGAGCTTCTTGATTTGATTATGAAGAAAGCATTTGCATGCCTCATTGACATGATAACTTCTTCAATATTCGGTTATGGAAGGTACTAATGAGTCATGAGCTCGGTCATAGGTACTAAAGAACGTTCTCATAACTTAGTAACTAGAACAACGATTCAAGTTAAAATTAAGACAATTCGTAAGCATTCTTATAATGCCGGTAATAAAATAAGTAGTAAATCAATTAGACATAGTTATTATTTTAATTGTAATTGGGTATCACCTTGTAAATCGTAATATCATGATTAAGGATATTAGTAGGGTTTTTCCCTTAGTAGAAGAACTTGTAAACTATAATGTTGTTGACACTTAATATGTGGATGAATGGTATAACCTTTGTAGAAGAACTGAAGCATAAATATCATTATACAAGACTTGATTTGGAACTAGCTAGGAGAAATAAATGAAAAGAACGAATAAAATGAATTAGTACTTGTGTAGTGTAAAAAGGATATATAGCTCGATTATACGGGGTTTGTACATTAACGTTGTCTTCTCATAGGAAAAAAATCGAGATGTATTTTCGAGAATCGAGGACGGATCACTACACCTTCGTGCGAACTCCTATCCTAAATGATAAGCTCTCTAAAATTATTTAGGAGAGAGCCTCGATAATGACCACTTAGTCCGGTGGAAGACAATGACACATATCAATCATAAAAATTCAAATAAGAAAGGTTCTTATTGTTTCGACATGGTTTTGGCTAGGCATGCACTTTTATACACTCTCATATACCTTCCACATACCACATGTATTTTAAATTTCAAATCTTAATGACTCTACAAAGGGGTGCATTTATCCTCTGCCTTAAGTTAGGTGTTTAGCAACCAATGAGTAGATAACGCAAGACAAAGAGAACACATGTTGGTGGAACAAGAAGCCTGCTGCCCATGAATTGTTTTTCCTTCAAAACATTAAATGAAAGTCTGTATGACTATTCCCTGTCCAATATTTCAACTCGAATACTTCAAATCTAACTTCTTCAATGCCTCCCTATCATTAGCTTTAGTGCACTACCTCGGTGCGATTGTTAGTTACAATGAATACTTGGACTTACCTTTTCAATCATGGTACATTTGAGGGGAACATGATTGCTTGTCATGAAATCATTTGTTGAGTAAGCATAGGACATCATAAATCCTCATTTTCCAATTGAAGAACAATACCAAACAAGGAGATTTTGTTTTTGTTTTCTTAAAAGGATTTTGGGTGTGAAGGTCAACATAAAAAATTTACAACACTATAGTGGGTCCATTCATTGTAATATTTTGAGGACGAGAGATGATGTTTGAACTTGCACAAGATGACACCAACGTTATTTTAGAAATTTAATAATGAAGTGGTTCATGAGATATCCACATAACACCAAATAGGAAACAAGTTTCACACATTAGAATTATGAGATGCAAAAGATAAAAAAGATAAATGTGGGAAATGTATTAATGTTGGACATTAACTTTTTCATGGTAAACATTCTTTTCCAAAAGAGGAAAGATGGATAGGGTGGTATTTCCATGGTTTATAGAGGGTTAGTTATTTCCAACACAGGTAGAACCACAACACTTTTTACTATACTTACTTTGATAGGATGGTCTTTTTTTCATTTTTGATTAGTGAAAAATTTGGAAAGACATTTTAACATATATGTAGAAGGTCTAATTAAAAAATTTTCCATATCAAGGAGAATAAAAAGAGATAATATTTAGTAGGTGGTGCACATATATGATAAAATAAATATTGAGTACATAAGTCAGTTTGATCAAAAATAATATAAAGTTTCGAATAACATTGTACTGTGTTTTTAGCCATATGGAGGATCACCCAGTCAGTGCCATTAACTTGTATGTCATCTCTAGGGCACCGACAACTACACCTTACACAATGGAAAGAAATGGAAATTTTTGAGAAAACAGGAGGAAAATGTGCTTTCCTTTTTTATTTATTTAAATTCTATGTTTTACAGTGTCAACATTTTCGATTGGAAGATATTTCAGTTAGGAATATCAATTAGTGCTCCATTATAATTTTTGAGTGATTTATTAAATCACGTTGATGTATGTTTAGTTGGTTGAATATCTATTGAGTTGTTAAAACAATTCATACAAATTTGTAGAATTGGGTAGAATTGGGTAGAAGTGTTTGCAGGAATATCAAAAGTTGTTTGTGATGGAAGTTTAATTCATTAGTAGGGGCAGACATTGTTATTTCGCCCCTGTGAATGTGTTAAGAAATGTGCAGTGTCGTACATCTTTTGAGTATGTTTATTGTTTATTGTGTATCAGTTTAATTACGTGGCTTTCAATGGAAGCTTGAGCGCAGACCTGGCATTTGCCATTTTCTGAGAGCCGTCTACCACATTCTCTGAGGGATACTCAGATCTATTAAAATCTTCCTGCATTGCATTGGACCTCCATGATCATTGACAAATATTTCATTCTATGATTATCGCATTGGACATGTCTCTTAAAGTGGTTCCTTGAGCGACGAACGCCTATGCAATAATCATGTGATTATTTTCAGTGTTCATGTTTTGTGTTGTCTCTGTGATCAAGAAGCGTGGATGTTTTTCTAACATCTAGAAGTGAAGGAATCATTGAAGCACTACACAAATTTCTTTACAGGAATTTTAAATGCATGAATCGCGTGTGGTTTATATTTACCATTCCCACGCATGTCATTGACAACAGTTGAGATATCGATCAAAGCCATTGCAATGCTGGTTTTGTCTACTATCGATTTGATCACCATTTTTATTAGTTTGGACATTTGATAATTGTGTGAATCGGTAAGCTTCTTACCAATTCAAGTCGAAGATCTGTGTCCGTTAATGTGTGGCTATTGAATGCAAAGAACATTTACAGTCAGGCAATGATATATCAGATCAAGATGTCTTCCACAAGCCGCCCACCGTCCCAACACCCGTGGGTTTGGAAGGTGCAAACTCATCATTGAACAAGACGAAGGCGATGGACTGTACTGTGGATTCCCTGACAAGTCATCATATTAAGGAGTATTTCAATAGATTATATCAGAAATCTGATACTTTTTGTGGAGGTGTCTAAATATATGCCTGCATATTGAGTCCATACTCAGCTTCTGTCGACGTGGATGCAAAACCAATAACTTGTATTAAATTACCTTAGAGATGGGTACATTTGTCGACGGGTTGGCATTATACACGTCTTGGTTAATTGAAGTTCCGCTATTACTCTTCAGGCGAGCACATATATCCATGCCTTTGCAAACAAATATTTTATGTATCTACTAACCGGCTTGATTTCTCACCGCCGACTCCAACGTGAAATATCCCAGTCCGTGTATTTCCTCCCTGCGGCCTATTTTTTGGCACCATAGTTCAACACGTGGCACAAAAACCACGGTTTTAAAAAGGAGGGGTAAGATGGCGAATTCTTTTGAGAATTACACATTAGTATATAAATATTTAGTTCTTTAATTTGTGTCATAAGTCATCAAAGTAAAAAGTCTATTTAATCTATAGTTGGATTAAATATATTAATGGTCTTATTAGTTTGTTGAGTCAAGTTAAGTCTAGTAAGGTCATTTTATCTAAATTGTCTCGGATAATATAATGTGTGTCATGTCATAAAGGGTTTATTGTTTTGTCATTTTTATTGTTGTATCAAAAAGTATGTATTAGTTATCACTTATTGTGAGTTAAAATTTAAACAAAAATAAAAATTGTATTTGTAATTGTTATCAAAAAGGGGTTATTGTAAAAGTTGTAAAAAATAAAAAAATTTGCCTTTTGGATACATTTTTGGTTTTACTTGACGTTTAAGGAAATAAAATGTTTCACATTGTGGGAGGGAAGAAAATAATAAGCTCAATATGGAAACAAATGTGCTTCATGTTCGCATTTTGCTAAGTTAGCAGTACATACACTAGAGGACGAAGGCATCGGGGGTTGGAGGTTGATCAACGACCTCTTGTCGACCACCAACGATGTGGCCCCACAAAGTGTGTGGTGACAATGTTTGTGTGAGTTTGCTTTCAGTTGTGAGCTTCATTTTGAGTACCTATATTGCAATGTGTTCCTGTTTCTAGTTTCCAGTTGATTTTTGTGATATGTTTGAAGAATATTCCTATTCAAATTTGTATTTAGTGAGCAATGTTTCCTACATAATTCCCTAAAGGAAAAACATAGTGGAAAAATGAAAGCACAAGGAAAAGCAACATCATGATATTTGGGTTGTTGGTTGTCCTGTAAAACCATCCTTTGTTGAGGTTGTTGGTTGTCCTGTAAAACCATCCTTGTTGAGGTTGTTGGTTGTCCTATAAAACCATCCTTGTTGAGGTTGTTGGTTGTCATGTAAAACCATCCTTGTTGAGGTTGTTGGTTGTCCCGTTAAACCATCCTTGAAGGTTATTGGCTCTCCTATAAAACCATCCAGATCACGAGCACGCATGAGCGGCAAGTTGCGAAACAAGTGCGATTATTTTTCTCCTATGTTCGCACCAAGGGGGGGAATGTTAGGAATATCTATAAGTGTTCCATTATAGTTTTTGAGTGATTTATTAAATCACATTGATATATGTTTAGTTGGTTGAATATTTGTTGAGTTGTTAAAACAACTCATACAAATTTGGTAGAATCAGGTAGAAGTGTTTGTTGAAGTTTCCTATTTATTAGGAAACTATTTTCCTATATATTTGTATTATGTGGATCCCAGATGATCAATTGAAGATCTGAGTTTTAATATTATTCTGGTGTATAATTTGTGCTCCAAATTTTAATAAAGCCGAACAAGATCTCATAGTTTCATTTGTTAGAAGATGAAGACATGAATGAAAAGTTGGAAATAAAAATGTGGGACTTAAATATGGGAATTAAATACTTGTATGTCTAACACCTATTCCACGACTCATATTATTCCTACCCAAATAATATCTACCATTTGTGCTCCACTTTATCATCTTGATCTCACTCACATTTATGTGACTGTAATTTATGCTTACTGGGGACCAAATAAAATATAGGGAAAATGTTAGGTTTGAAATCCAACTACGCAATCTTCACTTCTTGTAGCACTTTGTAGACCTTGTTTTCATTTTTAAGCTCGACTAATTATAGGAAAATGGTCAATGTGCAAACAATCAACAATAATTGAACCCCTCTAGTGGTTGGTCATTTGAGCGCTAGGTAGATTTTATTTTCTAATCAAAAGTTTTATAGATTGACTCCTACGATTTCTTACATTGTTGAGTGAAAATTGCTCTCTGATTTACAAGGAGGGATTTTTACAAATAAAACCATCAAAGTGAACTGTGTAATGTCAAGGTGTGAAAGGGATTCTTTGTTTTCTTAATTTAGGATCTAACATACTTAGTAAATAGGTTGAAACAATTGATTTCTTTCCAATTCTAGCCATGGAATTCATGAAGAAAAGAATCAGTAGCCATATATAAATAAAAAGTTTTGAACTTCAAGCATGTTAGATCTACATGCGGTTGTAGAGAGAGCTAATACAAATAAAAATGGTAGTTGGGAAAAAGACGACATCACATATTAGAAAGCAAAGGCAATCGTTTTATCTCTACTAAAACTCAGTCCACATTGCTAAGTTTAATGACATGCATTTAGTGAAACAAAGCCAATGCTCCTTGAGGTAGCCATGCGGAGGGTTGCAGAATGTCGATGAATTGACAATCAAATGCATTTGAACCATTCGTTGGGTTACCGTGTGTGAGACGTGATAGGTTCAATCCAACTTAGCAATTCCTTTGACGTAAATATGTGCACTCAACCAATTGATACGTGCAAAACTATTTTTCACTCTAACAATACATTAACAAACTCCCTAAAGAAAACTTAACACCCACCAATTAGTATAAGCCTTCCATGCCCCCTCTCGATTAGAATCGGGGACACACTACACTTTGCCAAAAATAATAAATGTGGAGAGAGTTAACATATACAACAAAACATCCCAAGAAACAAATGACTCAAGTCTTGAACACAATACTAAAGAAAATGTTTGGTGGACGGAAAGTCACTAAGGAACTCAATCCTACATGAGTGCTCCGGCTCCACTACTCAATCAATAAAAAACAACTAACACTTTAGGCAACAAAATAATTCCTCATGAAAAGATGATTGTGAGAAGTGTTGAAAGTGCGAAATAGTACACCGAACTAAATTCAATCAACTTCCTTAAGTAAATGTATCGCAAGATTTTAGTAAGGAACACAACATCCAAAGAAGTAGGATCAACATACACCCCCATATTGTTTAATGGGTGGAGTAACGCAAAAAAATATGTATGAATCGATAATGCAATAGCAAATGTGAGCGACAGAGAGGTAGTGGTTAGGAAGCGATGATTCAGGCACGGCAGTCACGGTTGGGTTGTGGGAGCTCAAATCGACAGTCAAAAACCTATGAAGCCTCGACAGAGATCCGATCATTAAATGACAAGGCAGAGGTTCGAAACTTTCCATCTACAACAATCACCTCTCATCTCATCACTCTAAAGAAGAAGACGAATTTGCTGAAACAAATTGTTGTAAAAGGGGAGGAGGAACGTGGATCGGTGTAGGTGCTCAGACACTTCAAATAAAATTAAAAAAACTATACAAAGCTACTCTGATAGCAGTGCAGTTAGAGCCCTCAAATGTCAATTATATTTCAATGCTCACAAACCCAAATGTTGTAGGCAATAGCCAAGAGAGGCTAAAGACTATACACAGCCTGCGAGGTGTTTGGTGATAGTTGTATCATTTAATAAAATTCAAACACTCTCTTGTAATGGCTTCATATGACATGTATTGATTTTTATAAAGATTTTTGTTTTGATCAGTAATTTAAAAAAAAGAATTTAAAACAAAAATAGATATACTCGTTGAATGAGCCTGAGAAACTGAATAACGACCGCAAGAAATCGACTTCGACACCATATTGGAGAAGAGTTGGCTTCTCACACAGCCAAGATCTGTTCAGCATGTCATTCCCACAGTGCTAATACTAAACCATAACCCACAACACATAATATTGGATATCAAAGCCTCATTGTATATTTACAATATGGCATGCGTGAGGTGCATTTTGCAATAGGGAGATTAAATACCTTGGAAATATTGTTTCACGCCAACTACTTGGTTGGAGTGAGAAACCTATAAAATAGGGGAATCAACTAGGTGCACAAATGGTTGTCACTCCAACAATACAAAAACAAACTCCGTAAATCAAGGTTCACCTTCTCCAGTGTGAACTTAGATATAACTAAACTAGATATGAAAAAGTCACTTCTAGCCTAGTGTGAGCACGTCAACACCGATAGAGAAATGGTCTTCTGTTAAGCCCAACATATCAAATTTTAGGGTTTATAGATGTAATGCATGGGCACATATCCCAAATGATAAGCTCACAAAACAATGGTTTCCCTTGTATCTTTGTTGGCCACTAAGAAGATGTGAAGGTATATCATCTTCTTGTTCCACGTACACTAAAACATTTTATTGGCATCTATTATTTGATGAACATTCTCAAGCTTACAAGCCATCATCTACACCTCCTCCACTAGCTTCATCAAGCTAGATACTAATTACAATGTTTCTTATGATGAATAAGACATTAGATTACTCACATTACGTAGCCACATGGGGGACAATAGAACCTTCATCACCCCACAAGACATTTAGAATACCCCCGCACAAGCGCCATGACCTCTACCAAAATGGGTCTGCACAATTTACACCGAGGTTGGTGAATAGTAGGAGATCCAAACAAGCCGAGATCACAAAATCCATATGGTGTTGCACATTTGGCATAATTGGTAGTGAAAGGATATAGAGACTTATCATCAATCTTTATAACATCTTGAATGATATACACTTATGGTAGAATAACTACTTTCTTTAAAGAACAAACAAGACTTGGTTCCACTTCTCAAAAGAAAAAAATAGCTAGGTAAAAGTGGGCTTTCCAATTGAATATGTAACATATGAGCCCATTGAAAAGTACAAAGTTTGACTTGTAGCAAAAGGTTTTTCATAGGTTGAAGATGTTGATTATCATGAAACATTCACTCCAATGGACAAGATTCATTCCATCAAGCTAGTAATTTCTTTGATTGCAACCGATCCTTAAAGTGCCTTTTTCTTAACAATTACATATCTGTCTAGTGATAATTAAATGGAAATTGACTAAGTTCCTTTTAACCAATATAATGTGCACAAAAAAATCACATCTATACTACAAATTGATAAAATAGAATGCAAAGGAGACACAAGAATTTATCCTGGAGAAATCCAAGGTGGGAAAAACTCCAGTGGGTAAGCAAATTGCTTCCCTCTCACTATGTAATTCTCCAAAAATACAAAGTATTGCCAACAATTGGCCTTCAAGAAGGATTCACACTCCTAATTGTATTTGCTTGCTCACAACTTCTCAACAATGAAAAACTCACTCTCAATGAAAAAAACAAGAAAGAACTCCAACTCCTCTTTGCTCACACTTGAATTCACTCAAAATCACTTGCTAGAATGAAGAATCAAACTTGTATTTATATTTTCTCTGCCCAAGGACAGATGGAAAGACAAACTGAACCATTTGGAAGCCCAAAATTTGTAATTGTTGAGTTTCCCAAATTCTAGTGTCGTTAGGTACATAACTATTGGTGAAGATAGACCAGTGGTTGCATAACCGCCACTTTGTCAAGAGCGGTGGTTATGTAATCGCCAGGATTGCATAACCGTCACTTAGAAAAATTACCGAACAAGAACAATGATGGCCTGTAGATGTCATTCGAAGGTGTCCTAATCACCCTCAACCTGACTGAATCATCTCCTAAAGAAAGAATATGTTGAGAATTTGTATTGCAAGTATTAAATATGGAGAATACATAGAATTTGGTATTTTTAGATTCATTTTTGGATCAACAACATAAGGAAGAGAAGTATATCAAATGGATGTCAAAAGCATTTTATTGCATGGAGACTTGCAGGAAGAAATCTACATGACACACCCTCTAGGGTTTGTCGGGAGAGTAACAACTCAAGTTGTGTGCAGATTAAGAAAGACCTTGCACAATTTCAAGCAAACTCCTCAAACTTAGTATGAAAATATTGACATGTTTCTAATCAATTTTGATTTTACATAGAGACCCTTTTATCCTACAATATACACCAAGAAAGTAGACAATAAACTTTTGATTATGCTCCTCTATGTTGACAACTTAATCATCAAAAGAAATTTCACTTAACATGCTCGTGATTTGAAAGCACTAATAATGAAGTCTTTTGAGATGACTAATATGGCTTTGTTACATTTTTTTCTTAGTCTTCAAATCTCATAAAGGGATTTGTTTCCATCATTCCATATATGCTCAAGACATTCTATTCCCCTTCAAACTTGAAAACTACAAATTCACAACTCTTTTTCAATATAGGGTCAAGTTTTTCAACCAAGTGTTCTTCTCCTTCGGTTGATTATAGGTAGTTAGTGGGAAGTCTACTATACTTTCCTCATACACATCTTGATCTCTTTTTTTTTTTTGTGTATATTGGATCACGCTATTGTTAGAATCCCCATAAAAGACATTATTAGTAGGTTTAGCATGTTATGGTATCTTCACGATATTACTAATAATGGGATTTAGTAAAAGCTAGGGAAAAATCCTCAATTTATGGTTACAAATATGAGGAGAAAATAGTCTAAAATCTTACTCCTTTAGGAAAACAACAATTATGTGAAGCTACTCATACAATGATTGGATAAAAGGTTCAAAAATCGCAAGTCAACAATAAGATATATTTATTATATTGGGGAGGTCTTGTGACTTTGTCTTATAAAAATGTACTATTATTATTTTGTCTACTTGATGTAGGAGAATCATCAAGATGAGTAATTATTCAAGTCTCATATGTCATGAAATTATGAAATTGTTCAAGTTGTAAGGTATGAGGTGGATAAGTGTTTGTAAAAGTGAGTAAGTGGAGTAATTATACTTGTACAAGTTGTTAAAAGGTAAGTTATTTGTATTCAAAGCCTAATAAGTCATAATTGCTGTGTCATAGAGTTATAATAGGACAAGTATGGGATGTTTGTTAGACCAATTCTAAGATAGGTTGGGTTGTTGAGATCATCTAGGAGATAAAATAGGTGTTTGGCGAGTTAAGTAAGGAAGAAAAAAAGTTATTTGAGGAGTACCAAAGATGTATCAATTGATTAATAGGAAGAAGAAGATGTAATGAAAGTTGGAGATGAATAATAAAGATGTTGGATTAATATTCCGGTGAATATGTCCTTGTTTTATATGTTATTTGTTGACAAAATGTGAATGTGTAATATACCTGTCTTGACCGAGATTCAAACTTTGGCAATCATCCAAATGAGACATTTCTAGATCTGTAAATGCATGAAAATGTGGGGAGAGGTAAGAGAAACCATCCTTAATTTTTATAGCTCTTAAAGGTCTATAGTTTTTCTTGTAGGTCTAATTGTATGCTCTTGGCCCCAAATTAGGGCTTTGCATAATTTTAATTCCGACTAGTAAAAGTTAATGAAAATTTGGGGACAATTCTATATGGAACCATGGTAGAAGCATGCCAATTTTTAGATTCTAACTTGCACGTGTGAAGGAGATCCATGGTGATTAGTGCCTCAAATTGTCACAGGCTTGTATAGGAGGGAAAATTGAGGTGTATGAAGGTCAAACTTCGAGGTCAAGTCTTGAAATTTTGTAGACATTACATTAGGGTAATTCTTGGAGTGAATCAATCAAAATCTAGGTGAGTGTATAGTTATAAACACCACTGTCATAGTGTGAGGAAGAATAGGCCTAATATTGCATCTGCTACAACTACAAAAAGGAGGTACAATTCCCAACAAAGGAACAAGGTATTAAACTTCATGAAATTTGAAGAGATCCATAAAGGTTATTTATGTCATCAATTTTTTTGTATATTTGTTTCAGGGAAATCAAGATATGAGAGCATTTGCATGCTTAAGGGGCTAGTAGACAAATAAGGCCTAATAGAGGAAACTAAAATAAAATGCAAGGTACACGATAAATGAAGGGTCAAATCATCTTGGCTTAGTCTATATGTAGTGTTTTAAGAGTGTAGGGAGTGACTCATCAATCTAGTTATTATGTTAAGCATTGATATAAAGAGTCCCATTTAAGCCTAAGCTTGTGTGTGCAAGGACAATGTATGCTTAGTGTTTAAGAAGGAATCAAAGTATGAAAAAACATTAAGGAATTGCGGGGATGGGGAGATGGATGTTCAAGAATCATGGGCTATAAGGTATGACAAGGTAATCAATTCAGGCTTTTAGTGGTTGTATAATGGAAGGATTGTGAGGATAATGTAGAGCTAACACTACGAGTCGGCCTAGAAGACAAGGGTGTATAGGAATGAAGTGTACATCAAGGATATCCTACGGATGTTTGGAGTAGGTAGATTATGACAAGGAGTTGAAAAGATGATACTCGGTGCGGGGAGGTGTGAGCTATGTCAAGCAAGCTAGGGACCCTTGAAAGAAAGGAAAGACAAACCAAGAAGGTAAGATTTTATCGATTGAAGAATATAATAAAATTAGCTATAACCCTACACCATTTTTGGTGTTAGAGCTGGTTCTTTATGTGATAACTATGTATATTGCAGGAATTCATATTATTTTGAATTGATTGATAGTTTGAAAGTGTAAAATTGATTGTGTACAATATGGAAAAGGTAGAGAAAGCATCATTGCAGGGTATCATGAATTTGATCCAGGAAGGAGTCATGGGTAGGATGGATGACATGATGAATGCACAAATGGATATGAAGCATGAAATCAGGAACCTAGAGACAAGGATGAAAAGTATGGAAGTAGTATGCTCAGGTATAGAGAAGTTAGCCAATGGAGATGATGATCACAGGCATGGAAAGTCATTGTTGCTAAGGAGAGTACTACAACAACAAACCAAAGCTCAGGAGCCAGTTTGTAGGAGGATTCTATTCAGGACAAGATGTAAGACAAGAGGTAAGTGCTGCAATGTTATTATAGATAATGGTAGCATAGACAATATTGTCTCAGAGGAAATGGTTAGTAAATTGGGTTTAAAGAGATTAGTTCATCCTACACCTTATAAAGTTGCATGGGTTCAGAAGGATCATCAAATTATTGTAAATGAGCAATGTAGAGTACCTTTCAAAATTGGAAGTTTGCATGATGAGGTGTTATGTGATATCATGCCTATGGATGTATGCCATTTACTCCTAGGCAGGCCATGACAATATGACAGGAAGGTAATTTATAATGGAAGGTTGAATAAATGTTTTCTAACAAAGGATGGAATAGAGCATGTTTTAGTGCCTTTGATGGACCAACATGCAAGTAAGGAGAGGAGAAGCATGGTATTTGGCTTCAAGGAGTTTGTTGAGAAGGCTAAGGATCAAGTCTTAGCCTTCATGAAAGATGAATACCAAGTTGATAGAAGAGTGCAATAGTTAGAGTCCAATGTAGTGGACCAAGAAGCACAAGTGAAGGCTAATAAACAATCCCAAATGAAGTTGAGGAAGAGCATGGAGCTCTTGAAGAGAGAGAACAATGGCCAAGAAGGTCAGTGGAGTCACCAAAGGAAGAGTGACAATAACAAGCAACAAGTTAACCTTGAGGAAGAAGAAACATGGAATGAGATATTGGAAGACCTTATGTAGGGTCATGAAGAAGAAGGAAGAAAGAAGACACAAGAGAGTGTCATGGAAAAGAAAGAAACAAGTAGGTCATTTGAAGACCAAGAAAGAGAAGATAAAGGACAATTCATCCTTGTAAAGGAGTTAAGTGAAGAAGAGAGCCGTTTGGTAATAAGAAAAGGAGAAAACTTTTAAGAAGAAGGGTGACTTTAAAAGAACAACAATGTATTGATATAACCATCATAAGTAATAAAAAACAACTAGTCCTTATGAATGCATACAATAAAAAAGAACATCGGCGAGAAGGAAGGATAGTGAGATAAACAACAATATGGGACTTGATTCTCGGAATAAAGGGCAGGATTTGGATGAAGATACTAGAACAAGGAAGAAGTAAGGCTTACACACAAGCTTAGAAGTGAAAGGAAGTGACAAAAAGTTGAGAAAATGCATGAAAAAACTAAGGCTCAGTCAAGAATCCTGTGATTTTTGACTTTAATCTTGTGTTAGCATGTGTGAATGCAGGTTCCAGAGATATCTTGTCAAGAATGAACATGAATGAACCAGAACCAAGTGAATCTAGTGAAGGATGGAACACTCAAATGTTCCTAGAAACCTCAAAGAATCTGAAGATATCTTCACAAGGAGATGAGTTATGCATGATGAAGAGCAAATGTAGTCAAAGAATGATGGAGAGAGAAGACTCAAATCAAGCAATTTCATGGAGCAAAGTACAAACCCAAGGAGCAATGAATGAAGTTGGAGTGATTTTGAAGTCTACATGGTTGAAGGTAGACCAAAGAAAGTTGTCAAGAAAAATAGAGTTGTACATAGGACTATGGAGTGGAAAACTAATCCTAACACAAGCAAGAAAGCTAATAGAGAATTGGGTCAGTCACCAACTACAACAAGAAGGTGCATGTGATATTTCTTATGAGCATGTTTTTAAGTTTCAAGAAGAAGTCAAGGTGAGTAAACAAATCCCAATTAAGAAGAACATTAAGGTACCAGTCAAAGAGCGTGAGTATTTGTGTAAAGACAATATGAGGATGAATATGGAGAAGGTCAAAGCTTGTAATCAGTCAACAAGAGTTTAAGGAGGACAATTTAAATTCTAAGAACCTAAGCTACATGCAAGATGTGCATATATGCAAGGTGAATATAATACCATATGTTATAATGCATCAAGAAACAATCATAGCAGTCCAATGGAGGATGATAAACTCATAATTTCATAGTACAAAGATTACACGAGAGAACACCATGGTTGAGCACCTGTGGCATGGTCAAAGTGGACATAGGGAAAACTCAAAATTGCAAGAAAAGAAAGCTATAGAGTCTTTGAATAGTGAGGAAGACTAGTCAAAAAGAGTAAACCCATGTACAAATGGCCTAATACTGAGTGCTAAAATCATGTAAGAAGCAATTCAGACATAGAACAAAGTGAGGAATGAAACTATCAAAAACTCAAAGGCATTAAGAAACATGAGATCTAGAAGCTGACAAGAAACAACATCTTAAAGAAGACACCATAAAGCAGATTGGTAAACTTTGTCAAAGATGGAAAAATGATGAAACAATACTTATCTATAGTCAAGAAAGATTGGTAATCTTGATACAAAGGGAAATTAAGATGAAATACCACACAACATAAGACCAAGAAGCACTGACAATTCTAGCACAAGGAGGAAGCAAGCATGTTGAGATGCTAGAGGAACTAGTAACCACAAAAATACAAGAAGATTGTACAAGCAAGGAAGCCTTATGCAATAAATCATACAACTGTTAGAGTGGTATGGAATAAAGTTTGAGGAGACAAGTAAACCCACAAAGGATACAAGGGTGTTTTATTTCAATATTGGAGACTTCTACTTCATCAACAAAGTGAAACAAGCCTTTAAAGGAGAAAAATGTGAAGATGAGAAGAAATGGGTGATGGAACAAGTCTGAGAAGGAACTTAAGCCTTATGATTGGATGACTAATATTTCTCTAGATGTTGTGATTATAGGTGAACATGAAGAATGGAAGGCAAAGTTAAAGTGCATGATGAAGATGATGAAGTAGAACAAGAGATAAACAAGAAAGAAAAGAATATGAAGAAGATGAAGGAGAATACAAGGTTCAGAATGGTGGTAGGGAGGATGGAAAAACTAGCAAAGGAGAGAGTACAAGAAAGTAATAACATACAAACTAGTCATAACTTGCACGATTGCAAAAGGACAAGGAAAGATTGGAAGGCAAGGAGGAAGAAATCATAATGTTGCATTGAGAAGGAGCTCAATTTCTTCTTGGTGGATAACCTAATGCAAGAGCATCATCAAGATGAGTAGTTATTCAAGTCTCATATGTCATGAAATCATGAAATTGTTCAAGTTGTAAGGTGTGAGGTGGATAAGTGTTTGTAAAAGTGAGTAAGTGGAGTAATTATACTTGTAAAAGTTGTTAAAAGGTAAGTTAGTTGTCTTAAAAGCCTAATAAGGCATAATTGTTGTGTCATAGAGTTATAATAGGATGAGTATGGGATGCTTGTTAGACCAATTCTAAGATAGGTTGGGTTGTTGAGCTCATCTAGGAGATAAAATAGGTGTTTGGTTAGTTAAGTAAGGAAGAAACAAAGTTAGTTCAGAGTACCGGTGATGTATCAATTGATTAATATGAAGAAGAAGATGTAATGAAAGTTGGAGATGAATAATAAAGATGTTGGATTAATATTCCAGGTGAATATGTCCTTGTTTTATATGTTATTTGTTGACAAAATGTGAACTGTGTAATATACCCTGTCCTAGACCGAGATTCAAACTTTGGAGTCATCCAAATGAGACATTTCTAGATCTGTAAAAACATGAAAATGTGGGGAGAGGTAAGAGAAATCATCCTTAATTTTTATAGCTCTTAAAGGTCTATAGTTTTTCTTGTAGGTCTAATTGTATGCTCTCGGCCCCAAATTAGGGCTTTTCATAATTTTAATTCCGACTAGTAAAAGTTAATGAAATTTTGGGGACACCTCTGTATGGCACCATGGTAGAAGCATGTCAATTTTAATATTATAACTTACATGTGTAAAGGATATCCATGATGATTTGTAACCCATACTTGTCACAAAGGCTTGTACGGGAGGGAAAATTGAGGTTTATAAAGGTCAAACTTCGAGGTCAAGTCTTGAAATTTTGTAGACATTAATTAGGGGAATTCTCGGAGTGAATCAATCAAAATCTAGGTGAGTGTATAGTTATAAACACCACTGTCATAGTGTGAGGGAAGAATAGGCCTAATATTGCATGCTACTGACTACAAAGGAGGTACAATTCCCGACAAAGGAACAAGGTATTAAACTTCATGACATTTGAAGAGATCCATAAAGGGTATTTATGTCATCAATTTTTTTGTATAGTTATTTCAGGGAAATCAAGATATGAGAGCATTTGCATGCTTAAGGGGCTAGTAGCCAAATAAGACCTAATAAAGGAAACTAACATAAAATGCAAGGTACAAGATGAATGAAGGGTCAAATCATCTTGTCTCAATCTATATGAAGTGTTTTAAAAGTTTAGGGAGTGACTCATCAATCTAGTTATTTCTTTAAGCATTGATATAAAGAGTCCCATTCAAGCCTAAGCTTGTGTGTGCAAATAAAATGTATGCTTTGTGTTTAAGAAGAAATCAAAGTACGAAACAACATTAAGGAATTGCGGGGATGGAGATATGGATGTTCAAGAATCATGGGCTACAAGGTATTATAAGGTAATCAATTCATGCTTATAGTGGTTTTATAATGGAAGGATTGTGAGGATAATGTAGAGCTAACACTATGAGTAAGCCTAGAAAACAAGGGTGTGTAGGAATGAATTGTACATCAAGGAGATCCTAAGGATGTTTGGAGCGGGTAGATTATGGAAAGGAGTTTAAAAGATGATCCTCGGTGCATGGGAGGTGTGAGCTATGTCAAGCAAGCTAGGGACTCTTGAAAGAAACGTAAGACATACCAAGAAGGTAAGATTTCTTTGATTGAAGAATATAGTAAAATTAGCTATAAACCTGCACCACTACTATAGATGTTGGGTATAGTGGAGTTTTGGAGGTGATTCAATGTGGATTCAACACACATTTCAAATTTTGATTTCCATTGTTCCAACCCACAATGATTTGGTGCGATAATTAGAGTGTTATCTAAATCTCTCACAATCCATTGAAACACCAACACACAAAACACATGAAATTCATATGAATTATGTTTGATAAGCGATACATGACAAGGTCACGATCTTACATTTTTCCAAAAAAATGATCGAGTTGTCAGAACATCTTCACGAATCCCTTACTTGTGCAACGATTTTTTTAGCACATGAAACTTTTGAGAGTGAAGAAAGGCGTCGTCGAGGGAGATAAGTGATTATTTCTTCCTTTGTTTCATCGAAGTACATAATAAGGGAGTAAGTGTATTTAATTAACAATACACTAGTGTAAGTTATTAAGATGCACTTTATAATATCACTTATAATACAATCTACGAGATAATGAAATAATTAGTACACACACATCCACATTCTATTTAAAGAAACATACATCAATCAAGTTATTGACTTGATTAACTTATACTATTACTACCATTAAAGCAAACTTGTCTTACAAGTTAATGACTCCACAAACCCTAAGCTTTGCCTTTCTTTTTTTCATAAGAGCATAAAGAGCTAGTGTTTGTGATATCGTTATAGATCGAGTTATAGTGGCGAAATTTATGCCACATCTTTTGATCAAAAGAGCTAGTTATGTTACTTGTGTTTTAAATCTATGTATTGTCTTTATTTTAAGTTTTGATTGATTTATCCTATACACATGTATAAAGGTGTATGTCTTATGTAATTGGTTGCATGATTATGGAGAATAGCCATAAGCTTTAATAGACCCAACTCGCTTTACTCTTGGGCTTCAAGTCCCTTGCTCAATTTTCTCAAATTCAATGCTAATCTTTGGGAAAGTTATCTCCTTCCTTGAAACACTAATGTAACCATATCGCCTTATAAAACTATAGAAACTAGAGGAACTTGATCGAGCCCTCTTAACCATCCAATATTATTAAGGCCTTGAGATTTTGAATAGTCTTGAAAAGAGTACACAAAATGTAAATCAATTCAACATAAATACTAATGTATTACAAAATGTCCCTACCTTTATCACTTTTAATGCTCTTATCAAAGTAAAATACATATGATTTTCTTTAAAGTGCTATAAATTTACTTTTGGTACAATGATGTTTCTCTAATAAATGAACTCCTTTCTTTTACAACTTATCAATCCTTGTTTTTATATATATTGGAGGCACTAATTCACCTCTATATTTATAATTTTTTTGAATTCAAATTAGGATGCTATTGGGGCGCATGTTGACATACCTCAGGCAAGAAAGGATGATAAAGAAGGGTTAGAAAAATTGAGGGACCAAATACAAGGAACAAAAGGGCCCAAAAAGGGAGTAAAAAGAGACTATGTCTATGAGAAAACATATAAAAACACAAAGAAAATAGGGGAGACACCATGGAGGTAAGAAAAAAATTGAAAGAAGGAAAAATAAATAGGAGCGTAAAGGGAAACATGTTGAAATTCAAATACACATGAGGAACATGCATTGATAAGAGCCTACTCTAGATCAATAATTACACACAAATTCACTAAAATTGTAGCAAATAACTAGTCCGGTACCAACATAATTAATCCTTATGTCAACCGCCTTCCCATCCCCAAAAACTGAAAACTATGGACCAAGTTATATCTTACCTCTTCATAAATAATCTTGCAATTCTAGAAATTGAGGATCTCAAAATAATTTACATCCCCCACACTATAAAACATTTTTCAACTAGTTTATATTTCTCATGTACCCACCTACGAGAAGGGGCCTTATAACCACATAGGGGTTAAATTTGACGATCACCCCTACTTTTCAAGGAAAAAAATTGTGACGGTTCCATAACTAATATCACCTTGCACATAGCATTTATTTTTCATTTCCGAATTTCATGATTTTCATATAGATACAAAAATATATATATATCATATAATAAAACCATATAAAATGGATATATTGTTGACATAAATAAAATCCTACTCTATTCTAAGTATGTGTAATATATTTTAGAAACACTAACTTATAATATTTTGGATGTGTTCATATTAGAACCCATAATCATCCAATGAAACAATTTCAATGGAATGTATAAACGAATTTAGGATTAAAAATTACAAAAATCAATATTATTGTCATCATCAAAATAATATACATAATTTATGAAAATTTTAAAAATTAAACAATACTTTTCTAGAAGATAATATATTCTTATTTAATAAAAATGTTAACTAGCACAACACATTTGACACATTTAGATGGGTCTCCTATCATACACATTAATATATATTCAAAAAAATCAAATGTATGATATCATTTTTAATCGAGAAAACATTTTAAACGAAGTATTATAACATCCTCAATACACATTAACATATCTTCAAAAAGATCAAATGTATATCATCGATTCACCACTTTTGACTTGAGAAAGTACCATTAAACAAGTAGTGTAAACAAAAGATCTAGTGTTCATTGGCTTATATCAAATACAACATCATTACAAATATGCCAACATAAAACATTCTAAGATATTTTAAATCCTTCTTTGTTTGATATCTTTCCAAATTTCATAAACCCTATTCCAGTCCACCATTGATATATGAAGTCATGTCAATGAAACTCGCATCAAGGCATCTAATGTATCCAATGAGAGTTTTGTTCTTCATATATCTTTTATTATATTTTGCCTTGAAAATCCTCTCTCACATGCCACTGTACTTGCTGGAATGGTAAGTATTGCTTGCCATAGTTTTGTCATATTTGGAAAACTTGTATGTGAATCTGTGGCACAAAAAACCCTCCAAGCCTCCTTCATGCGGAATCCTTCACAATTAAAGTGAAGAGTATCAACAAAATTATACAACTCTTTTGAACAACCTTCAAAATCAAAAAAAAAATTTTCTTCTCACACAGAGTATGTTGCAAGTGCTCAAAAATCTTAAGAAGCCACTGCTTTGAATTGTCTTCTCTAGTACGTGCATCCTTTGAATAATGACAAGGGCTAAACAATTTTATAGAATTGAAAAATAAAAGATCTAGGAATCTTTCATTTAAACAATCTACAAGTTTTTGAACATAGTCTTTCACAAGTTTTTTACAACTCTCTAGTGACCCATCAATGCTTGGCTTCATTATCTGCTTTAGTACATCAACATAATCATCATGTACATTTGGAATTTGTCACAAATCACAATTCATGCCTATGATTGTGTCCATATTTATCAACAATATTTAAATAACTATATTTATAGGTCTCTAAAAATTTAGATAGGTAACTTGTGCCATTTGCAAAACTATTAGTGCTTAGAAACCACCTACTTAAAATTTGTATGGTAAAATCTATAATTTCCCCTAAAGATGTCACAACCCCATTCTCTTCTTGAATTTTTTTACTCAACTTGTTTAATTCACACAATACATCTGTAAACACATGTAAAAAAATTGTAATGAGAAGATCCTAGCCTTATCATACCAAAAGTCTCTCTTCTCATTTTCGCACAAAGTCAACAATAGAGGAATCAACACAAAAAGTCTTTCAATAACTTGTCCTCTTGAGAGCCATCTAATTCCAGGAATTTGAAGAGTTTGAAATGTTTCAAGTTGCTTGAGTTCCTAAAAAAGTAACAAGTTCATTATGTCTTTTAATAGAATTTTGGACTAAAAATATACCTTATTTGGTAACATCTCCACAAACAACAATTCATGTAATTTTTTTAGTAGCCTTTGACGCAACTAAAACCTCACAAAGAGCAATGCAAAGAATGCCTATAAGATTTTGTACATCTTTTTTTAAAAAAGAGTAATAAATCCATTTTCATTGCCCACTATTGATGAAATACCATATGTAGAAACTACAACCAATATTTTATTTGAAAGACCCATTTCTTTCTTTAAAGCACAAATCACATCATATAATGTTTTGCCTCTTCTTCACACACACATTTATGAATTTTAAAAACTGAAATAATTAGCCCCAACCCTTTTGAGTCTAGAAAAATAGTATAAACCATATGATGTTTATTTAGGCTTTAATCAATGATTCCATTCAACATAAAAAAAAACAATGGACTATCTAAGATTTTTGCACTTTGTCTCTTCAATACTTTGATATGGAAAAAAACTCATTTACGCAACCATATAATTTGTATATAATTTATAGTCCTTAATTTTTGGCATGTTTGATGTTTCTAAGTACATTTCAAGAGAGCAAAGGGACTCATATTTTGAGAGGGTAAGTCTTCTTGCATGACCCAATAAACTAATTTCATGGTTGTGATGATGCTTTTCTTATTGGTGTCATTAATAGTTTTAATGTGTTCTAGAATTAATTTTGATTTCCCTTCATTTCCACATATCCATTTTGCTTGTGCAATTTTGTGGTTGTTTGAATCAATATGAGTAACTATCGTATCATGTTGCAAAGTAGTACAACCAATTCCAGTTCCCCATGGTCCAACAAACTTGTGCTCTTCACAATATATGCATTTCATGACTGCTTTCCCTTCATGTATTGCACACCTTAACCACTTAAATTTCCCTTTTCATTCACCTCTAAACCCTCATTTTGCTTTCGCCCTTTTTATTTTTTTGTTGAAGCTTATTCTCCTTCAAATTCCTCATCATACTCATCATCATACCCTAATATATCTAAGTCTTCATTTGAATCAAAATTTCGAATTACTTGTGTTGAAGCTTGTGATGTGTTTAACCATGCAATTTTTTTGTATTGAAGCTTGGTTCTTTTTGCTTTGAGACATTTTAACTTATATTGTACCTATACAACCCAAATAATAAAAAATAATTAGATATAAAATTTGATAATTGACAACAATAATAATTGTAATAATATTAACATCATGATAGATTTCCAATTGAACAAATAATAAAAATATCTAAATAGTTCTACAAATTAGATTAAACTATAATATGTTGGATCGCCCTTTTTGTTCTAAAAATTTGTGATAAAAATAGTATGGTCTTTTGATACTTTTAAGCTTTAATGGAATATATGTTTTTATCTTAAGATATACCAATTATGATTATATTCTCTTATCTATACAATTTTATGTGTTCCTTTCGAGAAAACTTGGAGGTTACGAATTATGCTAAACTTTTAAAATGCAAGGTATAAACCAAACAAGATGCATTTTTGAACTCGATTAAGTACCTCCCAATTGAGTGAATGCATCAACAAAATGATGATAAATCTTTGTTGTCCACCGAGGTCCAAAGCTATGGCTTGGGATATGTGTTTGAAACTACACAAACATTTATAAGAAGACTTGGTTTTCATGAAACACCATGTAAGTCTTTAAAACATTGGGAATTTTTATGGGAATAAACGTTTTAATTGTTTTCTTGATTCATTTTGTGCAAAATATTTAAACCCATATAAGGGAAATAAGGTTAAAATACAATTGAAAAGGGAACACATGTTTGTTATTTTCATAAACTAAGATTTGTTGTAATGTCCCTTTTTAGGGCTAAATTGAAAAGCAATGAAATAACACAAAACCCATTTACTGAAAATATTATGATTTTTATATCAGCGATTCAAAAAATAGAACAATGAACATCAATATGACTTTTAGAACAAGGAAAAAACAATAATTCATCAAAATATCACCATTTAGAACATCTAAAGTATGTAGAGGCACTTTAAGAATATTTTAGAAAATTATCAACCAAGAAATCAACCTTTAAACACAACCGAAAATTAAATAAATTACAATAGAGTATGCCATTACAAAATGGTTGGATATGAATGACTCCAACCCCCAAAAATGAAGTACAAAGTCAAATACAACCGCCAAAATATGGAGAATACAAAAATCATTGAGTTGAGCGATGTCATGCCTTTGAAACCACAAATCTCTTCCCCAAGGTGGGTCACCCCTTGGAAGAGGGGTTGAATTTCACCTTAGAACCAAACCCTCGCTGAAAATAGGCCTTATCCACCTTTTTGAAGCACTTAGACAATTAAATGAAGAGTTTACTTTCTTAATTTATCAAAGAAGGATTTTGTCTTTTTGTGAAGCCACACCAAAGGACTTTCGCCCCTTAGTGGAAGGAAATTGAGCAAACAACCCATAACCAAATAAAGTATAAAGTATATGCCAAAAATGATGCCCAAATGAGGCCAAGTGACCTCCTTTTATATCCCTTTGGTGGTGCCAAACCCAATGAGGAGTTTCCCCCATGACCAACTTCATAATGACGTTACTTTTCTTTTTGTCTTTGCCTTTTTACTCCTCCAACCCAGGCAACCTAGCTTTAAGAGAGAAATCATGAAAGAAATTGTAAATGCTTATGAAAAAGACTGAAAAACATGACAAACTTTTCGCTTCTTCACCTCCTTGCCCATGGAAAGTGGAATGGACAAGAAGTCTAAAAAATGAATTAATTCAAAAAAGGGGACATTACTTTTGTACCTTTTTTTAATAAAGCTTTTATTTTCTAAAACTAAATTGCTATGGTTATTTAGTAATCTCAAGTCATTATGTAACAATTGTGGTACCTTACAAACCCACAATTGAGATAACTATATAAACAATCCTCTATCTAAGAGAATCGGAGAGAACAAGTGACAAAAACGATCCTTTGCTTAGGCAACTCAGTCTGAGGAAAACATTGCATTCAAATATGAGAAGAAAGAAAAAAAGAAACTAATGCATTAATTTAAATTTCAAGAGGATACATGTTAATAAAGTTGGGGTAAGGAAAAAAACTAAGCACGACTTCTTACCAAATATGTTGTAAGATGGAAAACACACTTTGAAGGAGGTATCGAGTGAAACCTTTTGTCAAATTTGTGCAACTCTATAAATTTCTAAGCTCCATGCAGGCTGTATAAGATCCTAACATCGAAACTCAATCTCCCAAACTCTCAACTCAGTGAATGCCCACACAACCACACCAAATGCAATGATAATTTGCACTATTACAATTATCATATTTTTGTTGCATTCATCGCTATTTGTTGGATTCATTAGCATCGACTTATCCTTCAACTTTAAGGGCTTCAAAAGTTCAACGTCTTACTCTTGGGCGTGGGTATTGAATATGACATGACTAAATGAATTTAAGTCGTAAGTCTTCAAATGTTTTTGGATCTTGAGAAAATGACGAGTATTTAATATATTATGCACACTTCAATAACTTGCATTGTATTTTGCACCACGTATTGCCTTGACAATGGTGACAACCTATAGGTGTATTTCCTTCATGACAAGTCATCAAAATGTTAGGAAAATATAGTGGTTACAAACCCGCCCATCATCCATGGTCATTGTGCAAATTATATTTTTAATGTTACTTTTGTTGTAACATCACTGCAACCCCAACTCCAAGTCTCCAAGCTTGAAAAGCATAAATTATAAATAAAATAAAATAATTTGGTTTTAATGTGCACAAAGGCCTAAAGTCCTTAATCTTATGTCATGTTGGATAGGAGAAGGGACAATTGACAGCCAACTCTACCAAGTAAGCTAAGGCTACAAAGACATTCATTATAAATTTACATATATAAATTTTGAAATGGTTGATTTTATTGAGTGAACATCGATATGACAATTTGTGGAAAAATTGCCCATCCTTTGGTACAGGGTAAAAGTTAAGTCAGCTATTTTTACAGTTAAAAACTCAAACATCTAAATGGGCATCAAATTTAACCCATATAACCACCAAAACAACATTCCCTTGACTTGGCCCATGGTTCACTTTGAAACTTGAATATTATGAATTATTTGAGGCTTATCAATGGGCTTTTCAAAGTTTTTTATTATTTAAAAACAAAAATTTAAAAACCTTTGCTCTATATAAATTTAATATCCTTATCGATGGAATCAAACATCGACATGCAATTTCAAAAAAGAAATCTCTAATGACTCTTACCGAGGGAAAAAAACAATAGAGAAATTTAAGATTCCGCTAGATTTTGATTTTGAATGGGGAAATCGATAGCTTCTTTCTTTCCAATCTAATTCAGATTAAAAAGAGTTCGCAACATTTTTCAAGTTCATGCATGTGCAATTCTGTAAAATCTTGAACGAGAATTTGGTCTGTTCTCTCATGTTGCTTCTTTGTGTTCCAATGTCTTTGTGACAAAAGAATTAGCAGAGGGCCAAACTATATTGTACAATTTAAAATAGAAATCAAACTAAAAATTGCACACAACCAGAAACTGCAATTAAACTCAAATTTCCTCATCGTACAGAGGTCAAATGAGGCTTGAGAAACCCGAAATTATATTATCAACTCCTCCGTGAATTTGGATCCTCATTTGTACTGCTAATCACATCTTCTGCACACTAAAATATATCTCCAAAGAAAACAAAAAGTAATTGTGTTTCTTGAAAAATGTTATGTTTTCCTACTACACCTTTATATGCACTCTTTTTTTTCTCCAAACTACAATGCCCTTCATTATTAGGACAATTTCTTCACTGTCACAACATTTCAGAAAATTTTATATGCTTATGCTGCAAAAACATACGACTTTCATTGAACCTTTGCTCAGCATCCATATTTAGAAAGCATCTTAAGATCTCCACAAAGCCACTCTTAAAGAAACAAAAATCGTTCATTCTTTCTACCTCGCTTCATGTTGTATTCACTCAAAATAAATAATTATAGAGTATATCATATAGGTACAACTACATTGATCTCCATAACTAATCAAATATTAGCCCGGGGTAGGATTTGACATATTTTGGCAACAATATATTTACCCATAATAGTGCCATAATAGTGCCCAAGGTTATTATATTGTTCAAAATTGATCAATTCATCAGCCTCAAATCCAACCAATATTTTAAATGGTATTGTTGTCACTCACCCAAAAATATGTGTAATTTTTCAAAATTTAAATTTTTTTTTTTTTTTTTTTGTAAAATGACTCCTATAATGTCATTGTTTGCCTTTGTGAAACCCCCGTGTAAGATAAATGATCCCAACAATTAGTCATTTTTAAGCACTTTGAGTTTTTAGGTCTTTTTCTTTTGTATTGCAGCAACTTCGGCTTTTGGGAGCACTCATGTCCTAAGTTCTTGTGAGTCTTTTGTTCCCCACATCTTCGCCTTTGCCGCATTTGCCTTGTTTTCTCAAACTTTGCGACCTTCCTTTGTATTGTGGGCGTTTCGGCTTTTTAGAGAACCTGTGGTTCTTGTGCTCCTCGGTCATTAGTTCCCCACATCCCCGCGTTCTCTGCATTCGTCGCCGACCCACAAAGCTTCTCTCCAAAATGTTCTAAGTCACCTTTGTACTGCAGACATTGCAGGTCTGTGGAGAACTTGTGTCTCCATGTCCCTTGGGCCTTGTGTGCGTCGCCGACCCGATTTGTCCGCATTTGTCTAAATCTCAATATGTTGCGGGGTTTTTGGCATTTTGAGGAACTTTTTGTCTTGTGTGCACTATGACCTCCTGTTCATAACAAGCCCATTTTTGCCGCATATTATAAGCTTCCTCTATGTTGCGGAGATTTTGATGTTCCGTGTCCCTAGTGTCCCTTGTGGCTTTGGGCCTTCTATGCTCCATATCTCCATCATAACCGCACTACGAAGGGTAAAGTCGGCTAACTGTGTCTTGAGTCACTCTGTTCCCCGCAATACACTAGAACCCCTCATGTAATGCATCCAACCAACTTTTCCTCGAACGTGGTAGTATAAAAATGGGTGAAATGTTCATTTTTTACCATCGCAAGTTACAATTGAGTCTTGTGCATTCCGTTCATGTGCCTCCCAAGCCATTTCTAGCCGTACCTTGGACATTTCTTGGCCATTTTCAAAATTTCAAACTACATTTTATTCCTGTGAAGAGCACCTTTCCTCCTGCAATTGAGGTTAGTTGTTATAAAGCTTCTTGTGAGGGTTTTGAGGTCAAAATAATTCAGTGCCCTAATTTACTAGCTTCCTTCAGAGTTATCATTGAATTTCCATTCTCCCAAGTGTTTTCCTCTTAACCTGGCCATCATGAAGTATCACTATAGTGGTTATGAGCATATTTCATCCCTTGAGACCTCAGTGCCAAACATAGGAGACAGTGACGTCCGACATCTTGATTTCAATGAGTTCTAGGCTCAAATTTCTGATGAAAATCCTAATCCTGTTGCCCAATGCATCAAAGATTGTGGAATTGCTCATGCCGTTGGTTTTCCTACTTCAGTTCAATGTGCAGATACCATTCTAGCTTGTGCATCTTGTTTTGATCCTGACTCCAAAGAAATTAGGGATCCTCAGGGACAAGCGATCACTAAATTGGATGTTGGATGCATAAATGTTGCCTTTGGAATTCTTGTTGTTGAAGATGCTAATACTCTTACTATGGCACAAGCTTGGGGCCTTTTTGATCAAGACAAGGAAAAATATAAAACGATGATAGCTAAGTCTTGGTTTAAGGTTCCAAAGAAAGGAGCATCCAAACTGCCTAAGACTATGTACAAAGTTGATTTTAAAGAAGAACTTTAAGATATTATCACTCTTCTATCTAGAATCATGGGTCTTCCTTCAACCAATGAGTTCCACTTTTAGATGTGCCCTTACATAAATATCATTTGTGAAGGAAAGCAGAGTCTGAACTGGGAGAGATCATTTGTGAGAACCTCAACGAGCAACTAATCAATGTGCAACCAACCCAATCTTTGTATATGACCTCATACTTAATGTATACTATTGCAACATATAGTGTTTGGTTAGGACTGTCTCTAGTGGATGACAAAAAGAATGCACCAATGTATGAGTATTATCCACAATTGACTTTTGAGAATAGTAAGCATCATTTTAGAAGAGTTAATGATGCTTTTACAATGTACATTGTCGACTCTTGGAGGGTAACACAACTGAGAGGTTTAATGTTGAGGAAAAATAGTTGATCTCCACTTATGGCAGTTGGTTCATCTAATTAAGAAGGTTCTCTTATATCAGAGTGGTTGACTTTGAAGGAGCATCCCATAAACTTACCATGTATTGCAATAACAAGATAGCTCTTGTGGAAGTTTGTAGGCAACTAGACATGTTGCACAAAACATGTAGAGATAAGAAAATCTCTGGCATTCAATTCCCAATTACTTTGGGCAATTACACCTGCAAGACTACACTTGATGCACAAAATGTGGAAAGGACCATTGTTGCATTCAACTTTTATTCTTATTAGAAGAGGACTTGTTTTGACCTCAAGGGGTTCATTTCCAACAATCTCAAAATGGGTTTCTATCACTTGTCTACTCGAAGATTATTGGGTAGATTGCTCAGATAATCATGAAGGAAGAACGAGATACTATGGCAGAGTTTCCTCGCAACAAATCAAAGATTTTGAAGTTTACAAAGTACCTGAAGAACTGTTGGATGATGATGAAGACTTGCAATCTCTTGAATACAATAAATCTATTCAGCATACACCTCTTCCTACCATCAATTGGTTCCAAAAGGAAAAAGACGATCTACAAGAGATAATAAATCTAGTTATGGTAAGGAAAGTTTGGTTCGATAGGAAGATGAAAGTGTACAAGACAGGTATGATTCAAGTCCTCTTCTCAAGAAACATCTACATCTCAAAGGGAGATTCCTACTTCAGTGCCAGAGGTCCATACTCAATTAGCTCCTCTAGAATCTTCAACTTTGGTATACACTAAGAAAGGGAACACCGAGAGGGCTGAAAAGGTAGACGAAATGGTTGAAGAAGACAAACAACCTCCATCCCCTAAGCAAACAGAATCGGTCCAAAGGATTGAGCAAGTTATTGATCTTTCAGAAGAAGAGGAGAAGAGGGCAAAAGAACATGAAGAGATCAACTAAGAGGGGGCAATACGAGAAAGAAGAAGTAGAGGATAAATAAGAAAATGCAAAAACAAAGTGGTCTGAAGCAAAGTGAGCATTCTAGAACCACTGCTAAGGAAATACCTTCTAATATTGAAACACCCACCATGGAAGTATCTATTGCCCAAACTCTTGGCTCCATGAGTATACTTTCCTTGGGTCCTCTTGTTACTCCACCTTCCAGTAGCACCTTCACATGGGTTCAACCTTTCATTGATAATAGGAAGAGGAAAGCTCCTTCTTAGATCACTACTCCCAAATTTGATGTTGTGGCTGCTCTCCTTGGCACAACTCCAACACCCAAGAAGGCCAAGACTACTTCAAGGTTAGTATCTGACTCAAAGGGCCAACAATATCTGGAAGTTGCTAAACCAAGGACAGAGAAGGATGAAAGGGATTTGACTTTGGCTGACTTGGAGCTAACAAGGATTCCACTGGGTGAATCCACTCTTGAGAGTGAGGTTCACAATCTGAAAGAAATTGTGTCCAAAGTTATTGAGAGAGTTGAGAAGGGGAAACAAACACAAGAACAACTTGAGGAACAAGTGCAAACCCTCTCTGGTTTCATCAAATCTTTGCTAGCAAGTGATAAGGTATTGGACCCTACCCTCTAGCCTCAATGCCTCCTCCTACTGTCATGTCTGATGAAGAAGTACAAACTATCAAGGATATTCATAATCATGCTGCTTATGAAAAGGTAGTGTAGTCTATTGTTGATCGGATGTTATTGTCTGGTTTGAATTTCATTGAGGAAGTGCACAAAACATATGACAACATCTCTATAATACAACAAAGGTTTGATTCAACCATCATTGGCTCTGAGAAAGAACTCAAACTATGGACTAAATGTATACAAGATCTCAGGCTTATGAGTGATACAGATGAACAAGTTCTTCTTGCAAGTAAGGTTTTTGATGATTCCAAGAACAATCTCTCCAAGAAATGGGTTTTCAGTGTGGAATGGAAGATGAAAGTGCTTGGAGGAAGCATTGATGAGCTGAAGAATATGGTACAAAAAGGAGAAGCCTTCAAAGCTGCAATATTGGTTGAGTTTCAGGATCTTCGATGCCAATTTTTCAAAGAAAATTCTACAGAAAGAAATACAGTGCAAGATATCAAGGCAAAATTCAAGGCACTTATTAAGGAAGATCTGTTCAAACCTGAAACTATAACAAGAGAGAAAATGGAGGAAATAAATGCACTACAGATTGTGATCATTGAAGTAAATAAAGCCTGTTGCGAGAATGCAAATTTTGGAGAAGAAATGGAAGATTGTTTGAGCAATTGGACAAATGCAATTGCAAACACAACCATTCCCAAGGGCATGGAAATTGCTAGAGCACTTGTGAAATTCAGAATCAGATTCTCAAAGTAAAGACTGTAGCAGCCTCCTCCTCGAGTGTTCCTTCATCTAGATTCATAGGCCCTTTCTTTTAGTTAATATATTTCAAAGTTGGCTTTATTATTAATGAAAGTGTAATTTGTAATTAAGGCCAACTAAAAGTTATAATACATTTGATTAAGTGATAATGCTTAATTAAAAGAAAAGGAAACTAAAGAGACTTCGATTGTAACCGCCCTTGTGGCTATATAAGACACCTTCATATTATTGAAAGGGGTTGGATTTTGATGCTTGGAATGTAGATATATAGAACTTTTTGATCAAATACAAAAAAGTTTTTCCCTAGTCTCTTGTGCTCTCCCCTGTTCTATTCCTCAATATGCATGTGTCCTTGATATATTCAAATAGGGAACTATGTTGAATTCATTGGATGTAATGCAAAGAACTTTGTGTCTGAACATTTATATCTTGCAAGTTGTTTGAGTATATGCAAATTCACATGATTCTTTAAATCTTATCCAAGCATTAGTATGACATTTCTCTACAATCTATATGTCTAGAAAGTGTTGCCTTCTTTTCCCTCTATTGCAATAGTCAGTGATCTTGGGTAACCAAGGAGAACACTTGTGTTCTTGATAGGTGAGAAGTGAACTCAAAATTTCCTTTTAACTAGTCTTGCTTGTTTAAAGCTATTGTTTCCTCTGATAAATTCTTATATTCCCTTTATCTTCTGTATTGAGAATATTATTGATATGGGAACATTTTCAACATCAAAATCCTCATTTAAATATTGATACTCTGTATATTTGTGAATAAGTAGTTTGTGTGTGTGTGTGTGTGTTAAATAAGGGAACCTCTCCCATAAAGAGGAGGGACTGCTATCCCCTAAACTACTGTTTACATTAAGATACAAATTTACAAACCAACAGGTATATTACCATGTGCTGACAAATTGTTAATCTACAATTGTTTAATTGCCTTCTACATCTCAAGGGAGGTGGTCAAGGATACCTCAAAACCATAGAAACGGGAGACGGATCTTTTGGTATAGGGGAGATGTTAATAATACCCATAATGGTGCCCAAGGTTATTATTATATTTTTCAAACCTGATCAATTCACACCCTTTGCCTCAGGCATGAAGACACGAGACCGGGAAGAGGATGCCTCCAAAGTCTTGGAGACTTTGTTGAGTCTTCTGCGTCTCTTAGGATTCACACCCTTTGCCTCAAAACAAAAAAACATAATATTTTTTAATTTAAAACTGTAAAACATAAGCATGAACTTGAATAATAAAAACCTAATAAACAATTCCTACAGCAGCACCAATTATTTCATTGTTCTCCAATTAACCTGTGCCAAATGTCTGTACATTGGCATCCCCGCCTCCAAGACCCATCCTCATTCCCTAGTGACTATGCTCAAAACGCATTAATGTTCTCATTGCACTAAAACTTGAATATAGCATCAATAAAATGGCTTCAAATATCAGAAATAAAAATACTAAGCAAGATCAGGTTTGAATACCAGTGATAATGCCTCTTATTTTTCAAAGAAAAATTGACAATAGAAAACATCTAGAAAAGAGAAGCAAATATTGCATGTGTAGGTACATTTGTGCAGAGAGAGGCACCTTAATCTTCTTCTGCACCAAAGAAGTCTATACCAAGTGTTTCAACTCGACGTGGACCTTGGTTATTAAGAACCAAGGAGTCCAGAAGATTTACATGGAAACACTTTCCAATGACACCCA
Source organism: Taxus wallichiana var. yunnanensis (assembly GCA_018340775.1). Lineage (NCBI taxonomy): Eukaryota > Viridiplantae > Streptophyta > Pinopsida > Cupressales > Taxaceae > Taxus > Taxus wallichiana. The sequence goes on from CM031239.1 coordinate 963,802,931, forward strand.
TGCATTTGAACTATGTCTAACTTCGTCATTTAATTAAATTATACAGACTAGAACATATTTCTATGATCTTACAGAAAAATCAAATTGGATGTCAAATAGTAAAATATTGGGACATTCAAAGTGGAGCCCCAAATTCAAATCTTTCAGAGACCTGATAAATTGATGAAATTGGGAATAATACCATATCAACTCGCTGGGGTGTCACACCCCAATGAAGATGCATGTCCAATTTGACAGATGAGATACCCCTGAGTTGTGGCATCTAAGCCAAAGTCACACTGCATTGAAAAACATTTAAAAACTAGAGATAACCTTAATCTGAGTGGTAGAGGTTACCATAGTAAAAAAGAAGAAAGAACATTTTCATTTTACAGAAAGAATCCATGCAATATATATTCTGCTAGAACTTAGTGTGATGTAATTATCATGTATATAACCAAAAATTAGTGAGAAATAGGACAGAATCTGGCATCCTTCTTTTCACGTCTCTATTTTACTTTAGAGATAGTGACAGGTGAAGAAGTGTAAGAAGCCTATAGACATTGAAATGATCAGACAATACTGGTGTTTAAGGGATTATCAAACTTTTTCAGTATATCTTATACAAGATGACTGAGAATTTCGTATCAACAAAGGTATTTGGTCCTTTTCAGATACGAGAACATCTGTAAAGGGTTTAAACTTTAATTTGTTTTATTTAACAGGCATAATATTATAAAACATGTGAATCAAATGTCCACCACTGCTAAAATTCCTGAAACATTGGTAAACTGTGCACCCAACTGGAAATAAGGACCACCAAGGATTACTTTCTACAAACTAGAAAAGTATCCCTGTGCATCATAATATCGGTCTAGTACAACATTGAAGAGAGGGTGCACAGGTTCCAGCAAGTTAGTAAATGGACCCAGCACTGCTGCAGGAGGAGGACTCCCGACTCGGTGTGACCAGCTGTACTGAGCAGTAGACAAACCACTAAGACCGTAACAAGTATGATAATAATCGGGATATTTTCCAGGCTTATCCCGTAACCCTCCACCAAGAACCTGCCACATCAAACACAAGTTGTCAACATAGTGATAAGCCTCTTCCACCTTTTTTATGTCGAGAAAAATCCATATCAAAAAGGCATGTCAATGACTGAAGCAAAAACACACTTCTGAATTTCAAAAAAAATATACAGGTCAATACTTTTGCTTCTAAAAGCTGTTTCCGTTTTCTAACAAACCAGGTGTCAAGACTATATAAAGTGACAACATGCTGGTCAATACTATAGTGACAATTGAATATACTTTACCATGGGCCCATATTTAAAGTTTACTGTTCGTTAGAATATTTTATAGATAATGTGTGCAGATACTTTGAAATGACAATATGCGTATGCATCTCATCAATAACAGGAAGATGGAAGATGTGCGTTTTGACATATCGAGATCTAACACTCAACTATGCTTTCCAATTGTCGGGGGTGTAGAAGAGCGTAAGAACCACAAAATGACAAGTCAAACAAGAAACGATGGTATTTCACGCCAGAAATCTACAGGTAACAAAATTTAGAATTTGATTAAATTGACAAGTACAACAATTGGTGTCATAGGGTCTTCTGCTCCGTACCCAGACCGTACCCTGTCCCTGTGGGTACGTTTCCAGCTGTACCCGTCCAAAAAAACTTGCCAAAGACAGCGTTTCTTTCCTTTTTTGGATTTTTGGTGGAAAAATCACAAGGAGAGATTATTTTGCCATTTTTGGAAAGGGTCTGGGAAGATGTAGCAGCAAAAACTTGCATGTGCCATAACTTTCATTCTGTGACTCCGTTTCAAGTGTCATTTTCTCTAAAAGTGTATATTTTCTCGAGCTCTACACATTGATGGCAATATTTTTCTTATTTTCATAAAATCCATTTTTGCACCTTTTTGGACCAAGCAACTTCTTGCAATCTTCTGAAAGAATCATGAGCTTTGATCGCCTGTAGACAGATTAGTAATTAAAAATACTGGATAGCTTTCCAAAACTCAGCGAGTATTCTCCCGTGCTTGGACTAATCGTCCCACCTGCCAGCTTGGATCCATATTTTTCCTGCTTAGTTATGATGTTTCGGGAAATATGTCAGACAATACTATCGTGCTGAGTGGATCAAGGAAGGTCACCATGAACAATCAAAACTCCTTGAATCTTATCACAGTCACTAAGATAAATAACTGTGATAGAGAAATAATAAATTTCAATAAGTATGCAATGTATGAGAATTAAATTTCAATAAGTATGCAAATGCTTCTTTAAATTTATAATTTATATATATATATAAAACGTACCCAAAAGCGTACCGTACCCAAGATTTTTAAAAATTTGCCGTATCGGCATACCGTACTGCACTCCGTATCCAGGCTGTCTAGACAAAAGGTAAAGATTATATATTAGAAAGAGATGTTACAATGGAGGATGCCTCTCAGAAAAGGTCATCCAAACCAGACCAGGAGAGCTTCCAGATACATATTTACATAATCAGTATCAAAAAAGCATCAGAATAGTAGAGAAGGAGATATCAGCTATCATGTGCAATGTTAAACAGGAAACTTTTCTCCTGTGGAGAGCGAGCAGTCCATGCTTTCTATGAGAAGGCCAGATATGGAAGATTTGTTGGGCACCAAGTAGTTTTCTTTTTCTTGTCTTTATTATAAGCCTCTGTATATGTTTCTTGCCTCTTTTCTGGAGGTGTGGGTTGTGTTGTCTCAGTTACTGTTGCTTCAATCTGTGTTTAGTTGTTTCAGGGAGCATTATAGCATTGGCTGCATCCATTGTTTGTTCTTGCTTTTCCACAATCTTTCTCGAATGCTCCATACAGGTCTGACGTGTTTCAATTCTTTCATGCTGAATAGCTGTGATTTGAAGCAACTTAAAGAAGGCAAGTTTCCGTAAAGGGGTTATCTACTCTTTTTTCCTCTATGATTTGCCCAGGATTTTTTACCTATGCAGAACTTTTTAGCAGAGTCTGCAAAAGGCTATTTTTTTGTGGTTATTTAGCTTATTTTGTTTTTCATATGCATAATATGCGGCTAATTCGTATTTGTTAGGCTGGAATTTATATATATATTTTGTACGGCTATATCCAAATCCGTATCCAAGGAAAAAAATTGACATATCCGCATATCAGATACTTCGTATCCTTATCTGTACCAAAACGTATCGGCAACTCAGATAAAAATTGAGTACGGAAGAAAGTGATAATTGTATTCACACAATTGCATCATATCGACAATTTCAGTAAATTAGAACTGTAATAACTAATAATGATATTATATTACTTTCTGAATACAAGTTTATATTTAAACTGATAATTAATACTGAAATGCATCTCTTTAGAAGTATTAGTAAAGCAACTCAAGTATCTTCTGTAATACCACCTCCAAGTCTATGCTGCATCTGGTAATGATATATTACTGGCATAGCCTGTCTAACAGTCCCAGCATATCCCGACCAGTTCACTAAGATTCATTTCAAACTAAGAAGGGAAACTGACTATAATCCAACACAACATAATGAATGAAACTATATTGCTCATAGGAAAGAACTACCTGGGAGCATAACAATAAATAACCTTGCAATGCATAAGTGTTTAACAGAGGGCCGCATTGAATGTCTTTTTCTACAAAAGACAGCCCAAAATCATGGCTGCTTTGCATGTTGCCGGTTGAGGACTTGCTCTTAGCAGCTGGATCTTCCACTACAGTTTCAATGTATACTGATGTCTTGCGGAAACAATCAAAAAAGGGGAATATCTTTTCAGCAGTCAACGTTCTTTTAAAATCTTCACACTCTGAACCAGTTTCCGTAACATCAGACTGTTGAACACTGCTTTCTTGTAAAACTTTAGCTTCCTCTGAAACAGTATTCAATGGTGGTGATTTTTGGCTTTTCCATATTCTGTTCTACCGTCACTTCTACTCTTTATTTCTGTATGTCCTGTTTCTGCATAAGATCTACTTGCCTGTTGATGCACGTCGTCTGAAAGCCTTTGAATGAGGGAAAACACTCCTCCCTGCATAAAATGAACCACATGGATGATGGAAAAGGACTGCCAACAAGAAACACAACTTGCCAGGAATATTATACACTATGCAGTCCAAACCTGCCAAAAGGAATAGCACCCATCAACTAATTTATTTGTACGGCCTTGGAATCCACCTTCTACTCTCCCTGGCGAAATACAGCCCAATCCTGTCAAAATAACATTACGAAGATTAGCTTAAGCTTCAAAAGAAAAGAACAAATGCAGATGATATGTGATGCCAGACCCTATCACAGACGTTTTCTTGTTAGGTTTTCTTCTCCTGCTAGAATACCTGTATTGGATGGAAGTTACAAGACAAACAGATTGCAGTTTTGTATGCCAGTTCAGGTTCTTGTTCACTTAACAATCAAATTCATTTTTTTGTCGATGGCAGAAAAGGTGATCAACAAACAGTAGAAAACAGTTTTAAAATCCACTTTTACAAAAAAATCAACCCGATTAAATCAACAGATCATCAACATAAAACTAAGTCCATATGCTTACCATCTTAACAATTTACAAGGTCCATGGTCAAGGCTAATAACTACCTAGCAATCCATTTGATTAACATCCTCCAATCAAAATTTTCTCTTTCATCATCCATTTTTTTTTCATGTGTTCCTTCCATAGACTTGTCACCAAACAATTCTTATTCTGTGTAACAAAGAAAGGGATTTATTTTGAATCGAAATAATAATTTATGTAACAAATGTTGAAGGTCTAGCTTTGGGCTAGGTAGCTTATCATCAATGTATATGTCTGTAATGTCCCCAATGGAAGATATTCTAACCAAAAGGGAACACTGGAAAATTCTGATTTATTACAGCAGGCTGGAAATGAAGATATTAGGACAGCAATGTATATTTTCTTCCACAAAACAGAGATCTGAAATAAACCCTAGGTAGGGCGAACTGTTATGGAGAAAAAGAGCCACAAAATACCTCAAATCTGATCTCAAAATGTCCAAATCTTATGCCAAAAATATTTATGATAATTTATGAATGCAAAAACACCAAAATACTGAATTTTAGGGACCAAAACAAGAGCTGGAAATTTATTTTGTTTGCAGAAGGACAACTTACAAAAATGGCCGGAAAGAAGTGATCCCAAGCCCAAATTCTCTGAAACAAAGCTGAATATGGCCTCCAAAATTATGACAAAGCAAATGGTGTTGAGATCTGGAATAACCGTGCCCTAGAATGCACCAAACTTCATCCACAAGGGGATCGCCACCCTAGGAGAGGGCTGGAAATGGAGGTAGAAATCCTCACCAACAACCTTGCCTTCAAACCCTAGCTAAAAGTGCCGCAATTTTGCAATACTGAGACTCAATTCACTGCTGAAAATCTGAAACCCTCTTTGAAGCTCAATAGAAACTCTTAAAATGGAGGATCTTCACAAAGGATGAAGAGTTTTCGTTCTTCAACCTTAGCAAGAGAGTTTTTGTCCTCTAATGCAACCACACCAAAGGGTTTTCGTCCTTTAGTGGAGGAATGGAAGAGCAAATGATATCAAAATAGCAAAAAATGCTCTCCCAAGTGTGGCGACTTGCTTTTATGCTTGGAAGGGGCACAAAACTCAACACAAGAGGCCCAAATGGTTCGCCCCACTTTGGAAGGAATTGCTTTTAATTTAATATTTTATTTTCCCCCTTTTTATCCTTCATATGGTTCACTTTTCCAAAAGGAACTCAGAAATTTGTTGTCCTTATCACAATGTTCTTTGGCAGCCCATTAAGTCTGAAAACTTCCTTAAAAAGATTCCAGCCACTAGTGGTCCATCATACTTAGTGGGAAGAGGAAAAAAATGGGCATACTTAGTGAGTCTATGTAATATCCCCTTCCCATTCGAAGACCTTTGGCCTATTTTGTCTACCCGACGGCCAAAGGATGTGAGCAAGGGTGACTTAAGTCGCAATAAATTATTATAAGTGCTTAAAAGAAAATAAAATAAAATTATTAAAGCACTTATAATTATTTATTTGGCTTAATAAAAAGGATGCACTTATAAATAAAGTTGTAATCTCTAGGAAAGTGCAAAGGGGGTCTAATATTATGTTTGTGTCATTCCTAGGGAGTTTGGCGACTTGCCTAGAATGGATATAGGTCCTTTAGGAAGTATAAGACCCATTTTAATTTTGTATCCTCCCTATGAGGAAAATGCGACTAGGCTAGATGAGAAAATTGGGACTTATGTTTAGAAATAATCACTAATTGTGATTGGTGATTTTGGAGGTCCTTTTGGGTCATTTTTCCTTTATAAAGGAAAGGTCAACTTAGAGGAAGGACATCATATACTCATCTTTCAAATTTTGAATTTTATCTTAAGCCTGGTGCTTTTATAAAATACTCTAGAGGATGGAAACCCTCTTAGAGATGAGAGGAATTTCCACACCGGAAATTCTATTGTGTGTACAAAGGGATTTTAGTATTTCCCGCAGTTGATGTTGAGATTATTACAATAAGGGATTGAAGAACTATTTTGCAGCAGTATTATGATTATTCTCCCAGGTGGAGCGACCCATATTGGAGCTGATTTGTGATGAATGCAATACATTCCAGGTCTGCCTTGTATTTCCACTTGCAAATCTGGTTTTTGTGACTAAAAACAGCCAGTTCTTATAATTTTGGCGCTTATAAATGTCATTTTCAGTCATGTGCAAGTCTGACTATCTGCAGATCCTTTTATTAATTATTTCCAGCATTGTGGTGTCTTAAAAATCTGAGTTTCTTCATCCTTTGGCCACTAAAATTCTGGAAATCAGATTAGAGTAAGCACAGGTCTGTTTGTGTGCTTTTTGTGAGGGCTTCATATTCAAACCGTAGTCGCCATTAGGGGATATTAATTGCAGCAGTGTAATCTGATCCTTGTATGGTCGTATTTACCCTCCTAAGGGCTGATTTGGAGTCTTAAAAATCTGAACATTCATGGCTGAGTTGATAGTGAAAGAATATTCACCTTGCTATATGAAATTTCCTAATATATCCTAGTCACTTTTTCCTGCAATAAATCTGAACTGCAGCTATAATTTCTGATTTATCTTTTATTGAGTTGCACTTTAGTGTTGGGTTTGCCTAAAATCCACCTAAGGCAATATTAGTCTCAATTGGGGACATTATAGTCTATCACCACAACATAAATACAACTCTTACCTTGCACCGTGGGAAGTCCGGAAATGAAATCCATAGAAATACTCTCCCATTTTTTATTTGGGATAGGCAAAGGCTGCAAAAGACCTGCTGGAAATTCATGTTCCCTTTACTTTGTTGGCACGTGAGGCACTCTCGGATGTGTTGAAGAACTTCCCCTTTGAGCCCTTTCCAAACAATTTTTCCCTAATTTGTTTATATGTTTTGAAGTATCTTGGATGACCAACCAAAGGAGAGTCATGCATAGCTTCCAAAATCTTATGTTTTACCTTGGATTCCGGAATCAAATAGACTCTATTTTTGTAGAGTATGATGCCATCCACTACCTTGTATCTTTCATCTTCAATTTCCCCTTCTAGGACAACACTAGAAAACTGATTTTGCATATTCAGCTGTTATGACAGCCCTCCAATCTGCTGTAATTTTTGTCATAGAACAACAATATGGTTTCCTTGACAATGCCTCTGTAATATCCCCTTCTCGGTTGAAGACCTGCTCTGATACCACTGTAATGTCCCCAAATGGACAAATTATGCCCCCTAAATGAATTTAAGGCAAATCCCAAACCCATACTTTTGCCAAATGTGTTACGGGATATTACAAGGGATGCAATGGATTCAACCCCTTGGGTCTTCAACAATTGGTGCCACCACTTATGTGCTACTCCATCCATGTATCTAGAGATGAGCATGAGGGCATCATCCTAACACATAGGATTCCATAACAAATATCTCTCAAATTCCTTCAACCAACATCTAACAGATATTTCGTTAGTGCCATAAAAAAAAGAACCTAAGTCCACTTCATTTATTTTCCCGGTTGCATTCGATCTAATTTCTCTTGTCTTTCATCACAGTGGGAGGATACATCGCTCTGATACCACTGTAATGTCCCCAAATGGACAAATTATGCCCCCAAATGGATTTAAGGCAAATCCCAAACCCCAAATACAAATTATAGAAAATATAGCAAAAGATATAGTGCAGATCTGAATTTTACTAGTAAATGGCGACTTGCATGAAGGAAGGAAATCACTCAAAAATGAAGTAATTCAACTAAATTTCTTTTCCAAACTGATCAACAATTTTTATAAGGGCAAGAACATGAGAAAAATACTAGATTGGATCAAAATAGAAGGCTGAATTATTTTATAAAAATCTGCAGATGATAGTCCTCAGACATAGCTGAAAATACAATTTCCTTGGCCCAAAAATTATGCAAACCAACTGATCTTGGCTTCTAAAATTATGGCAAAGCTGTTGGTGATGAGATCCGAACAGCCGTGCCCTAGAATGTACCAAACTCCACCAACCAGGGTGTAGATAACCCTAGATATGGCTGCAAATGGAGGTAAAAATCTGCAAAAAACTTCCACCTTCAAATCCTCGCCTAAAGTAAGACATATATGCAAATCTAGCCTTCAACAACTAATGGAAAAAATGGAAAATCAGCTAAGTCCTTGATGTGCAATGGAAACCACTGTGTGGAGAATCCTCTCAACTAGGGGAAGGGTTTTCGTCCTTCTACTAGATTCTTTGAGGGTTTTTGTCCTCTAGAGTAAATCTCTAAGGGTTTTCGTCCTTAGAAGATTGAAGATGCAAGCTAAAATGCTCAACATACAAATATGAATTTAGAAGATAAACAAGTGATCCTCTCCTCAAGCAACTTTAAGAGCTTTTATAAAGTTTATTTACTATGTTGAGCTCAATTCTGTTTCCCGACGGCTAAAGGGTGTTAGAAAGGTAAACTTATCATAAATAAATTAATTATAAAAGTGCAATATAAAATCATATTATAAGCACTTTATATTAATGTTTTAATGGTAAAGTCAAATTAAAAATAAAAATGAAAATTCTAAAGTGATAAAGTAAAATAAGAAAAAAAAAAAGAACTATCACTTTATAATTATTATTCTCCCCTAGGAGAAAATGTGACCCCTTTGGGAGGATGAAAAGGGTGGAAAAAACATTAAATGCAGGAGGTGCAATCTGATTGGAAGATGAGGGTGGCTATTTGGCCAAGTTCATCTATAAAAGCAAGTCTACTTGCTTGTTGAAGGCATGCTTTTCTATTTTATACAAATCTGATTTTTGTCTGAGCCTAGAGCTTTTACAAAATATTTCTAAGGACGAAAACCTTTAGAAATAATCTCTTGAGGACAAAAACCCTCTAAGGGATCTAGTAGAAGGACGAAAACCCTTCTCCTAGTTGAGAGGATTCTCCACACAAGGGTTTCCATTGAAGATCAAGGATTTATTTGTGTTTTCCAGCAGTTGTTGAAGGCTAGATTTGCAGATTTGTGTTATTTCCGGCGAGGGTTTGAAGGTGGAAGCTTGTTGTAGATTTTTTACCTTCATTTGCAGCCATATCTAGGGTTATCTACACCCTTGTGGGTGGAGTTAGGTACATTCTAGGGCACGGCTGTCCCGGATCTCATCACCAACAACTTTGCCATAATTTTAGAAGCCAAAATCAACTAGATAATCGTGAAAAACTCTTACCATCAACAACAGAGAGAGAGACGCAAAGATCGGGGCAGTCGTGATTATATTGCCCACAATGGGAAAGGCATGAAAAAACAAGAAATTTTTGTTACCCGCGATGGGAAAATCAAACTACCCGAAGAGAATGACAGATGGCTCGAATTTGATGGGACATGGCTCGAGCTCGACGGGAAAGCTAACTCAAGTTGAACGGGAATGGCGAGGGAGGAGCCTCTGATGGAAATGGCAAGGAGCTCGACGAAATGGTAGGGAGCTTGACGAAAATGCCACGGAGCTTGATGGAAAACGGAAGTGGTAGGGAGCTCGACGGAAAATAGAAAGAGAAGCGAAAAATTCTGTTAGTGAAATGTAAAATAGTGAGCTATCCTACAAGTAGGTACTGGTTGGGAATTAAAAAAATGAGAAAATGAACCTAGCCTTGTCTCGCTAAACTGGCCTGACACTGTACTCAAGAAAAATAGCGTTATGGAGCAAGATGCTAGAAGGAAATACTTGGAGCCAATGCTTCTTGAGCGTATTTTCAAAAATTATTGGTTGTTCCAATATCAAACAGATCAGCAAGAAGGAATATGCTAGAAGGAAATACTTGCAGCCTATGCTTCCCGAGTGTATTTTCAAAAATTACTGGGTGTTACAATATCAAACAGATCAGCAAGAAGATAAAATGCTAATTGTCAAACATCCAAGAGAAGGCAGAATTTTACATTGAAAAACTACTCCCTTGCTAACCACAAGAACTTCAAACCTCTGATAAACAGTGTTTCCACAAATGGTGATAGACAACCAGCTAACATATTGACCACAATGACTAAAACCAAAACATGACAGCTAAGCTATTGACCGCACCGAATAGAACAAGACAACCTACAAAACCAAACATACGAGTGCATATCTATTGTAAGTATGTAGGAGAAAAAATGCAAGGAATATGTGTATACAATAAGACCATAGATATGAGCACTACAATCCCAGAAGAGGGTAATCTTACAAGAAGACTTGGTAGATCTAACCGATGAGATTCATTGATCAAAATTAGTGCTGCCAGCCCACAAAATGTGTACCTTGCAAAAGTGTTAAAACTTAAAGTCAGCTTCTGTACTTATAAAACACTTTTACCGATACAAAAACCTCCTCACATGTATATCAGCTAAATACAATGAATGAATGAATGAATGAGATAATGCTTTTAATAACGTCCACGAGACCAAGCACTCTATGGGACCAAAGGATAGTAACACAGTTTCTTTGTACACAAACACTCTCTGAGTGAAGCTGCCAAACTATGCTTGTGTGCAATCCATTTCCTTTATAATCTTGGATCTTCTACTATGAATCTTGATCAAAAAATCAGCTGCTAGATAACAGTGTACTAAATGCTTCCAGGAGACACCTTATAGGATACACAAAACAACAATAAAAATATTTCAGAGAGTCCTGAGAAATGCATGACCTACCCACCATGAGCTTCAGCCCCGGGTTCACCTCCAATACCACCCTCAAATGTTTGGCAACTGTAAAACAAAAAAAAAATTGAATCAAGAACTTTTGACCAGAATAATTAATGCAGTTAGAAAACTTCAGATACACCCGTCTCATTAACATGATTTTGAGAAAATAAACAGCAATGGAAATATATTAGTAAAATCCAAATCCTCATATTTACTTTCCATTGTATGTCTATCAGGGATCCCAGCTGTAATAGAACTTTGGTGAGAATGCCGCCTATGTTGGTTTCAATGACAGAGTCTTATAACAATAACAATTGTTGGATTTTATTCCAACCTGATCCGGGTTCACACCCAAAAGTTAAAACACACGTAGAGTATGAATAACCACAAATAACCATTTGCACAGTTTCCTTGTGTATATGATGATAAAATTATTTTATTATAGAAACATTGGCCAAAAGCAGAGAAAATAAATGTAAGCATTGACAGTGTGGAAACATCACTTGTAAAAAAATGAATGAGAGAAAGAGTTCAACAATGAATTGTTCATAAGGCACAATACTTGCTGACATTTTGCAAATGGGGCAGCAAGCTAAGCCGGCTTGATCGCAGGGAGAACTCCATGGTTAAGCACCCTTCAACCAGAGTAGTATTGAGATCTATGTTGCCAGGATACGGGTACGAGTACCGGTTCGGGTACGGGTTCGATACGTGGATATGTCAATTTTAAAAAACACTTGGGTACGATACTTCTTGGATACGTCCGTACATATATATTAAAAAATTAAAATATATATATATATATATATATATATATATATATATACTCATTTTACTCATTTTTAGTCCATAAAAACTGAAATAGTAATACAAAACTTGAATCAATGTTCAAAACATTCAATATACTTGAGACTTCACATTTTCATTGATCATGTGGCTGCCATATATATGACATACGAATATCATGTCAACATGAATACAAACAAAACTTGAAAAATATACTAGGATCAATGTTCAAATTTTCAAAACATACAATATACTTAAGATTTTACATTTCATTGATCATGTTTAGGGTTTAATATTTTATTCATTTAAATGTTAGGGTTCATTTTTTTGCATGGACTAAGTCAAAAAAAAAGAAAAAAAGTGTTTTAATGCCTTAAAAGGTGTATTTAAGCTTGGGTTCTTGTGGGTACCTCCGGGTTCTTCCTGTGCACGTCGCGAGTACGTCTGACGCACTGCCGTCCCATACCCGAGAAGAACTCAAATGTATCCATCACGTATCCATACCCGTACCCTGACGTATACGTACCGGATACGTGATCGTGCGGAGGTTCGGGGTCAGGGACGTATCCCGCAACGTAGATTGAGATGTGTGAATTCTAAGGAATTTCCAAAGTGCTTCAACCCTATAAGCATCACCTAGATGCAATGAGTGCCAAGAAGACCATTCATGCTCATGAGAGATGGATTCTTGTGAACTACTCATGAAATATGGATCAATGCAGATTGGCTCAAAAATATACAGCTGAATCCCAGAATTATATTACATAATGTTGCATTGTGAAAACAGCACTTGTTGAAGAATGAATGAGCTAGGAGCTTCACAATGAATGATTCTTGAGGCACAATACTTATTGAAGGTTTTGCAAATGACGTAGCAACCTTGACTATAGAGAAACTCCATGGTTATGCATGCTTGAACCGAATCAGTATTGGATGGGTAACCTTCCAAGAAGTCTTGGTGATTCACTCCCGTGAGCATCTCCTACATGCATTGAGTATCAAGTGGACTACTCATGATCATGAGAGATGGGTTCTTGTGAAATATGGGTCAATGTAGATTGACTCAAAACTTAATCCCAAAAATCATATTACATAATGTTGCATCACAGAAACGCCACTTATTAAACATCCAAAAGGTGCTTCTAATGCTTCCACCAACTAAAATGGCAATTGTTCCAACACATTTTTTGTTATGGGTTTACTTTTTTGTACTTATAAAAAAAATTAATCATCCAAACCAATCACTATAAATCAGCATAGGATAAAATGAAAATATAAATACTAAGTTAGAAACTACATTTTCATTAGATTAAAATGATGCTTTGATTCATAGATACCAAATCCGACGGGATCCAGATTTTTCAGCCAATCCGGATAAATTCGGTCCGGGTCGGCCCTAATTTAAGGATAAAAAGTATTTTTATTTTTAAAATTTTTCTGTAGTTTTCTAGAAAAAAGTCAACTATCAACCTTATATATTAAAAATATAACATTTTACATTACATTATTAAAGTTTTTCATTGTATTTGTCAAATTTTCATATTTGTAAAATTCAACTCATATATTTTGGACCGGATTTTTCTGAACCTTTTCAAGAATTCTGGATTTTCGGATTTTTTTGCCCTCCTGAATGGATCCGGATTTCTGGACCTGGTAACTATGTTTTATTCAAGCGGAACACGGAAGTAAGTGGATCTTGATAGAGCCATCGACATCTTTCTTCAATAGTCCCAAGCTACTGTGAGAATCAAGATGTCTCTTACTTATTCTAAACCTATCCGGTCTTTCCTAAAAGTGAAATGTTTCAACTTCAATCCTAGGGGACAAGCTTTCGCCCAGGTCTTACAGGAGGCAATAGGCAGCATAGATCTCCAATTGATTACTAGTTGATTATTACCAACCTGTATTTATTGTTGAGATCAAATCCCAAAGAATGTTCATTAACCATAGTTACCAAGTTCAAAAATCCGGATCTGTTCAGGTGGGCAAAAATATTCGAAAATCCAGAATTCTTGTGGAAGTTTGGAAAAATCCTGTTTGAAATATATACATATTACATATGAACTTAATTTATAAATATGCAAAATTGATAAAAACAAGTGAAAATTAATAATGTAATATAAAATTGTAATATATTTAATATTAAATAATATGTAAGGTTGTTGGGTGCCTTTTATAGCGAAAAAATAAAGAAGATTTTTTTTTGAAAAAAAACAGGCTGTTTTGGACCAAATTTATCTGAGTCGACTGAAAAATCTGGACCTGGGCGGATTTTGTGCAGAACCAGCTGAATTTCGTAACTATGTCAATAACCTAGACTGTTTCGGTATGGGTAGGGATACGGATACAGGTACAGGTATGGTACGCTAAAACGACAAATTTTTAAAAACCTCGGGTATGGTATGTTGTGGGTACGTTCGTACAATATATTTTTAAAAAGTAAAAAATATAAATATATATAAAAAATTAAAGAAAACAACAAGCTTATAGTCTCAACAACCTATAAAATATTAGAAGCCAACAACAAGCTTATTATGAATCGGAAGCCATCTAAAGCAAGATTTCTTTGACTGAATACAAGAAGACCACAAAACATTAAATCTATGAGTCCATCTACTAATGGGCTCACAAACATTCCACTTATTGTTAAGGCCTAGGTAAAGGTTTGGGGAGAAGGCAATCTTTTCATAGAGTTGTTTGGAGATAGCCTCTTGGAGAAGGGGCCCTTTGAGCCACCTCATAGTATCCTAAAAGTCATTCTCATACTCCATAATTAGTCCAGTAGAGGGAGCTGTAAAAGCATTTCTGAGCATTGTATACATTCTGAACTGAGATTGAGGAAGCTTATAAAAAGGTTTAAGGTCTGTAAATTCCATCCACTTCCCAAATCTGTACAAGTCATGAGATATTTTAATTCCTTTCTCAAACCAGAGGAGGGCAGAGCAGCCTCTTGTCAAGGCAAGGATCTTTTCATTATATTTCAGATTCGAAAACTCGATTTGTAGGCTTGGCACCTAGTGTCAAAGGAAGAGAAGATAGGCTGCCCAAAAGTGCTTCACTTGTTCCCATGCCTTCCAAGTTGACTCAAGAATGGACCCATGAGGAGCAACAAGAAAGCACCCAAATAGTAAGTCAACCAAATGAAGTCATTTTCATCTCTCTTGACCCTTTGGAGCCTATTGGCAATATTGAATCTCACACGAACTTTCCAAGGTTCAATTCCAGTCAAAGCCCTCAAGTTTTTTTTTTTTTTTTTGCACTTGAAAAATTAAAAAAACCATGTGGGTACGTACCCACTGGTCCTAGGTACGTCCTGGGTATGGATTTCGTACCCGGGAAGTAACCAGGGCCTGTGGGTACGTACCCACAGCGTACCAGTACCAGTACCCGGTACGTATCAGGCTTGGTACGGGGGTACTTGGCATTTCTGTGCAGTCTAGTTGATAACACCTTGCCAATGGTCTTCAACATTGTAAATTCCTGGATAAATTGCAATGTTTATTTAGAGATCCAACTAAAACAAGGGCCTTGTTGATGAAAGAGCATCAACCAATATATGAAGAATTTGTACATATGGATCAAATTGTGAAAGCCTATCTTGTAGCATTCTATCTAGAAGGGTTTCCCTCCAAAATAATGTTTGAATAAGGAGGAGTTTTGTTGTCATAGGTGAATAATCATTTGTAGGTCTTGAATAAATCATTGTAAGGTTGTAATGTCATGTAACCAAGGTCGTACAAGTGCTTATTCTCCTTATCATGTAATGAAAAAGCCCAAAACAACCTCATCAAAAAGGTATGGCATGTGGAAAGGAGATAATTTAGTGTTTGTTATGAAGATAATAGTTAAAACCAGCTTTGTGGGAACATCTCCAACATTGAGATGTAGTTGAGAGTCTGAGACATTGATGGAGGATGATGAGGATCAAATCCTCATATCAAGGAAGTCAAAACAGCTATATAAAGTGAGATATGAATCAGTTTAGAGAGACTATGGTAGAGAAATCGAAGTGAGTACAGAAATAGAAGAGAAGTCACAGAACCTTCAAGACTCACGGAGGCTGGATTTCATCATGTTCAGAAGGTGTAAGTTTTGACTGATTAATATAATGAAGAGACTTCATGTATAATTTCATGGATTCTTATATATGCTAATATGCTATTATGAATGTAAAGGTTGTATGATAGTAGAGCTTACATTGAGATTGTCTTACCTCTGTGATAATAGAGCTGGTACAAATTTGTCTTGTTTATGGTGACAGAACAGGTTCTAAAGGAATCATGAAAACAAATACTGTGATGACAATGCAGAGTTAGTGTGATCCTTGCGTGTATGATTATGGGCTTATATATGGGTTGAGATCTTTGTAATTTGAATAGAGATTGAAGAAGCTATACAGCTAGAAATAGTGACCTAGAGATGGCTATTAGAGAAGTCCATTTGTCTGTGAAATGCATGATCAGCTGAGAATCACTAAAGCTTGTGTAAACTGTGGTAGTATGAAATAAAACTCTATTCAGTTTGAATGGGTGAAATTGGAAGTGTGAGGGTTAACAAATAATGAGAGCCATGATTAGAGTATGGTAAGAACATAAAGAGAAACTAATTAGACCTCTGGCAAGCTAATCCTTCATTAAACTCTCTTAAAACCCCTATTCTGTGTAGGATACGAAGAAGTCAGATGGAAAGTCTATAGATCCGGTTGATAGGGACATTATCTCCCAAAACTCGTAAAAGATAGAAATTCTGCTCTCCAAAACAGAACTCATGCAGTTGGAATGAGGTCAAAATGTATTTCTATGCTCAAGATATCATAGTTTTAAGCGTACTGGCCCTGTGAAACCCTGGCTAGGGTTAAGAACACTAAATCATTCATAATTTCATTTTTACCCGCTGGAAAATTTTACAATTTTGTGAGTATATTCTGCGGGGTAATCAGAAACTCTACACAAAATTTCAAGGTGAATGGGAAAGGTTTGAAGGAGATACTAGCAAAATACAGAGCAGAATCCTGTAAGTGAAGGTTGTAGAGGGGTCTAGATCTGCTAAAAGTGGCATAAATTGAAACTGGCTAATCAGAAATGTCTGAAATTTTAGGGGTAGGTGCAGTATGATGTTTTTAAACCCCTCACAAATTTTCAATTCCTAAAAGCTTGTGCAGAAAAAGATATGAGTGACTGAAATTTTCTACAGACCTAGGGAAAGTGGTTGAAACCCAGTTTTGGTGTTTTGTGAAATTGGTGAGAGTTTGAGATGTTAGGATTGAAATGAGAATTGAACTAAATGAAATGTGGTATAATGAACCCTGTAGAAGTGTATGTATCAGTTAGTAATCAACCTTGAGGCAAATCCTGTGTTCTAGGCCTTTTTGGCATGCTTGGAGTAAAGAGGACAACATTTGATGTTGAGTCTAATGAAGTTGTTTTTATGATGGATTTGAATGTTAACAGATTACATAGACGTGTTACAGGTGGGAGATAGTGACATGGAGGGAATTTGAGTGTGGATTCCATCATTTAGGTTAACATGCTTACTAAACCCCTTAAGAAGCCAGTTTGTGCTAAGGAGATGGAGTAAGATTTGAATCAATGTAATCGTGTTGCATGATGAAATGAATTTTGGGAATGTGTATATATGTGAAAGTTTATGTATCCATTATACTAAGTGATGAGGAATACGAGTTCATGGTCATGAACCTAATTCATCAAGCAAGAACATGGTGGAGTACACAAATGAAGAAAATTTATAATGGGATAGAGTATGTATGTTGAAAGGGAGTTGATCCAAGGACCGGTATGGCATCACTTGTGTATTCCATTTCTCCACGGGCCTCTGAGATTTTCAAATAAAGGAAGCAGTTCCATTGGCCAGCTTGGGGAAAGTCAACCTTTAGAGGAAAGCTCTTTTCATCATCAGATGGTTGGTTCTCTCTCAGATGTATTCCCTTGAGATTAAAAGTCCTTGAAAGTTACCTACTAATGTCTTTTCTGTCCCAAGAAGACAGGAAATCCTTTCATAAAAACCTTTCAGAGTTTAGATTCTTTGAACAGAATAATGGTTATCCAAACACTAACAAACTTTTTATAAGATCCATTATCCTTGCCATGATACAAGCTTCAGGGTTTGGCGAATATTTTTCAATGCATCTGCACATATAAATCTGAATGGTGTACGGACAGAAGAAATTTGATTGGGCAGGTTAGTTGTTCAAGGCAGCCTGCTGTCTAGCCCCTGCTATATCCATGATGGTAACTAACGCATTAGATTACCTCGTAGCAGGAAAGTACGTGCAAAGAAAATATAATTTGTCAAGTCAAAACTGTCTCGCAAGATAATGCAAATGGTACCCTTCTACCCAGCAAGATGACATAATGTTTGATGATACAAACTTTACAATATTTCCTGCTAAGGAATTACTGAGGTAGAAACTATTAGCAAAAGTGATGCCGTGTATCAAAACAATCAATCATGTATCTCTATCCAAGATCCGAAGATGATACAAAATTAAAAACACAAAACCCTGAACTAGCACCATTCTGACAAACGAAGCTTTTAAATTCTCATTTATTTGATTTGGAATCATGATAGTGCTGTTGGTTATAAATATGGCCTATTTCACATCTGCACAACTACTGTGCAAGTGAGAAAGAATTCAATCAAATAATTTGTGTCACTTATTGAAGCCGAGGAACATTAAATTGAACATGGTCCTTGGAAAAGATTTTACAACTGCAATCTAGCAACTTCAAAATTATGAGGCATTCAGCGCAGCTAAAGCTCAAAGGATGTACTGCATAGCTGTCACTAAATACTCACAAATTAATAAGGATCTACATCCCTAAGGAATTTCCATATTAAGGACTAAAGAAATCTCTCTTCATATACTACTGTGTACTCATGTCATTGTTGAAGTGGCAAAAAAAAATAAATCATGGAATTTATGGAGTGCCAAAATGAGAATGATCTCTGTTAGGTAAAGCTCTAATACTAAGATTTGATTTCCCAAGTGCCAATAATTCTCTGATATGGACTGCAGTTAATAAATAATGTTAAGTTTCTTTAAACCAACTCAAAAGGATTCACAATCCATGGCACAAGAACTTCCTAACAACAGAACATAAATACAAATTGCAATACAACCAGTTTACCCCGTCAAGCTTGTCGGCGTGTGAAGTCAGCATTGAATGAGCAGATAGCAACCACGCTGGCAGGTTGACCCGAGCATACAAAGTCCGTACAATATGGCACACGGTTTGTACTACATGCAGTTTGTGCTACACGTGGTTTGTACTACACAGTTTTGTACCACATGTCGTATTGTACTATGAGTTCTTTCCTAGCCCCGCTCTATCTTTATGGTATGGGCCTCTATATATAGATATAGATGGGGTGGGTGCCCTATCCTATAGTTCTATGGGGCTCCTATATCTATATCGAGACTCCAGGTATATATACAGATAGGGCCCCGCCCCTATATTATATATATCTATCGTCTCGGACAGGCTTTGGGAGATCTCCGTAGATACTTTATCGTAAGATTTTTGGCCTCCGCCATCTCTCTAAAGGGTATAACCGATGAGCCAATATAGACTATATGGCGGTTGGGCCCATCGGGAGGCCGAGGCAAGTTATTAGTCGGGTTTCCGTTGATCCCAGATAGATAAGATCTCTCTGGGGCGTCGATGTTCTCTATATAGGGTGATCAAGACCTCTCTGCCATCCCCATCTAGCTATATGGGACACCTCTCCTCGAATAGTAGATCCTCTCATCTCTGCCATCTATTTATATGGGCACCTTAGAGCCCCCTATCTATATATGGGTATGAAGAGTTCCCGGTGCTATGAAGCCATAGATAGACGAGCTTGTGAAAGACCTTCATCAATTCATTTGAAACTCATAAGGGATTTACTTGTCTGTATCTCGTTCTATTTGATCCTGTAGGTTTCTGCTTTACTTCGATGGTTACAATACTTTTTAAGCCGCAGCGCGTTGACCCCCTATCCAATTCCCGGGCCAATCCCCCTTCCGTACCACCCAAAAATGAGATTCTCGCCGAATCCGAGTTTGCTGCTCCTATATCTATATGGGCCCGGCCAATCGGGTCTAATCTTATCTATCGGATGTCGATCCCCTATCTATGTATGGAAGGTAGAGTCGAGTCCATTCTATATGTAATATCATCTGGTCGCCCCAACATCTATAGTTTATGAGGCCGTCTCTATAGACGTAATACCGATGTGATACTCTATATCTATTCTATTTCTATAGTGAAGTGGGTATCGGACATTTTATATCCGACACTTCATCTTCATAGGCCCGGGATGGGTGTTGTCTATTCTATTCCATTTTCTATTATATAATTTGGTTCTGTATCTTTCCACGAGTTCTCTGAATCAATCTTGCTGGTACATATAATTTACAGTGATATGTAACAGATAGGTATACAGCATCTCTCTCTTTAATTAAAGGTTCTACTAATTTATATTCATTCCCATAAAGCCTATCACGGGCACCAGAGATATGGCGACCCTATCTATCCCATATAGATAGAGGGGGGGGGCCGCCCGGGCCCCCCTATCTATATATGGCATGGCAGTTGGGGGAGTCGGCGCCCTATCTATATCTGAACTCTATATCTCTCTCTCCATATCTATATTTCTATCCGAACTTTGAACTCTATATACGGTTCAACTATTAATGGTTGAAATAGGTATAAAAATAAAAGATGGAACCTCTAGGCGAAATGAACTATATCAAAAAGTATATAGATATTTTATAGACTATTATTTTAGTGGACCAACCCAAGCCAATTTCCCCATGTGTTGAATCTCACAAGTCGATGCCCATATGACGAACCTACCCATTCCGAGGGGAACAACAACGGCTGAGATAAGTTCCGTTGCCATATAGAGATATAGGGACCCTCCCCCTCCTCGACCCCCCCCCCAATCAGATAATAGGTGGGCACCCCGGATAGATAAGAGGCCCCCTTTAATAGATATCTCTCTATAGACTAGATCCTTCATCCTATAAAATAGATAGGCTAGAATCCCGATTATCCCTCCGCTTGATCTCTATCCCCCGAAATATGTTTCCAATTCAATTCAATTCTCGATTCTACGACTAGTATGATATATAGAGGGTGGGAGGTGACGAATGGAACTCTAGGCCTCCTATCCACGCTCCGTCTAGATTCCCCAACAAAGCAACTAGACCTAGGAATCTCCCCAATAGAACAAAACTCTATGGGATCCTTCATCCCCGAAAATACATGGGCTAGATTCTATGTATCACGTATAGTATAGATGATGCCCAAGTTCTCTATAGGCTAGATTCTACGACTACCCTTCCGCCATATCCAGATAGAGTTCGGGGTAGGGCGGAGCTCCAGAGTTTAGATAGGGCTGAAGCCATATAGAGTTCTTTAGGGCCTCCTCATCTCTGCCAGATCAGATAGAGTTCACGGCCCTCGAAATCTCCGACTAGACCTGGGATTCTCCCTCATCCCCATCTAACTAATGGGTTAGCATGAGCCATTCCAGTAATAGCTAAGTCGGGTTGTAATTCGCGTATACGTTGTATTTGATTCGAATTATCCGGTTTTTCCACAATTCGTGGTATTGGTACACACATCTTTATACGTTGGGCTCCAACGGATAGAATATTCCCCATACCGATCGCTCTCATAGAAAAATCAAGATGGGGATTCTATGCTCAAATCTAGGCTGCAGCGGATACTATACCGGATATCAAATAGAGTTCATAATTGGGCCCCAGTTCTATATAGATCCTCCCTATCCCCGAGCCTCTATATAGATAGGGATAGGGGCCCCATAGAATCTATAGATAGGGCGCGAAATTTACTTTTACAAGAAACTTCCAATGCGATTAGATGAAAATAAGGGGATATTTACAATCCCCGAATTTGGTAAAATACAACTTGAAGGATTTTGTCGTTTTATCAACCAAGGCTTAATAGAAGAACTGAATAAGTGTTCAAAATTTTATAGCCCAAATAAAGAAATTGAATTTAGGCTTTATGGGAATGAATAGTGGTCCCCCAGTTTCACCCTCGAAATGCTGGGACAACCCATTTAATTTTTTTTTTTGTGTTTTTATTGACAGAAGATGTCTATATTATGTTATTAGGATATTCCCAGTGTATCATATGAGCCAATTTCGACAAATACTCAAGTGCCCAAACTTGTTTTATCCCTCCGCCAAGTTTTGTCTACGGAAATTTTTATTTAATTATTTATTAAATAAATAGTGCCCCGTTTGAAGTAAATTGTGCTCCAGTTGAACCCTGTTGAAGTTTTGCATGCCAATATTCACATATATCAATAGGGTTTTCATCGGAATGAATCATGAGCTTTGTCTGTGACTTCTGGCAACGTTTTTTGTTTTTATTTATTTCTTTTGCGTTTTTCTTTGGTTTTCTCCTCGGTTTCTCTGTGAAATTCCCCTAGGTCAATTCCTTCGCCAGTATAATCTATTTAATTGCCTCGAAGCATCTGGAGATCATCTACCAACACAACGCTAGAAGGAATCAGCCTCAAAATGCAAGCTTCTAACCAAAAATGATGAAGTCATGCACAAAAAGCCTCTCCTAGGCAAGTCGCACTTTTTGGGAATGAATAGGTTTAAGCTGCAGTGGGATTTTTGGTAGAAGCAGGTGGGAATTTATTACCTGCCTTACAGGGTGAAAATTCCCATGAAGTCAAAGTCACTTAAGTTGCAATGGGAAAATTAGAGGCGGCGGTAGGCGGAATTTCTTACCTGCCTTGCAGGTGAAAATTCCCATTATAAAATAAAAAAAAATCACTTAAAGCATCGATGGGAATTTTCTGCTTGCCTAGCAGGCTAACTTTTCCCATCGGAGGGTTTTATTCACCCATACAAGTCGCACTTTTCCAAAAGAAGCTATTTTTAATACAAGTCGCACTTTTTAGAAAGTCACTTAAGCTGCAGTGGGAAAATTGGAGGTGGCAGGCAGGCGGGAATTTATTACCTGCCTTGCAGGGTAAAAATTCCCATTATAAAAGTCAAATAACTTAAGTGGAAGAAGGGATTTTTAGAGCTGCAGTGCAGGGTGAAAATTCCCATCAGAAGTTGACTTCTTATTTTAGAATTCACCCATGTCAAAAAGTGCGACCCATTTGGTGATTAAACAATGATATTAATGGTATTTATTAATAGCTTTTTTGCCTAATTTTGGCGCCATGGATGAATAGAAAGTCAATGCATGAAGGCTAGTCAAAGAGAACTGAAGGTAACATGCTAAAAATAAATAAATTAAATTTATTTAATGGCAACTAGCAACATGCAAAAATAGGCACCCAATTTGGGTGAATAAATATGTTTGTTTATTAATTAATTGCCAGAAATAGGATGGACAATTATTAGAAATATAATGCTTGATGGTTATATAAGCATGGACTGCCATAGTGAAGATGTAATTAATTCTTTTTGCAAAGGATTGCAGCCCGGATAGTTTTGATGCCCAAGGAAGGAGGATTTTTGCATCAAAAGTGTTTTTCATTGCCGGAAAGCTTCAAAGTTTGGCGCCTAGGGTTGGAGGAGCTTGATTTAAGCCTTGTTAATTATCTGCATGTTGGTATAAGTGCCCAGGTGAAGTTAAAAATATTTATGCTTGCTTTGCATGCAAGCAAAGCCTCAAATTTTAGGGCAGCGGGCTTTATATGCAGATTTTTGTGATAAAAATCAAGTGTTCATGCTCTGGATTCCGTCTTTGTCTGAATTAATTGCAGGTATTCATTACAGGTGCTTATATAAGTGAAAGGAAGTTCAAATCAATGTCGGTACATTGAATATATCTTCTGAATCTGAAGAAATTACTAGATCTGCACCAATTGCAAAGAATTCCGGCAAGATTAAAAGAAAAGAGTTCAGACAAAGGTTTCTCAGATAAAGATTGCTTCGGCCATGATGAAGCGGGATGAAAGAGAAGGATCAGCGGAATCATGCATTACTTCCAGATTTGCTTGATATCAATGACATGGATTTAGGCCCCGAACCCCTCTCCGAATTGATTGACAGATCCAGGGCTGGAAAGACGTCTCTTATGCGGGCAATAAAAAGCAGTGGAATTATTCGAGCTTCAGCATTCCCAGTCACAGCTCAGTTGCCTGAATTTGTCATGGAGTGTGCAAGGTCATACCATCTCCTATCCAGAACAATTCGGGATGCTTTGCGGGAAAGACGATAATCAGGCTGGATGCACAATTTATCAATTATTGTCTGAAGATTCCAACGCGACCGGTGGTGACTACAATTAGCATGTTGGACGCTGGCAACAGATGGGAGAAGCACAAAGCAGACTGTGTGGGCATAATGAATAACAAATATATGAAGAAGCCCAGGTCTCCATCAAAGTTCCCGAGGACTCTTCCACGATCCAATTTGGTGCAGGAAGTGGATGATATTACTAAATTGCTATGCAGGATAAATGGAGAAGCCAACACTCACAACTTCCGCTCATGGATGTATGCCTTCATTAGAACCATTGAGATCAACAAAGCTGATTCAATAATCAATTGGGCGGAGATCATCAGTGATAACATTGGTGAGCAGCTCCGAAGTGTGAGGCGGACATACAACTTCAAGATGACTTCATACCTGGTATACGCAGCAGCTTCACAGGGTATATTTTCCAAGTGGATAGACGGGCATACTCTCGAAGGATCCCATTTTTGAGTGCTACCCGCAGTTGACAGTTCTGAATGCCATAAAGATTACAAGGTGGTCAACGATGGATTCTTCTACGGATTCATTTGCAAATTGAACAGTGATCTGAAGACCAACAGGGTGAGCAAAGAAGCTTGGGAAGTGTATCCCAGCATGGTTGTATTTTCATCTAGTTTGCAGACTTCACATACCTCAGGGTAACCAAAGCTTTTCAGAGAACCAGTCAAGTTGCCAAGATATCCAAGCGACAAGTGGGTCATCATGGAGTTGTGCAGCAACTCGTGGAGATGCATGACCTACAATCAAAGCGGCACAAGTCTACAGGTTCCTTTCCGATCACAGTAGGCTATTACAGCTGCCAGAGCATCCACAAGGCTAGAGGAATCGAAGCTGAAATGTTTTCTGAGTATGAGCATGAGTTCTTCCCAGCACGGCTGAACTTTGATCCATATGGGGTAGCAAAGAAGACAATCTCCCAGGAATACTCGCATGTGCCTTCATTAGAAGACTTCTGGATGAAGTGCAGAAACGAGTACGAAGTCAGAAAGAAAGACTTCAAGCAGTTATCGGCGCAACAAGTGTTTGATTATGGATTAGCTCGGATACCTGCAGATCTCACAGATGATGGGCCTGTGTTACTTGACACTTATCATCAGATGGGAGGGGATAGAGCTGCTCTTCAGGAAAACATTGGTGGCTGCCACATGATCGAGGAAAGATCTGCGCATGTTCTGGTCAACACCTCGAACTGGTTGCTGACAAAGGGGTATTGCCTTGATGAAGCTTTGATGAATCAGATCACAGGCAACCTTAGCGCAAGAGACTCCATCAAAAGAAAGCACGAAGGTGAAAGCAGTAGAAGGCCTGAAAAGCTTAAAGTGCACAAGAAGTCTCAGACACAGGAAAAGGTCACTTCTACGGCTATGGTGCTAGTTCCAACTTCTCCAGCGTCAACTCACAGCACTTCACCTGCCTTTGAACCTCAGGGAGATCTTGTCGTTCCTCTGTTGAATCCAACAACGTTTGTGTTTTCTCCTCAGCCACTCCGATCTTCACCTCTTCCTGAAGAAAAGCTAAAGTTGCAGATGGCAGAGTTTGAAAGGGCATTGTCTTTGGACAATTCAGAAGATGGCAGTCACGACACTGTAGCAAATTCGGATGGAGAGGAACCAGAGCACGAGATGGTGGTGCATTCAATGACTTCTCATTCTCCAAAAACAATTTCTCAAAGTGGTTGGCTTCGCAGTCAATCCCAGAAGCTAGAGAGGAGATCAACCTGGAGGAACATGACTTGCAACTGCTCCTGAGTTTGGGCGGAAAAGATAGAAGACCTAAAGTTGCTAAGGTGACTTCTAGGTTGATTATTGAAGAATCGGGGCAAAAGTTCGCTGAGGTATCAGTTCCAGCAGAGGGAAAGCAGAAAGGCAAGCTTACGGCAGCAGATATATCAGTAACCAAGGTGCCAATAGGTCAAACTACTACCGAAGGATTAAAGCAAGACACGCAGACACTAATAAATGCTTTATTCCTTAAGCTTGACAAAGAGAAGGCAGAAAAACTTAACTTCAAAAGTAGGTTTCCCAGTTGTGCGAGATCATTGCTAAGGTTGCCAAACCTTCCTCTCAGCCAATTTCAGCACATGAGCAGGTGAGTGATCATCTGATGCAGGAAGTGGAAAATGCAGGTAACCAAGTTAAAGCTATCGACGAATGGAAGAGCCTAATCATTCGCCAAGCTTCTGTACAACTCAGGGAGGTGCCAACTCGTCTAAAGGTTATGAAGGATGCATTAGTTCAGCTGAAGCAACTAATGACAAGCACGGTAGATATGAATACAGTGGCTGAAAGTAACCTGGGCACTTTGGTCGAGATAAATAAGTTGCCGAAGGAGGTTTTGATTGCAGAACGAATTGTGCCTGATGGATCGGTTGAAAAGGGGAAGCAACTTGAATTCACAGTCTCTTTCCGCTTGGAGATCTTCAGAATTATGCTGAAAAGAATGCGGGTGCTCGAGGGTATGGTATTGTCACTGTCAAGCAATGTAATTGCTTTCACCAATGAGGAAGTGGTTGGGAACGTTTCTTCATACAAAAGGACCATTCCCAACAAAGTGCCTGATTCCCTGGAAGGATCTCTTCTGATGATTCAAGAGAGGATTGATGAAGTTGTTAGGCCTTTCACGATGAATTCAATCAGTAAGCTGGTAACGCTGCAATCAGACATTAAGAAGTTCGGGCCTAGTTTGAAGGAGGTGGAAGCGAGCATCAAAGTTTTGAATGAAGGATTGTTGCAATTCAAGACAGAGAAAGAAGTTGTGGCTAAAGCGGATGGGAAATTGTTGAACTATATGTTCGAAAAGTATATTCAGTATCAAAACAAAAAGAAAGTGTAGGAGTTACAGCTGGCAGATCTTCCTTCTTCTTTTCTTTCTTCTCTTATTTCTTATGTCCCCGGATGTAATTGTAAACTTAAAAGTTATTGGTTTGAAAACCATTACTTTAAGTTATTTGGAATGACTCTTTGAGTTAAGTGACAGATGTGCACAATTTTGGCTTGAACTCCTGATGCATGTCACTAAGAGAGGAATTAAAGGAAGATGATTGCCAGATGTTCTCTTTACTTCTTGTTTATGATCTAGTTCAGTTATAGTCTCCCATTTGTAATTTCCCCTCTACGTGCTATAAGTAGAGGAAGAACCTACGGGTTAAAGGATCGGAATTTGTAATCAACATTCTTGTGTTCTAGACTTTGAGCTGAAACCCCTGATTTCTGCAAGCAGAGGAATATAGAAGAGATTTCCAGAGAACTTTGTGTCAACGGTGCATTTTGCTTCTTACTTTCTTTCTAGATCTATTCATAAACTTTGTGTTATTATAGATCTAGATCTGAAAGTTTCCTTTGCTTTGAATTCTATGCTTAATGATCTATTTGTTTTAATCTATGTGCATGCAATCAACTCTGTAAACTATTGCTTGGGTTGCACATCCTCTCTACTTTCTTCTCGTTTCCTATTATTTTCCTCTTCTGCAGATTTTTCCTTTCTTTTACAGTTGCTTACTTGCTGCAGAACTATATAGCTATGGTTCATGAGCTACACGGTTAAAGTAATACCAACAGATAGATATTAGGACATATAAACTGACAAAATCTTACATGGGAGCCTCACCGGTAAATGAGGGAGATTTATCTCATGACTGCCTAGGTTTTCAATTGTGCAAAAAATCTAGCCAACAATTTTTGGTGACTCTATTGGGGAACAACTATCTTTGCAGATCAAAGCTTATCTCTTGCAGATCAGAGTGTTTTCCCATTCAACTTTCAACCTGGCTGAACGTCCATTCACCCGATCTGTGAAGGCACAAGGAAGGACTGATCATTTCTATAGATTGCAGGAGCAATTCAATTTCAATCATCCTCCTCAAGTTAGAAGCCGCAGATCTAGTCTCTCACCAGGAAGAAGAGTACACACTCATCCAAATCTGGATCGTCTTCAACATAATCCAGCAGCTTGGAATTATCCATCAAGTCTACTCTCGTAGAAGACGTGCCCCATTCATCATGTAGAATCAGAATCAAAACCAGATAGTACCTGTTCCATGGGGAGCAACTTTTGGGCCACTGAACTTGACCCCGCCTATGCACGATCTACCTAAAGGGTCCAGAAATAATTTCCCGAAATTCTTTGGAGATGGCAAGCAAAATCCAGATGATCACTTGGCAACAGCATTCTTCATATCTTGTGGTGTGCTTGCAGTGGAGCATGAAGATGTCTCGGTCAAACTTTTCATTGAGACTCTACATGATTTGGCCAGAGAATGGTTCTATCGGTTAGCCCCTGGAACTATAACAAATTGGGCGTCCATGCGAGAGCAATTTCTGAAAAGATTCAAGCCTACAGAAGACGCTAGCACGCTGATCACTCAACTGACGCAGTTAAAGAAGGAACCAAATGAGAACATGCGGGACTTTATTGCAAGGTTCCAAAGGATTTTATATAAAATCCCCACTTCTGTTGCGCTTAGCGATGAAAATCAAAAGACGTTTTTTATAAATGCTCTGTTGCCCGAAGTTGGATATCAGCTACGAAGGGCAAGACCTGTGAATCTACTAGAAGCACAAAATGTTGTTGTAGAGGTTGAAGATGACTTGATCATGGCTGGAAAAATCAGACAATCACCCCACAAAGGCGATGGAGCTTCTTCAAGTACTTCCGATCCTTTGCTGCAAAGGTTGGCTAACGACATGCTGCAAATCAAGAAGCAGATATCTCAAGGAGGAAATGTGACTCCTTCAAGAACAGCTCCTGCTCAGACCTTTAACGGTCAAAATCAAAATCAAAATAGACTTACTGCTACACCACAATGGTTGGCAATTGAAGTTGCTCCAAGGAACAACTTGGAAACTAATGAAGAAGATCTTGGCATTGATGAATCATTTGATGAAGAAGACTTTGTAGATCCCACTGGCGACTCCAACATTGGTTACCTGGACTATGAATCTGATGAGGGCTATTATGAATCTTTTGAAGATTTTGATGGTCACACATTTGCGGTGTTCACAAGGTCCCAAACACGCCAAAATGTTGAAGCATCCACAAGTGGCCAAAGAAGAGAAAGAGAAGATCTGGGCCGAGATGTTACTATCCTAAAAAGAGGCAGTACGCTACCTTCTTCATTAGCTCCCAAAGATAAGCATTCAAATTCTTTCAATCCGCAGCAAAGGGCTAATGTGCATCCGGCTGAAGTAAGTCAAGCTTTTGACATTATTGATCACATTAAAAAGACCAAGGTTTAGATGTCAGAAGTTGAGTATTTGAGGGCATTTCTTGATCAGCTAAATAGGTTGGTTAAGTATGTGCAAAGTAATGGTCCCAATACTCCAACAAATAGTGTTTCACGGGGTATCTTGTCTAGTCGAAGATTACTCCTTCAAACAATGCGGCTGCAAGCTCTTCTCCTTCTACTTCTTCTCCTGCTACATCGGATCAAGCCATTCGGTTATAAATTAAGTAATTGCATTCTAGATTCTAGAGCTTCCGACAATGTGATGCCTGCCAAAGTTGTTGATGCTCTGGGTCTCACATTGACAAAAACCATTGGAAGATGCTATTCAATGGAAAGACAAGTACCTCTGGTTGGGAAAATCAAAGATGCACAGGCAATACTTGCTTCATTCCCAGACAAAAGATTAAAGTGACTATCCTTGTAGCAGATATCCCAATATCTTATGGCATGTTGTTGAGCAGGAACTTCTGTAAAGAATTGAGGCGGAGAAGTCAAGATGGATTGGTCTTGTGCGCACATACCAATCAAGGGAGTTAATCGAAGTTGGAACTTGAGAAGAAATCCAAGTACACAGTATCAAAATCTGAGGATCCTAGATCTCAGATCTTGTTTCAAGAATCCAATCACGAGTCTATTATCTAGAACTGGATAAAGAAGAAATTCAACTTGTGATCCAAGAGCCACATCAACTGGATAATAAGGTTTGGTCTCTAGAATTTGATGGCAGTTGTTCATTTGGATCCGGTGCAGGTGTTGTTCTTATTTCTCCTGAGGAAAAGTGCATGCACATTCCTTCAAGTTAATGTTTGAAAATACTAACACGGGGAATATGAAGCATTGTTGTTAGGTATGGAGCAGGCAAGAACAATGGGAATCAAGCTCTTACATGCAAAGGGGGATGCCGAGTTGATTGTTAAGCAGATACAAGGTCTCTACCAAGTCAAAAAGGACAAACTTCGGCATTATAGAGACCGGGTCTATTCTGCTATCCTAGATTTTGCGGCTTTCTCAGTATCCTATATTCCGAGAGAGAAAAATTCTAGAGTTGATTCACTTGCATAATGAATCGCAGCTTTATTAAATCTAGATCAGCCACCCACATTCTTTAGATAGGGGATTACAAAGTTGAGATGGTCTTCCGCCTGAAGGTTCCTGATAATGTCCAACAATGGCAGGTTTTTAATGATGACAAACAGATCGTTGCATTTCTCCAACAAAAGGACAACTTTGAAGAGATCTACTACGAGGGAGCAACTCACCTCCAAGACAAACTACTTGTGGGAGAAACAGATGCAAAGGTTTCAGGAAGTCAAGAGATTATCCAGCTTGAAGGGAAATAAAATTCCTAAAGGCTTAGTATCTCTTGAGGAAATGTTCGACAAACATGATCAGATGCTTAAAAAGAATGAAGAAAGTGGGGAAGGTTCTTCCTCCGATACACAATTATTAAATTTGGGAGCAAGCAATGATCCCAAATTAGTAAATCTGGGTAAGTGTTGTTCAGAGGCAGAAAGAGAAGCTTTTACAAAGCTTCTTAAGAAATATATGGATGTTTTTGCTTGGTCTTACCAGGATCTAAAGACATATCAGCCTGCAGAAGTTCAACACTATATCCCATTAAAGCAAGAACGAAGCCTTTCAAGCAGAAGCTGCGGCGGCATAACCCTACTATTTCAGGGACTATCTTTGTAGAAATCCAGAAGTTG
The DNA here is from genome assembly GCA_018340775.1 of Taxus wallichiana var. yunnanensis. Taxonomy (NCBI): domain Eukaryota; kingdom Viridiplantae; phylum Streptophyta; class Pinopsida; order Cupressales; family Taxaceae; genus Taxus; species Taxus wallichiana. The sequence goes on from CM031239.1 coordinate 963,834,064, forward strand.
TTAGATGCAAAGATAATTTACCCCATACATCACTCTGAATGGTTAGCCAATATAGTTCCTGTGAGAAAGAAGAGTGGTGAGATTAGGTTGTGCGTTGATTTTCGCAACCTCAATCAAGCCTCCTTGAAAGACAACTACCCCATTCCCATCATGGACCACACTTTGTAGGTTGTTACTGGATCTGAAATATTATCCATGCTTGATGGTTTTTCAGGCTACAATCAGGTCAAGGTGGTTGAGGAGGATCAATATAAAACGACATTCATTACACCTTGGGGAACTTTTGCTTATCAGAAAATGCCTTTTGGTTTGATCAATGTTGGAGCTACGTTTCAAAGGGCTATGGATTTGGCATTTGCTCATCTCAAGGATAAAAGCATAGTAGTGTACCTCGATGATTTGACGGTCTTTTCCAAGCAAAGAAGCAAGCACATCTCAGATCTTGAGGAAGTCTTCATACAATGCCGCAAACATGGTATTTCTCTAAATCCTAAGAAATCTATCTTTCTTTAATAGAAGGAAAGCTACTAGGGCATATCGTCTCCAAGGAAGGAACCAAGATAGATCCGAACATGTCAAATCTATTCAGACGTTGCCATTGCCAACATCCAAAAAGGGGGTTCACTCTTTCTTTGGTAAAGTTAATTTTCTCAAAAGATTCATCCCTGACTTCGCTGAATTAACCCGTCATATCTCAAATATGATGAAGAAGACACATGATTTCAAATGGAGCAGCAAGGGGAAGGAAGCATTCGAGAAAATTAAAGAAGCCTGTCAAAAGCCCCAGTCTTGGTTTCACCTGACTTTAGTAAAGAATTTATTCTTTACTGTTATTCCTCCGAACACACAATGTCAGCAATCCTGATGCAGAAAAATCAGGAGGATGTAGAAGCTCCGATTGCTTTCATGAGCATGCCTTTAAAAGCTTATGAGTTGAAATATACTCCGATGGAAAAACATGCATATGCAGTGGTAAAGGCATGTAAGGCATTCAGGTATTATATTCTTGCCTCACATACTGTGGTCCTGGTTCCGGATACTGCAGTGAAGTCTATCCTCACCCAACAAGAGTTAGGGCTATTAAGAGGCACATGGGTGATGAAGGTGCAGGAATATGACCTAGATATAAAGCCCACAAAGCTGGTTCGAGGAAGAGGTCTATGCGAATTGATGACTGAGATGAAAGCAACAGAACCAGAAGAAAGTCAAGATTTGCCTATGGTTCTTTTTATAGATCTGGTGGAAGAATGGTACAATAATATTGCCTATTTTCTAACTTATGGAGAATGCCCGGATCAACTTTCTCAAAAGGAAAAGTGTACTATTAAACTGAAGTCCAAGGACTTTGTCCTTTGGGACAATGGTTTATATAAAAGAGGAATTGATGGTGTGTTTCTCCGATGTGTAGATAAAGCTCAAGCAAGATCAGCTTTTAAAACAATTTCATAATATGGCTTGTGGTGGTCATTTCTCAGCCCGAGTCACTTGCTCACAAGATCCTCCGAGCAAGGTATTACTGGCCCACACTTTTTCAAGATACTGCAGAGTGGGTGTCTAAGTGCCAAGCGTGCCAACACTTTGTTGGGCGTGTAAAATTGCCCGCATTACCTTTAAAACCAGTTGTAATTGAAGAACCCTTCCAGCAATGGGGCATGGATTTTATTGGTATGCTCAACCCGACCTCCAGCTGGTCATCATTACATCCTGACAGCTACTGATTATTTCAGTAAGTGGGTAGAAGCCATTCTTGTTAAGAACGCCACTTCATGCGGAGGTGTGTAATTTTATAAAAGAAAATATTGTTATTAGGTTTGGCGTGCCTAGTAAAATAGTAGCAGATAACGCTCCTAATTTGTCTTCTGAGGAGCTGGTCGAGTTTTGCTACACTCATGGAATTCAACAGTACATTCTTCCAATTATTACCTAAAAGGGAATGGCCAAGCTAAATCAAGCAATAAGAATCTGGTGACTATCATGCGAAAATTAGTGACTGAAAATCAAAGGACTTGGCACAAAAAGTTGTTTGATGCACTGTGGGCAGATAGAATTACACCAAAGAAAGCTATAGGCATGTCCCCTTTCCAACTTGTTATATGGGAGAGACGCAGAATTGCCTCTTACCTTGGAATTGCCTGCTTTACAACTTTCTAAAGCTCTAGAGGATGCTACATTCACTGATGCCATTGAAAAGAGGATAATGTATCTGACTGAATTGCGAGAAGTACAAGTTCAAGTAGCCGACAGATTGTCAGAGCATCAAAGGAAGGTGAAGGTGATCTTCGACAAAAAGGCTAGAGAAAGAAAGTTTGAGATCGGTGATTGGGTCCTTTTATGGGACAAAAGACGAGAAACAAAAGGCATGCACGGAAGTTTGATTCACTTTGGAAAGGGCCTTTTGTGATCAAGAAGACTGCCGAGACAGATAGCTTCATCCTTGCTCATTAGGATGGAATTGAACTGCCGTTGCCTTTCAACGGGCAACATTTGAAGCTTTTTCGGATCTAAGAGTGCAAGGTAAAACTTGTATGTATATAAATAAACTTTGTTTGTTTTTGTTTGCTTGACCCCCAGCCCAATGGACAAGATACTAAATCAGAGATGCTGGGATCTCATCTTTACTCCTGTCTTTTTGACGGAGGCAAAGATGTCCACAGACGGAGCAGACTGGTGTCCCCAGTTTAACCACAGAAACACGGACAACGCATTTAATTTAATTTTAAATAGCGGGTGTTTTTGTGTTTTTATTGCCAAAAAATGTATGTATTATGTTAGGATATTCCTAGTGTATCATATGAGCCAATTTCGACAAATACTCAAGTGCCCAAACTCGTTTTATCTCTCCGCCAAATTTTGTTTGCAGAAAATTTTTATTTAATTTTTTATTAAATAAATAGTACCCGTTTGAAGTAAATTGTGCTCCATTTTAACCCTATTGAAGTTTCGCATGCCAATATTCACATATATCAATAGGGTTTTCATTAGAAATGAATCCTGAGCTTTGTTTGTGACTTCTAGCAACGTTTTTTTGTTTTTATTTATTTCTTTTGCGTTTTTCTTCGGTTTTCTCCTCGGTTTCTCTGTGAAATTCCCCTAGGTCAATTCCTTCGCCAGTATAATCTGTTTAATTTCTGAAGTATCTGGAGATCATCTACCAACACAACGGCCAAAAGGAATCAACCTCAAAATGCAAGCTTCTAACCAAAAAAGATGAAGTCATGCACAAAAAGCCTCTCCTAGGCAAGTCACACTTTTTGGGAATGAATAGGTTTAAGTTGCAGTGGGATTTTTGGTAGCAACAGGCAGGTGGGAATTTATGCAGGGTGAAAATTCCCATGAAGTCAAAGTCACTTAAGCTGAATGGGAAAATTAGAGGCGACATGCAGGCGGGAATTTCTTACCTGCCTTGTAGGGTGAAAATTCCCATTATAAAATAAAGAAAAATCACTTAAAGCACCGATGGGAATTTTCATGCCTGCCTAGAGCTAACTTTTCCCATCGAAGGGTTTTATTCACCCATACAAGTCGCACTTTTCCAAAAGAAGCTATTTTTAATACAAGTCGCACTTTTTAGAAAGTCACTTAAGTTGCAGTGGGAAAATTGGAGGTGGCAAACAGGCGGGAATTTATTACCTTGCCTTGCAGGTAAAAATTCCCATTATAAAAGTCAAACAACTTAAGTGGAAGAAGGGATTATTAGAGCTGCAGTGCAGGGTGAAAATTCCCATCAGAAGTTGGCTTCTTATTTTTAGAATTCACCCATGTCAAAAAGTGCGACCCATTTGGTGATTAAACAATGATATTAATGGTATTTATTAATAGCTTTTTTGCCTAATTTTGGCGCCATGGATGAATAGAAAGTCAATGCATGAAGGCTAGTCAAAGAGAACTGAAGGTAGCATGCTAAAAATAAATAAATTAAATTTATTTAATGGCAGCCAACAACATGCAAAAATAGGCGCCCAATTTGGGTGAATAAACATGTTTGTTTATTAATTAATTGCCAAAATAGGATGGACAATTATTAGAAATAGAATGCTTGAGGGTTATATAAGCATGGGCTGCCATAGTGAAGATGTAATTAATTCTTTTTGCAAAGGATTGCAGCCCGGACAGTTTTGGCGCCCAAGGAAGGAGGATTTTTGCATCAAAAAGTGTTTTTCATTGCCGGAAAGCTTCAAAGTTTGGCGCCTAGGGTTGGAGGAGCTTGATTTAAGCCTTGTTAATTATCTGCATGTTGGTATAAGTGCCCAAGTGAAGTTAAAAATATTTATGCTTGCTTTGCATGCAAGCAAAGCCTCAAATTTTAGGGCAGCGGGCTTTATATGCTGCAGATTTTTATTTTCTTTTACAACTGCTTAGTTTTACTGATTTTCCTATTATTTTCCTCTTCTGTAGATTTTTCCTTTCTTTTACAGCTGCTTACTTGCTGCAGAACCGTATAGCTATGGTTCATGAGCTACACGGTTAAAGTAATACCAACAGATAGATATTAGGACATATAAACTGACAAAATCTTACACGGAGTCTCACCGGTAAATGAGAGAGATTTATCTCATGACTGCCTAGGTTTTCAGCTGTGTAAAAAATCTAGCCAACAAATATAAATTAGTAGAACCTTTAATTAAAGAGAGATGTTGATTGAAACTGAATAGATCAAATTGGGATGGTAAAAGATGATAAAAAAATATTTCAAAGATGTTGATTAAAATTGTTAAAATAAAATGATCATAAATCAAATATATAATGATCATTGAACAGGATATTGTTCAAAACATTGACCAAGTGTTGTCGCTGCAAAAGTAAAAACCTATACAAGGAACCCATGAATAGTAAAGTTGTATGATTGTACAAGATTGCAATCATTAGAGCTAGTGCGTGGTGACTGCCATTGATGTAACAACGGATTTATTCTTGAGTAATAAAATACTGAGAGACCTTTGCCTGTGGTTTTCTGGTACATTACTGGGTTTTCCACGTAATATTCGTGTATGTGTTTTGGATCTGTTTATTTCTTATTGTTTTCACTGTGATTGTCTCTCTACACTGCTTATTTTTCTAAAAACAGAATCCATGGCACAAGAACTTCCTAATAATAAAATATAAATACAAATTGTAATACAGCCACTTATACCCCGTAAAGCTCTCGTAAGTTCACCAAGAGATAACACAGAATATCTCTGTTCAAGCTTTATGTAGCACACTACATAACATTACCACGATACGATCTCTTTCTAACCAACCTTGACAAGATAGCTTGGAGGGCTATTTCTACCTGTTCAGCGGACAGTTATTGTGACTATTAAACGTGATTTCGCTTTTTTTTCTTAGTATTTACCCTGTTTTTTCCTGTTGTGTATTTGGATGTACACCTATCAAAGGAATGTAGTTCATATGTGTTGATGGGTTGTAGCCTTTGCTAAATCTTATTCTAGTAGCTTCTTTTATAAGGCCTTGAGGTTCTTATTCAGGATCTGAAACTTGCAGCAAAATCTTGAAGTATGACTGTCTCTGCAGATTGTGATGCATCAAAAGATTATATTGGGTACCTTTCAACTTATCAGGAGGAAAATTCTGACAGTGTTTTTGATTCTTCAGTAGGTATCACAGACACAACATGAATGATGAAAGTAAATGCTTGTCATAAGATGATGCTTCAACAATCTTAGTGAGTTCGTTCTTATTGGGTTTCCTTGACGTATGCCAAAGGTCATTCCACATGCTATTGATGGCACTGATCATTGAAAGTGTGTCCAACTCAAATCAGGCCTCCTTATTTGAAAGTTGATCCACATACCTTACCTTGAAAGAATTTCTATACTCAAGTATACAACTTGCCAACTTGATGTAAATCTGCTACTATGCCACTTTGTATATCTTTGTAGTAACTCATAGAGGCATTTATTTATTTGTATGGCAATGTCCTTATTTCAAGAAGTTTGCGTACCTCAGATGAGTTCCTCTAAGAGCGATGTCAGAACTGCATCTTCTTCATCCTCTCCAACCAACATGCAGGGTTCATACACCTTGAGGATGTCGATGTCAAAACGTGGGTTGAACAACCAAGTATGGAGGTAATCCTAACTTTAAGGAATTTTCTTTTATTTGCTCAGAGATAGTGAACAAACTATACGCTTAGGTGATCTTCATATCAAACAATCGAATCGTTCTTTAGTCAAACCAAGCCATCCTATGTCTTCAACTTGGAGATGAACCCGTGGCTGGCTCAAACCTTTTCATGCCACTCAACTATCTTGTCATAACCCTTTTGAGGGTTTCAACCAAACACACCAAATGCAGATCTGAAATTTAAATTGCAGCAGACTGAAAGAGTAAAATCAGCGACTTGAACTATCACCAAAAATGCCAAAAATCACCACAAAACACCACAAACCAACTCGCCAATATTTTTTATATATTTTATGGAATATTAGAAGCCAAAATCACAAAGAAATGTTGAAGAATACATTGTTGGAAATTAAATATGAACTGGAAATTGCAGCCACAAGGAAAATATGAAATATGGGTCTAGAAACCCTCTAAATTCATCAAACTTCAGATTTCGGCCTTTAAAAATATTACAAATCAGATTATGAAACCAAATTTCTCAAATTCTTCACCAATAGCTCCAAACCCTACCCAAGGTAGGTCGTCAAGTGGATGAACAAGGAGCAACAAGCTCACAATGCCCAAGTAGAATAAAATGCGCCAAGTCTAGATACAAATGATGCCTCTAATCTCCTTTTATATCCTCCTTTTTGGCGCCAATGCTCAATTAGAAAAGGCCGACCTGTATAATGCAAGAAAACACTAAAGGAAATATAAAAATATTAGATAAAATATATTATAAGATGCTCAAGGGTCTTCTCCTTCATTTTTGCTTCTTTGCCATGGAGAAGGGATGGCAAGAAGACCAATTTCCAGCTCTTAGGTGGGAAAAAGGACATTACATATCTCGATTGACTCTTGAACAATGTCCCTTAAACTAGCCTTTGCAGTTTATATGTGTTCAATGAATCTAATTGTTTTTGCTTCATAGTGCTTGCTTCGGTGTGACAATGTTGACAACCATCAATTGCTTAGGTTGAAATACGATATCTACACCAAAGGGGAAACTTGAGTCCAACTATGTTTTACTAAATTGTTGATTAGTTGCATATACAAACCATTTAATTCATGTCTTCAGATGTCAATGTGTGTGTATCCCCAACATCTGTATTGTGGTTCTGTCACAACTCTATTTAGTCATCAATTTGTGAATAGAAACCTACTCTATGGTAAGGCATGTGTCCATCATGTTCCACAATGCAGTGGGAAAGCAGCTATGGGATTGGCAGTTATGTTGGAGATGATTGATGTCCATACCTGCAAAGAGCTCACACCTACACAAAGAACCATACAACTTCCTTGCAATGACCTTTTGATATGAAAATGTAATTGAACTATATTGTTAAACCTGTTTAGAATCATCATTCCATAGTTATCGGTCCTTATACTAAGGTTAAGTTTCATTATTCTAGTGCTCACATTATAACTACGGAGTGGTAAATGTAATTATCGGTGTGATGTAACTATGTGGCTGAATTGTTAATAACCCATGTAAATAGGATAGAGTGAATTATAACAACTCACGTATATAATTGTTTATTATATTGTTTAAGTGAGATTTGGTTGTTAAACCAAACTCACGTATTTCGGGAGAATGGTTGTAGGAGCTTTCCTATTTTATAGGAAACATCCTCCCTATACAATTGTATTGTATTATGCTGAAGAAAATATTGAATGCAAGATTATTATTACAATGTTAAATCTGTGTAAATCTATTGATGCTCTTTCATCTAGTATCAAAGCAGGATATTTGGAATGGAGATTTAGAAGGAAAAAGGGAACAATGTCGTACTCGCATGTTTGCTCATGTGTATACATTTTTGTTGATAAAATAAGCGTTCTCGGGATAGTTTTCTATATTGAGTGCATTTTAGTATTTCAATAATATTAGTATAACAGACAGGGTGTATATTTTATAGCATAAGAGAAGATCAATGATATCCAGAGGCGGCTGATTAGAGAAAAGGCGGTCCACTTTGTCTTCACCGTATTGCTCAACGTACAGTTGTGTATGCAGAACTAGCTTGGAAAAGAAATAATACTTTCCACCTTTGCGTGTACGAGGGAGACTTCTAAATACATGAGTATCATATCTGTTTCAATCTAAATCTTTCAACCAGAGATCAAATTGGGTTCAACAAAGGAAGAGATCCATTTCTTTGGCACTATTTGATTCTGCATCCATCAATTAGTGATTTCATTGCAGTTTGAATGTGTATCTTTAGCCTTCCTCCTGAGCTCTGCCCACGAAACAAAATCTGAGAAGGAGAACATGCAAATTAACCCCGAGTTATTTCCATAAAAAAATTTGCCTTCCCCACAACCATTTTTGATTGGCTGATTATTTTATTATTTTTGCAAGACTATAGTTTTAAAAATTAATTTTTCTATAGTTTTAGCTTAAATAATTACATTTTGAGGGCAATTAATGCATTTTTGGCCAAATTAATTTTTTTGGCGTCAATTCTTCATGCCATTGACATTTTTAGAATCTTCATTTCCTCCTGGTTCCAATGAGTGGTCACATGATAAATTTTCTCTCCATCTTGAGCAAATTTTTAATCGTTGAGCCAATTTTAATTAAATTGGGTCTTTTTACAGAAAATTGAAACCTTAATAACTTTTGCATGGTAACTCAAAATCAAGTACCGTCTTTTGCAAAAGAGCTTATTTTTTCATCCTCGTCACATTGGTTCCAATTTCGTTGAAAAATACCATTTTTTTATCATCTTGTGGGCATTCCATGTTCTGGGCTTGTGTATACTTTTGGTAATTTTTGCAGCCCCTTTGAGCCTCATTGAGTCATTAGTCATATTGTCAAAATTAAAGATGAGTCAAGAGTCATTTTGTGTGTTGTCTCATGTCATATAGAGTCCAAACAAAAATAAAAATTTGCCTTACGAATGCATTATCGGTGGAATCCGATACTCGATTAAGGTATGCAATAAGTGTTGTTTCACATTGCGAGAGGGAAACCATACCAAAAAATCCAATGTGGAAACTGTTGAGCTTCACTGCCATATTTGTTGAGCAACCAACATGTTACTGGAGAACGGAGGCGTAGGAGGTTGGAGGTCGATTAGCAACCTCTCATCGATTACTACTATGATGGGGCGGCTGTGATTGCGAGTGGCATTTTTGTGGTGTGAGTTTGCTTTATGTTCAAATTTGCAGTTTGTTTCAGTTGTGCGCAGTGTGCTTCATTTCAGTTTTGTGGATTGATGAATAATAGAAATTTCACATTGTATGGGGGAACATAACACTAATGTTCCATTTCTATTCTCGCACCAAATTAGCTATAATCGAAGATGTAATGTGAAACTATTCCCGTGATCGATTCATATGTAATCCCCGAAGGAAAAATCTAGTGGAAAACATGAAAGCACAAGGAAAAGTAGCGTCATGATATTTGGGTAATTGATTGTCATGAAAAACCATCTCGTATGTTTAGGTCTAGGTTACTGGAAACGCCTTAGTGTTGAGCACAAGATAATACTTGAGAGGGGGTGAATCAAGATTATGATATTATTTCAAACTTCAATACTTAAACTTAGATCTATAATCACGAGCAATGTGAATATATCAAATCAATCAAAGAACACAAAACTTAATGCAAGTAGACACGGATATACGTGGAAACCCCTTTCGGGAGAAAACCACGGAGAAACTTCTTTCTTTATATATATTTCTCAAAAATTGTAGACACCAACCTACTGGAGACACCAATCCCCAATTACGGTTTGTAGGCACCAACCTACGGAGCACCCACCCCTTTTGCTAAGCACCAACTCAACAAGAAACACCGATCTCTTCGAATATGAAGGCACCAACCTTCCTTACAAAATTTGCTTTCCACTTTTGAACTTGTTGCTTCCTCAACGAATAATGGAAAATTCTTCTTCTTACTTTCAGATTTGCTGTTCTAAAATTCTGCCCTTATGCTTCCTCTTCTTCTTCTTTTTCCTTAAGATATTCAACTTGAATCCATGCTTAATAAGTCTCATATGAATCTTCTTATATAGCCTTTTGTACCTTTTCGAAAAGACACATCGCTTCAACCGACACAACCTTTCCCTTAACACAACTTAATTAAGTGCATTAGTCGGCTAAAACCAAAGAATAATTAATGCAATTAACCACTTGATAGGAGCGCTGCCACTCCTTAGACAAATCATTGTTATCATTAAATCGCTACCAGCCATCGTTAAATCTTCTTTTTCACCATAAAACATTGCATATGAACACCTTAAAATGCGGATATCTCTCTCTTATGTATAGCTGTGTATATCTCGCTTATACCATGATAATCCTCATGCAAAAACGCTTCTTTTCATGTATTTAAACTTTCGTTTTCTACCCTTCTATACTGCTGGTTATTTCCATTACTTTCTACCATTTCCGTCAATAATTCCGTTACTTTCTGACAGATTTCCGTTTACCAGTTCAACACCTCTTTTGACATCAATGACAATATTTCCAACAATCTCCCCCTTTGTCATTGATGGCAACCCCAAAAATAATCTCCTCTTCTGCAGCTTCCTCTTGCCGTAGCTCCCCCTTACTACCATTCTCCCCCTTTGACATCAATGGCAAAGGGTCATCCTAGGAGCTGAAAAATTTGCAAAGTTTTAGCTCCCCCTTAACTAGTGCTACCCTTGACTCTTCAATGTAAAGATGTAAAAGAAATTACTCCCAGCTTATGCCGTAGATATTCAAATGTCTCCTTTGGAAGTGGCTTAGTGAAAATATCTAGCTATCTATTCGAATGTAGCGACATACTCCAACTTTACCTGTTTCTCTGCCACCTGCTCTCTTAAGAAGTGATATCTTATGGGAATGTGCTTTGTTTTGGAATGCATAACCGGATTCTTTGAAATACTTATTGCACTGGTATTATCACATAATATGGAGATGGGATGATCATACTCTACTTTGATATCCTTCAAGGTCTGCTTCATCCATAAAATTTGCGTGCAACATAGTACCGCTGCTATATACTCTGCTTCTGCTGTGGATAGGGATACAAAATTTTGCTTCTTACTTAGCCAAGATACCAGGTTGTTTCCAAGAAAAAATGCTCCTCTGCTTGTACTTTTTCTGTCATCTACACATCCTGCCCAATCTGAATCTGTATAAGCTGTCAATGTGAAATCTTTTCCTTTTGGATACCACAACCCGTATTCCATAGTTCCCTTTAGATATCTGAATATGCGTTTTACAACTTGCACATGTGTTTCTTTTGGCCCTGCTTGAAAACGTGCCACCATACCCACTGCTTGCATGATATCTGGTCTGGATGTTGTCACATATAATAAACTCCCAATCATTGATCTATAGAGAGATTGATCAACATCTGGAGATTCATCATCTTTGCTTAACTTGGTTCCGGTGATCATCGGTGTGTTGACAGGTGCACACTCCTCCATACCAAACTTTTTCAACATTTCCTTCACATACTTGGTTTGGGATATAAATATTCCTTTATTAGATTGAGAAATTTGCAATCCAAGGAAAAAGGATAACTCACCCAACATAGACATTTCAAATTCCTTTTGCATGTCTTCTGCAAATTTTCTAGACATTTCTTCATTGTCTCCTCCAAAGATTATGTCATCCATATCTTCGCTTTTGATGTAAACATTATCATCAAGATGTCCTCTCTTGAATCCTTGGTCTTGTAGATGTTGATCAAGCCTTGAGTACCATGCTCTGCGGGGGCTTGTTTTAATCCATACAATACCTTTTTCAACCTACACACATAATCTTCATTTTCTCGATAATAGGAACCCTTCAGTCGTTTCTATGTAAACCTCTTCTAAATTCCCATTTAAAAACGCTGATTTGACATCCATTTGGTAGACTTTAAAATTTTTAAACACTGCGAAAGCAAGGAACATTCTGATTGCTTCTAGTCTGGCAACCGGAGCAAAAGTCTCTTCAAAATCAATACCTTCCACTTGAGCATACCCTTTGCATACCAATCTTGCCTTATTTCGAGTGACTTGACCATCTTCATTTAGTTTGTTCCAAAATACCCACTTAGTGCCAATCACATTCTGACTCTTTGGTCTGGGAACCAGTTCCCAAGTTTCATTTTTCTCAATTTGATCTAATTCTTCTTCCATCGCCTTCAACCAATGTTTATCATGTCTTGCTTCTAAAAATTTCTTAGGTTCTACCTTAGATAGCAGAGAAAAATACCCTTGCTCAGAAGCATTTGTAATTCTTCTTCTGGTTTGAACCCCGGTATCAAGTTCTCCAATAATCTGACTTTCATCATGATTTTTCTGAACGGCTTGCGAGATGGTGTCTTGGTATCATGCCTTTCTGATTTACTCCACTCTTCAATATCTTCTTCTTCCTCTTGTTCTTCTTTCACAAGACTTGGTATTTCTAAAGACTCTTCTGAATTTTCTTTTGTCTTTAGATCCGGACTCATCCACTCGACACTCGCACTTTCTATGATAGTCCGTAACCCCTTGTTATAACATCCGAAGGCTTTACTTTTAGTGGAGTACCCAAGAAAAATCCCTTCATCGGATCTTGAATCAAATTTGCCTAAGTCCTCTTCGGTTCTTTTAATGAAACATCTGCTCCCAAATACCTTAAAATATTTGACCGAGGCTGGTCTTCCTTTCCATAATTCATATGGAGTTTTGTCATGGTTAACTCTGATTTGCACTCTATCCAAAATATAAACAGCAATACTTACCGCTTCTTTCCAAAATCTATCTGATAGCTTAGATTCATTCAACATTGTTCGGGCCATCTCTTGAACGGTTATGTTCTTCCTTTCTACTACTCCATTTTGTTGTGGGGTTCTTTGCACTGAGTATTGTCTTTTAATTCCATGGTCTTCACAATATTCAATAAATTCATTTGACATGAATTCACCTCCACGATCTGACCTTAGACATTTTATCTTCAGCCCTGTTTCATTTTCTACTAATGCCTTGAAAGCTTTGAACTTTCCAAATGCTTCAGATTTTTCTTTCAAAAATGCTACCCATGTCATTCTAGTGTAGTCATCAATGAGTAACATAAAATAACTCTCACCTTGAATACTTTTCGTTCTGGTAGGTCCACACAAATCCGTGTGAATTAGCTCCAATGGTTTGGTGGATGAATACTCCTTTGTTTTGAATCTTGTTCTGGTCTGCTTCCCAAGCTGGCACTGCTTGCATAGAGTACTCGAAGGCTTTGTTATTTTAGGCATGTCCCGTACGGCCTGCTTATTGCTTATCTTCACAAGATTATCAAAATTTATATGTCCCATCCTTCTATGCCATAGCCAACTCTCCTCAACTTGACTTAGGCAACATTTTTCTTCTTTTATTTCTCCGAGCATATATAGATTATTTGCAGTTCGGTGGCAATCTGCAATTAGTTCTCCTGTATCTACTTTCCTTATTTCACATCCTTCGGCATAGAACTTAAGAGTGTGTCCTTGATCACACATTTGACTCACACTCAAGAGGTTATGTTTTAATCCTTCAACATACAAAACATTCTCTGTTTTTGTTTTTCCATTATCCAGACTCAACGTACCTTTGCCAACGATCTTCGCTGTAGCATTATCACCAAATTTTACTGTACCTTCATTTACTTTCTTTAAGGAGAGAAACTTACTTTTATCACCAGTCATATGTCTTGAACATCCGCTATCAATGTACCACTGCTGTCCTTCATCTCGAGCATGAAAAGTTGTTTGAACGAGCATGGATTTTTCTTTGTCTAGCCCATCTTTCTCCTGCTTCCTTGTCCAGGATTTCGTAGCCTCCCTTTTCTTTGTATCTAAAGGCTTTGTCTTTTGATCTTGTCTCGAGTCAAACACACTTCTACAAAAGCGTGCTATATGTCCATAATTATTGCACTTGTAGCAGATAATGGCTTCCTCGTTATAATAGGATAGTGGAGCAAATGAATTATAGTTCATATTCAACACTCTATGAGCAGATTTTGGTTTGTTCCAGGCTTCATTATCTCTCATTCGCTTTCTACACTCTATCTTTTTATGCCCATATATATTGCAATAAAAACAATAACCATGAAAGGAACTTTTGAACCTGTTCATATTCCTATGTCATGGAGTAAATGGTCTTTTGATGTCATTCTCTTTAACACCTTCCTTGTGGATGGAACTGGTCTTCGTAGTTTCCTCTTCCTTTCTGCTTTTATTCTTTGTAGGTGCATTTAGAATTTCTGCATAACTTTTTGCCTTTTCTAAACCTTTCTTCTCCGGAATCTCAATGGAATTTGAAGCTTTCTCTAGTTTTTCTTCATATCCGAGTCCTGATTTGTTGGATGGTGATCTTTGATTTTCTAGAATCTCATCTAGAACCTTAGTACTTTTTTCAAATTTCAAGTTGTTCATTAGTTTGGTATTTACCTTTTCTAAGTCTTTTCTCATCGCAACAATCTCTGACTCACACTTTTCACATTCTTCTTGTTTCACCTTGAGCTGACTTCTCAACCCTTCCTCAATTCTCTTTGCTTCTTCAATCTGGGTCTTCAGGTCAATGATTAGATTCTTTGATTCTTCAAGACTCTGTGCTAACTTAGCTTCGAAAGATTGATTTTGTTCTTCATATTTCTGGAGCTGAAGTCTTTGCTTCTGATTCCACTTTTTGAGTGCTTTTATTTCACCCAACGCACAAATGAGTTCTTCTTCAAGGTTTACCTCACCTTTTTCTTCTATGTCCTCTATTCCTTCCAAATCAACTTTGCTAGTTGATGAACCTTCTTTTATAGCCATAAACAATGTTTCTTCATCATCACTGTCTGAATCACTTATTCCGCTTTCTTCGGATGAGCTGCTACCTCTTTTTGAATATAGACTCTTCTTTTGCTTTTCAAATCTTTTCTTGTCTCTACTTTGCTTGAATTCTCTTTTGAACTTGGGCTTGCTTTCTTCATCTTCGCTATCTTCCTTCTTTGGGCATTTAGCTGCAAAATGACCAATTTTACCACAGTTAAAACATTTAAATGGTAACTTACCTTTGTATCTCCCGGATCCTTTCTTTAGCTTTCGAATGAATAAAGCTTCCTTTTCATCTTCTTCGTTGTTTGATTCATCATTCGCTTCAAATTCCTTGATTGCCTTTTTCTTCGAGACTTTGAATGCGGCTTCCTTCTTTGTTGGTTTATTAGACTCGGTCCTCATTTCATAAGCCGTCAGTATTCCATGTAGTTCATCCATGCTTAGCTTGTCAAGATCCTTCATTTCTTCGATGGCAGACACCTTAGCATCAAATCTTAATGGTAAAGATCTTAAGACCTTTTGGACGATCACAGGTTCCTCAATCTTTTCTCCAAGCCCTCTTATGGCGTTGACAACTTCATCCACCCGCAGAAGATAAGTTACAACATCTTCCTCATCCTTCATTTTTAGGCTCTCAAATTTTCTCCTATGGGTTTGAAGCTTAGCTTTTCTGACCTTATCATCACCTTCATATATTGTTCGAAGTTTATCCCATATTTCCTTTGCCGTGTCACATTGCATTACCTTGACAAATTCGGACTCTGACAGACCACACAAGATTGCATTCATCGCCTTGGCATTGTTTTCAAAAGCCTTCTTACCGGCTTGGTCTGTTGGCGGCGTTGATGGAATGATATATCCAACCGCTACTGATTGCCAAATATCAAACCCTAGAGCCATCAGATAGGTTCTCATTCTTATGCTCCAAAATGCATAGTTTGTTCCGTCAAACAACGGAGCCTTGTTCGAGGAAAACCTTCTTGTACTTGATTAGCCATATGTGCTCCCGAGATCTACCTTCCAACTGTTAGATTGTTCCTGAAGGAACATGCTCTGATACCAATTGTTGAGCACAAGATAATACTGAGAGGGGGGGTGAATCAATATTATGATATTATTTCAAACTTCAATACTTAAACTTAGATTTATAATCACGAACAATGTGAATATATCAAATCAATTAAAGAACACAAAACTTAATGCAAGTAGACACGGATATATGTGGAAACCCTTTCGGAGAAAACACGAAGAAACTTCTTTCTTTATATATATTTCTCAAAAATTTGTAGGCACCAACCTACTGGAGACACCAATCCCCAAATTACAGTTTTGTAGGCACCAACCTACAGGAGCACCCACCCCTTTTGCTAAGCACCAACTCAACAAGAGACACCGATCTCTTCGAATATGAAGGCACCAACCTTCCTTACAAAATTTGCTTTCCACTTTTGAACTTTTTGCTTCCTCAACGAATAATGGAAAATTCTTCTTCTTACTTTTAGATTTGCTGTTCTAAAATTCTGCCCTTACGCTTCCTCTTCTTCTTCTTTTTCCTTAAGATATTCAACTTGAATCCATGCTTAATAAGTCTCATATGAATCTTCTTATATAGCCTTTCGTACCTTTTCGAAAAGACACATCGTTCCAACCGACACAACCTTTCCATTAACACAACTTAATTAAGTGCATTAGTCGGCTAAAACCAAAAAATAATTAATGCAGCCCATAATTATTAAATGCACATTAATCAATGCAATTAACCACTTGATAGGAGCGTTGCCCCTCCTTAGACAAATCACTGTTATCATTAAATCGCTGCCAGCCATCATTAAATCTTCTTTTTCACCATAAAACATTGCATATGAACACCTTAAAATGCGGATATCTCTCTCTTATGTATAGCTGTGTATATCTCGCTTATACCATGATAATCCTCATGCAAAAACGCTTCTTTTCATGTATTTAAACTTTCGTTTTCTACCCTTCTATACTGCTGGTTATTTCCGTTACTTTCTACCATTTCCGTCAATAATTCCGTTACTTTCTGACAGATTTCCGTTTACCAGTTCAGCACCTCTTTTGACATCAATGACAATATTTCCAACACTAATGTTCCATTTCTATTTTGCACCAAATCAACTATAATCGGAAGATGTAATGTGAAACTATTCCGTGAGCGGTTCATATGTAATCACCGAAGGAAAAATATAGTGGAAAACATGAAAGCACATGGAAAAGTAAGCGTCATGATATTTGGGTAATTGATTGTCATGAAAAACCGGAACGCCTTAGAAGGCCTCGGGAGCGGGAGCAGGAGCGGGAGCGGGAGCGGTGGTGGGAGCGGCCGCGCGCGGAAACGCCTGTGTACGGCTGCCGTGCCGGGCGTTTCCACAGCCCCTGCCCGCTCCTGGCCGCTCCCACGTTGAAAAAAACATTTTTTTAATTTTTTAAATTTTTTTATGTTTTTAAAGCCACACAACAATAAAAAATTATAAATTCTTCTAATCTAAAACCTAAAAGCTACCTCTAAACAATAAAACAAAAGAACAACACACAAACAAAACATAAAGCAAACAAACTCACATTGTGGCTCTCCAAAATTGCATTGTGCTTGTCTAGGGTTTGAGGAGCTATTGCTAAGCTTGTAGGAGTGTGAGGAGCTGCAAAGGAGGATTTGTGAAGGATTTGATTTGTGGTTTACTAAGTGAAGGTAAGTTTTTTTTTAATTTCTAGCCTTGTTCCTCTTTTTTTTTTTTATTATTTAATCTTTCACACATTACATTTTTTTGCTTATGTTCATTTTTATTTTGCTCTTTCCATTTAATTTTTTTAATTTTCATTGTTCAATCACAATGCAATTGCATGCCATTGTTTTCTTTGCTTAATTTTTTTAAACCTTGTAGGTATTTCTACAATGGCAACAAGTTCTGCTTCTTTTGGGCAATCTTTGGCCAAAGACTTTGACCCAAATTCACCGTTATGGAGGCACATAACAATAGTTCGACAACTTGCAGGTGGTGGTTGTTTTGAATGGAAATGCAATGAGTGTGATGGACTATTCAAAGGCTCTTACAGTAGGGTGAAAAGCCACTTGTGTGCCATAACGGGTAATGGTATAAGAGTATGCAGGGGGAGGAATAATGTTGGGGTGCCAAAAGCAAATGTTTTGGCATATATCAAAGAGCAGGAGGATGCAGAGGCTAAAGTGGCTATGAGAGCGGGTCATCCATTGGCCAAAAGAGGAGGTTCATCTCGTTCAGCGAGGCCTCCAGTTGCTCCATCACCTAGTGGATCCCCAATTGTGGCCATGCCACATCCATTTGTGGCTCCTATCTCCACGGATGATGATGTTTCCTTTGCACGAAAGAAAAGCAAGACAAAAGGGCCATTGGAAAAGGCCTTTCAGAATGAGAACAGGGAGATTGCAGATGAATGCATTGCAAGGTGTGTATATGCTAATGGGCTTTCTTTTAATGTTGTGAGATCACCTTATTGGCATGAGATGGTGAAAGCCATCAATGAGGCACCAAAAGGGTATAAACCACTAGGATATGAGAAGATCCGCACCACCCTTTTGGATAGACAAAAAAATATGTGGAAACCTCCTTGCAACCAATTAGGGACTCGTGGACCAAAACTGGTGTGTCCATTGTTTCTGATGGATGGAAAGATGCAAGAAACTGCCCTTTATTCAACGTGATTGCAGATGCCCTAAGGGGGCAATGTTTTTAAAGCGGTTGATTGTGAGGGGCAAGTGAAGGATGCCCAATTCATAGCCAACATTCTCTTTGAGTCCATTGAGGCAGTGGGGCCTGAAAATGTTGTCCAAGTGATAACAGACAACGCCAAAAATTGCAAAGTTGTGGGGATGCTAGTTGAGGCACGGTATGGGCATATTTTTTGGACACCTTGTCTTGTGCATTCATTGAATTTAATGCTAAAGAAAATGGCAAACAAAATAGAGTGGATCCAACAAGTGTATGCAGAAGCTGAAGAAATCCAAATGTTTGTCACCAACCACCACATGTCACAGGGCATTTTTAGATCATTCTCGCAGTTGGAGCTACTGAAGGTAAGGAAAAGCTTTATTTATTTATTTCTTTTTAATTTAAAATTTAATATAAGTTTTTTAGTATTCTTTTAGCTTTCAATTTTATAATTTAAATTTTATTTTTAATTTTTGTTCCTCGTTCTTATTAGGTTGCTGAGACTCGGTTTGCATCACACACAATCGTCTTGAGATGACTAGTGAAGGTGCGAGAGGCACTCATGAGGATGGTAACATCCAATCTTTGGTCTGTATGGAGGCAATCAAACACTCAAGGGGCTCAAAAAGTGAAGAACCTGATCTTAGAGGACCCTTGGTGGGATAGAGTGGGTTATCTGTTGAGTTTTACGGAGCCCATTATGAGCATGATCCGGTTTACTGACACGGATCAACCATGTCTAAGAGAGATATATGACGGCATCGACTCAATGATTGAGAAGATAAAAGCTGTCATAAATGCAAAAGAACAAGATCCCGAGGAAATATTTTTCAAACAAGTGAAGTCAATCCTCATTGAGCGGTGGAACAAAATGACCACCCCATCACATCTACTAGCTTTTGCATTGATTCCTAGATTTTATAGCAGAGATCCTTTCCTTGCAAGGAGGGTAGCACCATACAGGATGCGGAAGTCGGTGAGGGATATATGGCGGCATTGGCTAGGCTCTTCTCGCTCTTGAAGCAAATACAAAATGGATGCACATATGTGGTGGTACCTCCATGGTACTTCATCGGTTTACTTGCTGAACCTCTTAACCAAGGTCATGGCATAGGTAAGTTTTTAATTTTTTTATTCTCTTTTCTTTTAGTTTTTTAAAATTTAAGTTTGAGTGTTTAAATCAAGTTGAACTTTGCATTGACTTTGAAGTTTGGGTTGCTTTAATAGGTTGCAGTAAGTTCATCTTCCTCTCGAGTGCAACCGAGTACGTATAATTTCATCCACTCACGAAAATTAACAACAGTTGGGGGCTAAAAGGGCTGAAGATTTGGTATACATACATTCCAACTTGCGCCTTTTATCCCACAAGCAGCCGGAGTACAAGGAAGGGTCAACAAGACATTGGGACATTGATCCAGAGATAGTTGACTTGGATGCTTCCATTTCCCACCATGGAGCATATGATGATGAGGGGAGTTTTGTGGCACCACGAGACCTACATGCACAAGGGGGTGCAACTGGCAATGGCCTTAGTGCGAGTGGTTCGAGCCCATGTGATTCTAATGAACCACATAATGATGATAATGTAGCCGGTTTTGATCCTCTTGATGAAGAGGAATATGATGAATATTGAAAGATAGTTTGAACTTTGAATATTGATCTATGATTGAATTTAATATATCATGACATTCACATTGTGTTCGATTTAAGTATTTTAATTTAACTTTTAAGCTTTTAAGTTTCTAAGTTTTATCGGTATCCTAGCTTGTTTGTTGTGGTTATTCACTTATTTAGCTTATAACTTGTCTTTTATCTTGTCTTTCATATGCATAATATGTGGTTAATAACTTAATTCCTATTTAGAAGGCTGAAATTTATATATTTTTAATTTTTATATAGTTTTTGTACTGTCGTATCCTACGCCGTATTCAGGTCAAAAATTTTTGCCGTTTCCGCGTATCGGATACCCCGCTCGCACTCCCGAATCCAAAACGTTTCGGTAACTTAGGTTTGGGTTGTTGGTTCTCTTGTTAAACCATTTGTATGTTGTAATATCCCCTTCTCAAAAATAACAGGTTGAAGACCCTTGGCCTATTTTTGTTTCCCGATAGCTAAGGGGTAGAAAATAAGAGAAACTAACCCTAATAAATTAATTTTAGTGCTTAGTGATTTTATTATAAGCACTCTAATTATTTATTAGTCATAAAGTAATAACATAAAAGTTCACTTTATTTTTATTTCTCCTAAAGAGAAAATGCAACCCATTTGGGGGAATAAAGCAAGGGAAATAAAAATATTAAAATAAAGTGACTTTTCCCCAAGTGGTGCGAGCTGATTGGGCCTTTGTTTGGGCTCATGTGCCAATTACAATTATAAAAGGAGGTCGCCACACTTGGGAGAGATCTTTTTGCATATTTTGATATATGATTTTGGTTTAGCTGATTGCTTTTCCATTTTTACATTGAAGGACGAAAACCATTTGATGTATCTGCATTAGAAGATGAAAACCCTCTCTTGCCAAGGTTGAAGAGCAAAACTCTTCATCCTTTGTGTGAAGAATCTTTATTCAGGAGTTTCTATTGAGTTTTCAAGTACAAATTCGAATTCCAACAGTGTTTGAAGACCCTACATTGCAGATTTGTGGCATCTCCAACTAGGGTTTGAAGGGAAAGTTATGTTTGATTTTTATCTACATTTCCAGTTGTTTCTTAGAGGAGTGACCCACTTGTGGGTAAATTCTGATCACCCCAGAACACAACTGTTCCAGATTCGGTCTCTATCTGCCTTGCCATAATTTTAGAGATCATTTTTAGTTTGGTTGCATTTGATCTGGGCTTGGGAAACCTCCTTTCCAGCCATGTCTGTACGCTGAAATTCTACAGTATTTTAAAAAATTATTGCTCCTTTGTTTGGGTCAAAAGATATATATTTTTATATTCATGCATGTATGACTAATTCTGGTTATTTTTGGCAAGTATTGGGTTAAGTTTAGATCATATTCAAAGGTCCTTAATCTCAAAACCAAGATGCCATTTCTAGGGAAAATTCAGATCTGCATTTATTTCATTAATTTCTTCAATTAGTTGGCTGCCATAAATCAGGTTTTACAAGTGTTCCTTTTGGGGTTATAAATTATCCCATTAGGGACATTTTACAAAGCATGGAGCTTTCAGCTGGTCACCTTCAGCCCAACTAGCATTTGACAAACTCAAAAAGGTAATGAGTTCATGCCCGGTACTTGCTGTTCCAGATTTTTCAATTCCTTTTGTTGTTGAATGTGATGCATCCAAAGATGGTATTGGGGTTGTTTTGATGCAAAATAAGCATCCAATTGCATTTGAGAGTAGAAAACTCAAAGATGTTGAGAGGAAGTACTCCATTTATGACAAGGAAATGTTGGCAATCATGCATGCCTTGGTGAAATTTCAGCAATACTTAGTTTGTGGCAGATTTGTGGTGAAGACAGATCACAATAGTTTGAGGTATTTTCTCAACCAAACTGATTTGAATGAAAGACAACAGAAGTGGGTAAGTAAAATTCAATCTTTTGACTTTGATATTGAGTTTATGAAAGGGAAAAATAACATAGTAGTTGATGCATTGTCAAGGAAGCCATATTGTTCTATGACAAAGATTACAACAGATTGGAGGGCTGTTATAACAGCTGAATATGCAAAAAATCAGTTTGCTAGTGCTGTCCTAGAAGGGGAAATCGAAGATGAAAGGTAAAAGGTGGTTGATGGCATTATACACTACAAAAATAGAATCTATTAGATTCCGAATCCAAGGTAAAACATAAGATTTTGGAGGCTATGTATGACTCCCCTTTTGGCTGGTCATCTGGGGTACTTTAAAACATACAAACAAATTAGGGAGAAATTTGTTTGGAAAGGGCTCAAAGGAGAAGTTCTTCAGCACATCCGAGAATGCCTCACATGCCAACAAAGTAAAGGGGAACATGAATTTCCAGAAGGTCTTTTGCAGCCTTTGCCTATTCCAAATAAAAACTGGGAGAGTATTTCTATGGATTTCATTACCGACTTCCCATGGTTCAAGGTAAGAGTGTTATTTATGTTGTGGTGGATAGACTCACTAAGTATGCACATTTGTTTCCTCTTCCCACTAAGTTTGATGGACCATTAGTGGCTGGGATATTTTTAAAGAAAATTTTCAGAAAGAACATTGTGAGTGACAAGGACAGTGGGTTTATGAGTTCTTTTGGCAAGAACTCTTTAATGTTTCAGGCACTAAATTGACTCATAGCACAAGTTACCATCCCCAAATGAATGGACAAATTGAAATTGTCAACAAATGGTTAGAAAGGTACCTAAGGAGTTTTGTATCGGGCAACGATCAACTTGGATCAAGAGGTTATATTTGGGAGAGTATTGCTACAATACTTCCTATCACATGTCTATCGGTATGTCACCCTTCAAAGCCTTGTATGGTTATGATTTTTTTCTTTTGTGGATATTGTCATTCCGGATAGCAGAGTTCCAGGGGCTAAAAATTTGGTACAAAAAAGCCAAGACATCATGAAGGCACTCAAGGATAACCTCTTACATGCTCAAAATCAGCAAAAATTGTATGCAGATCAGCGTAGAGTTGAGAGGTCATTTGAGGTAGGAGATATGATGTTTTTGAGGTTACAACCCTATAGACAATCTTCCCTCAAAGGGAAAGGAGCTGAAAAGTTAAAACCAAGGTTTTATGGTCCCTACAAAGTCATAAGGAAGGTGGGAAATGTTGCTTATGAACTAGAGCTTCCGGCACAAAGTAAAATTCACAATGTCTTTCATGTTTCATGCCTCAAAAGGCATTAGGACAACACATCACTCCTATTGAGCTGCCCCCTCTTGATGATGAGGGCAAATTGGTTCTAGAACCGGAAGCCATAATGGAGGTTTGTGAAAAGAAGTTGAGGAACAGGATCATAAGGGAATATTTGGTTCGATGGAAAGGTTTACCCCTTGAGGATGCTACATGGGAAGGTGCAAAAATTTTGGAGCATCCAAGCTTGCAATTGCTTGAGGGAAAGCAATTTGGGGAAAGGATGATTTTAATATCCCCTTCTAAAAAATAACAGGTCGAAGACCCTTAGCCTATTTTTGTTTCTCGACGGCTAAGGGGTAGAAAATAAGGGAAACTAATCCTAATAAATTAATTTTAGTGCATAATGATTTTATTATAAGCACTTTAATTATTTATTAGTGATAAAATAATAAAATAAAAGTTCACTTTATTTTTATTTCTCCTAAAGAGAAAATGCGACCCATATGGGGGAATAAAGGAAGGGAAATAAAAATATTAAAATTAAGTGACTTTCCCCCAAGTGGAGCAAGCTGATTGGGCCTTTGTTTGGGCTCACTTGTCAATTACAATTATAAAAGGAGGTCTCCACACTTAGGAGATACATCTTTTTCATATTTTGATATTTGATTTTTGATTTAGCTGATTGCTTTTCCATTTTTACATTGAAGGACGAAAACCCTTTGATGTATATGCATTAGAGAACGAAAACCCTCTCTTCCCAAGGTTGAAGAACGAAAACTCTTCATCCTTTGTGTGAAGAACCTCTATTCAGGAGTTTCTATTGAATTTTCAAGTACAAATTCAAAATTCCATCAATAATTGACGACCCTACATTGCAAATTTGTGGCATCTCCAGCTAGGGTTTGAAGGGAAAAGTGTTGTGGCTGATTTTTATCTACATTTCCAGCTGTTTCCTAGAGGAGCGACCCACTTGTGGGTAAATTATGATCACCCCAGGGCACGATGCTTACGGATTTGGTCTCTATCTACCTTGCCATAAGTTTAAAGATCATTTTCAGTTTGGTTGCATTTGATCCGGGCTTGGGAAACCTCCTTTCCATCCATTTCTGTAAGCTAAAATTTTGCAGTCTTCTAATAAAATTCTAGCTCTTCTTTTTGGGTCAAAAAATATATTTTGATATTCATGCATATATGAGTAATTCTGGTTATTTTTGGAAAATATCGGGTTAAGTTCATATCACATTTGAAGGTCATTAATCTCTAAACCAAGTCACCATTTCTAGAGAAAATTCAGATCTGCATTTTATTTCATTAATTTCTTCAACCAGCTGGCTACAATAAATCAAATTTTACAGTATTCCTTATGGGGTTATAAATTATCCCATTGGGGACATTAGATATGTGCAGATTGTTAGTTGTCCTTTGAAAACCATCCTTGTTAAGGTTGTTGGCTGTCCTAAAAAACCATCCAGATCATGAGCAAGTTCTTTGAGGAAGTGCGATTGTTTTTCTCCCATGTCCGCACTAAGGGGGGAATGTTAGGAATTCAATATTCTAGTGCTCACTTATATCTACATAGTGGTAAATGTAATTATCGACGTGATGTAACTATTTGGGTGATTGTTAATAACCCATGTAAAGAGGATTGAGTGAGTTATAACCATTCACGTATATAATTGTTTATTTTATTGTTTACGTGAGATTTGTTTATTAAACGAAACTCGTGTACTTAGGGAGAATGGTTATAGGAGGTTTCCAATTTTATAGGAAACATCCTCCCTATATAATTGTAATGTATTTTGCTTTGAAGAAAATATTGAACGGAAGATTATTATTGCAGAAATGTTAAATCTATGTAAATTTGTTGTTGCTCTTTCAAGTATGGATACCTCTTCATGATGGGGGCATGCATTTCCGGGATGGAAAACTATTACCGAGATTTTGGGGATGGCTACTGAAAATAAATATAAAATAATATTTGAAAATTGAACATAAATTTTAAAATAACATTATAACAACATGAAAGTAGCTGAAATTAATTTGAAATAAGATCGTACATATATGATCCAACATTGAACAATATTGTCACATCACTCATGAGTCATTAATGTCAATTGATTAAATTGATTACAAAGCACCAATTCACCGAATTTACAATGACAATCCATCATTGATAGTTCAAGTTCACAAAATTCAAACTTCAACATGAACTTACAAGTATGAACTTATGAAGTTTTATGGTTACAAACTAAACAACGGGCACAAAAACAATGGAAATCAAAATGGTTAGGTATGTTCAACAACAAGCTCATAATTGGAGTCCTCATCGATAATCTCATGAGTTGTTCCTCATCGCGGAACTACCGCATTCATTTGGCTCCTACAATGGTCTCCCAACCAATCCTATGTGCATGTCCAATTCCTCGTCAACCTACATCAAACCTTTAGTGTAATGTCTTCAAATGGACATATTCTTACCCCAGATGGATTTCCCGCGATTCCCACTAGGGCCAAATATGATTAATCAGAAAAGCAAAAAATATCAATTACTATCAAACCGAAATTCATAATGAAATTAGGCCACAAACGAATATTTTCAAGAAAACCTAGTTCGTTGCCTTTAGGCCGCTTAGAAAAATAGTTTTTTCCACCTTAAAATACCTCCAGAAATTATGAAAATTTGTTTGCAGTAGATAATGGATAATCAAAATAGTGTCTCCAATAAGATTCAAAAAATATTAATTCTGGAATTTATTAGGGGAAAAACACAACAAAACTAGTAAATTCAATAACTTGCAAAATACTCCAAATTTTCGCCAAATGATAGCTCATATTGAAGCTTGAAAAATAAGCTTTGCAATGAACCCGAAATCAGAAATTTTCAATTTCGGAAAGACATCCAAAACGGATCTGCAATTCTAGAATAGTGTAGATAAACCCTAGCAGTAAGTGAAAGCTGGAAATACAATTTTGCCCCACTTAGGAAAAGCCCAAAAACACCTCAAAACTGATCAAACACTTCAGATTTGATCTCTCCTTGAATTTAGCTTGAAATCGATGCCCTAACAATGCAAAAACTAGAAATAGAAGTTTCAACAACACTCCCAACAAACATGCAATATTCAACCCTTGTAGGTCTTCAAACCACTCACGAACCGACAATAATAAGTCTTCAACAATCTGCTAGAAAACTACTTTGGAAAACACAGATAACTCCTTCAATCTTGATCCTCAATGGAAACCCTTGAATGGAGACTCCTTACAACATAGAAGAGAATTTTTGTTCTCCTTCTAGATCTCAAGAGAGTTTTCGTCCTCTAGAGAATACTTCAATGGGTTTTCGTCCTTTGAAGTATTTTTGCAAAGCTCGCAAGCTCAAACAAAAATCAGAATTTGTATAAAATAAAGAGATGCTTTACAAAGCCAAGTACACTTGCTTTTATAAGCAATCTTGGCTTAGTAGCCACCCACAAGCACCAATCACATCCTTTGGCCCATATTTAATTCTTTTTTAGCTTTATATCATCCCCAACATGGTTGCATTCTCCCCTAGGGGAAATAAAAACATAAAGTGACCACTTTCCCTTTTCTTTTCTAATTTCACTTTATCTTTTCTTTTCTTTTTCTCTTTTATTTCATTAAGTCATTAATAAATTAATATAAGTGTTTTTTATAAAGTTTTTTTATACACTTTATAATAATTTATTAAGACTATAATTCCTCTTTTTAACACCCCTTAGCCATCGGTAAACAAAATTGGGTTAAGGGTCTTCGAGAAGGGGATATTACAATCCTCCCTTCCCCAAATTGCTTGCCCTCAAGCAATTACAACTCTTACACCCAAGTGCCATATGCAACAGATAGAACATGTTGTAGTGCTCCACAAGTCTTGATCATGTACCTATTAAATGAGAGAGCTCTTGCCAAAATATATAGCTCTCTTGATGCTCATAGACATGAACTTGGATCAATGGTTCTGTTGGCTAGATTTTCTGCATAGCTAAAAACCTAGCGATCATGAGATAAATCTCCGTGTCGATTTGTCAATAAAATATGCTAGTATAGTTTTACTTTAACTATGCAACTCATGAACCATAGCTATATAGTTTTGCAACAAGTAAACAAGCTCAAAAGAAAAGAAATATTTAAGGAAGAAGGGAATAATAAAACACAAGGAAGAAATAGGGAAGATGTGCAACCCAATCAATAGATTACAGAGTTGATTGCATGCACATAGACGGAACCAATAGATATCAACACACAAGAATTATAAGCAAAGGCAACTTTAGATCTAGATCTAAAATAACCCAAAGTTTATAAGTAGATCTGAGATAAAAAAGTTAGAAACAAAATGCACTGTGACACAAAGTTCTCCAGAAATCTGCTCCTTTGTATTCCTTTGCTTCAAATATCTATCAGGGATTTCAGCACAAAGTCTGGAATACAAGAATGTTGCTTACAAATTCTAATCCTTAACCCGAAGGTTCTTCTTCTACTTATAGAATGTAGAAGGGAAAATACAAATGGGAAACTCAACTGAACTGGAACATAAACAAAAAGTAAAGATAACATCTGGCAATCATCCCCTTTAATTCCTCTTCAAGTGACATGCATCCGGGTCCATATTCAAACTTATACACATCTGTCACTTAACTAATAGAATCGTTCCACATAACTTAAAGTAATGGTTTCAAAACCAATAACTTTAAAGTTTTACAATTATATCTGGGAACGTGAAAATAGAAGAAGAAAGAGTAGAAGAAGAAAGACACGCCAGCTATAACATCTACATCTTCTTTTGTTTTGATACTGAATATACTTGTCGAACATGTAATTCAACATCTTCCCATCTGTCTTAGCCACAACTTCCTTTTTGTCCTGAATTGCAGTAAGCCTTCGTTCAATACCCTGATACATGCTTCCACATCCTCCAAGCTAGGCCCAAACTTCTCAATATCTGACTGCAATGCCACCACTTATTGATGGAATTCATCGTGAAAGGCCTAACAGCTCCATCAATTCTCCCTTGCACCATCAGAAGAGATCCTTCCAGGGAATTAGGCACTTTGCTAGGAATGGTCCTTGTGTATGAAGTAACGTTCCCGACCACTTCCTCATTAGTGAAAGCAATGACATTGTCTGGTAAAGATGATGCCATACTCTCAAGTGTCTACATCCTTTTCAGCATAATTCTGCAGATCTCCAAACGGAAAGATACTACAAACTCAAGTGCTTCCCCTTCTCAATTGATCCGTCAGGCACAATCCGTTCCACAACCAACACTTCTCTCGGCAACTTATTTATTTCGGCCAAAGTACTCAAGTTACTCTCAGCAACTGTGTTCATATCTATCGTGCTTGTTACCAATTGCTTTAGCTGATCTGATGCATCTTTCATAACCTTTAGGCGGGCTGGCACCTCTCCGAGTTGTACAGAAGCTTGACGAATGATCAGACTTTTCCATTCGTCGATAGCTTTAACCTGGTTACTTGCATCTTCCACTTCCTGCATCAGATGATCACTCACCTGCTTTTGTGCTGAAATTGGCTGAGTGGAAGATTTAGCAACCTTGGCAATGATCTCGCACAACTGAGATACCTGCTTCTGAAGTTCAACTTTCTCCGCCTTTTCTTTGTCAAGCCTAAGGAATAGAGCATCTATCAATGTCTGCGTGTCTGCTTCATCCTTTCATAGTGCCTTGACTTATGGGTACTCTAGCTAATTCTTATATATCTTCTACCGTGAGCTCATCCTCCTTCCCTTCTGCCGGAACTGACATCTCAGTGAACTTTTGTCCCGATTCCTCAATGATCAACCTTGAAGTTATCTTAGCAACTTTAGGTTTTCTATTTTTTCGCCTAGATTTAGGAGTAGGCTGCAGTCGTGTTTCTCCGAGTTGATTTCCTCTCTAGCCTCTGGAACCAACTGCGAAGTCAACCATTCTGAGAAATTACTTCTTAGAGAATGAGAAGTTGCTGAGTGTACCACTATCTTGCGCTCTGATTCCTCTCCATTTGAAACCAAGCTAAGTGTTGTGGCTGCCATCCTCTCGAGTCATCCAAAGAAAAAGCTTTTTCAAATTCTCGCCATCTGCAGCTTGATGTTTCTTGAAGAGGTCTTTGAACGGAGTGGTGAGGAGAAAAGATGAATGTTGCCAAATTCAACGAAGGAATGGCGGATCCTGTTGAGGTGTGACAATCGGTGAAGTACTTGATCTTTGAAGAAGTCGGAACTAGCATCATAGCGCAGTAGAGACGTGATCTTCTCTTTCGAATGAGACCTTCTGTCCACTTTAATCTTTGTAGGCCTTCTGCTGCTTTCTCCTTCGTGCTTCCTCTTGAGGGAATCTCCTGTGTCGAAGTTGCCCATGATTTGATTCAATGCTTCATCAAGGCAATATCCCTTCATCAGCAACCAGTTTGAAGTATTGACTAGAACGGCGGTAGACCTTTCCTTGATCGTATGGCAGCCACCTACACTCTCCTGAAGTACAGACTCTATCTCCTCCCATCCGATGGTATGTGTCAAGTAACACAAACCCATCATCTTTAAGATCCGTAGGTATCCGTGCTAATCCAAAGTCAAACACTTGCCGCGCTGATAACCTGCTGAAATCTTTCTTTCTAACCTCGTACTCGTTTCTGCACTTCATCCAGAAATCTTCCAATGAAGGCACATGCGCATACTCTTAGGAGATTGTCTTCCTTGCCACTCCAAATGGATCGAAGTTCAGCCGTGTTGGGAAGAACTCTTGCTCGTACTCAGAGAACATCTCTGCTTCAATTCCTCGGGCCTTATGAATGCTCTGCAGCTATAATGGCCCACAGTGATCGGGAAGAACCTTGTAGACTTGTGCCGTTTCGACTGTAGGTCATGCATCTCCACGAGTTGTCTGCTCAGTTCCATGATGACCAATCTATCACTCGGGTATCTAGGCAACTTAACTGGTTCTCTGAAAAGTGGTGACCACGAGGTATGTAAAATCCATAAACCGGATAAAGATATCATCAATCTTGATCTGACCTCCCACACTTCCTTGCTCACCCTGTTGGCCTTTAGATCGCCGTCCAGCCTGCAAATGAATCCGTAGAAGAATCCATCGTTGACCACCTTGTAATCTTTCTTACATGCAGGTACAGTAAGTTGTGGGTAGCACTCGAAAATAGGGTCCTTGGAAAGAACACCACATCTATCTAGCTTGGAGAAGATCCCTGTGAAGTTGCTGCATAAACCAAATACGAAGTCATTTTGAAGTTGTAAGTACGCCTCACATTCCGGAGCTGCTCACCAATGTTGTCGCTAATGATTTCCGACCAATTGATTATTGAATCTGCTTTGTTGATTTCAATGGTCTTGATGAAAGCATACATCCATGCACGAAAGTTGTGAGCGTTCGCTTCGCCATTTATCTTGCATAACAATTTGGCAATATCATCCACCTCTTGTACCAGATTGGATCATGGAAGAGTTCTCGGGAACTTGGAAGGAGATCTGAGCTTCTTCATGTATCTGTTGTTCATTATGCCCATGCAATCAACTTTATGTTTTTCCCATCTGTTGTCGGCATCCTATATGCTAATAGTAGTCACCACCTTTTGTGCCGGAATTTTCAAACAATAATTGATGAACTATGCGTCCAACCGGATTATTGTTTTCCCCTGCACATCTCGGACTAATCTGGATAATGGATGGTAAGACCTAGCACACTCCATGACGAACTCTGGCAACTGGGCTATGAATGGAAATGCTGCAGCTCGAATGATTCCACTGCTTTTGACTGCACACATGAGGGAAGTCTTTCCAGCTCTGGATCTGTCAATCAATTCGGAAAGAGGTTCCGGACCTAGATCTGTATCTCCAATGTCAACAAACTTAGAAGTGATGCATGACTTTGTTGTGCTTTCTTTTTCATCCCTCTTTGCCATGGTCTGTATCTATCTTTGTCTGAGCAATTTTTTTCTCTTTTATTCGGTCGAATTCTTCACAACCGGTGCAGATCTAGATATTTCTTCAGATTCAAAGGATATGTTCAATGTATTGGACATTGATTTAAGCTCCCTTTCTCTTATAAAAACACCTGTAATGAATTCCTGCAATTAATTCAGACAAAGATGGCAACCGGAACATGAACACTGGATTTTAATTATAAAAATCTGCATATATCAAGCCTGTTGCCCCAAAATTTGATGTTTTGTTTGCATGCAAAGCAAACATGAATTTTATCAACTTCACCTGAGCACCTGTACCACTATGCAGAAAATTATTCAGACACAAATCAAGCTCCTTCAAACCTAGGCGCCAAATTTTGAAGCTTCCAGACAGTAAATACACCTTCGAGCAAAATTCCTCTTCAAATGGGGCGCCAAAATTGTCTGGGCTGCACTTCCTTGCTAAAGAATTAATTAATTCATCCTTATGGCAGCCCATGCTTATATAACCCTCATCATTCTATAATTAATTATTGCCCCTCCTATTCCTAGCAATTAATTAATTAACAAACTTTTCTCTTCAAATGGGGCACCTATTTTGTGCATGCTCATGGCTGCCATTAAATAAATTAAATTTATTTAATTTTAGCTCTCTACTTCCAGTTCACTTAAGCTTCACAGTGTGCTTTGACCTCATCCACTAAAAATAGGAATTAATTACATCAATTAATACTTTAAAAGTATTATTCTTCTTCCAAATGGGGCACACTTTTTGACATGAAGGGGCTGCATTAAATAAATAATATTTATTTAATTTTAGAATTCTAATTCTAATTTCCCTTTATCTTCTTCACCCTTGTTGACTTTTCCTCATGCTTGGGCGCCAAATTTGGAGAAATAATTAATTAATTAATGCATTTAAAGCTGCCCTTCTTTCCCAAAAGGGGTCGCACTTTTTGACATGAAGGCATTTCTATTTTTAAGAGCTAATTTTCAATGGGATTATTCACCCTACACCGCAGCTCCAAAAATCCCATGATCCACTTAAGTTGTTTGACTTTCATAATGGGATTTTTACCCTACAAGGCAGGTAAGAAATCCCAATAATGCCTTCAAGTGATTTTCTTTTATTTCACAATGAGAATTTTCACCTGCAAGGCGGATAAGAAATTCCCGATCGCCTCTTGCCTCTAATTTTCTCATGACTTAAGTGGCGTTGCTTCCATGGGAAAAAGCACCCTGCTAGGCAGGTACAAAATTCTCACCTGCTTGCTGCTACCAAAAATCCCATTGTAGCTTAAAACCTTCTTTTTCCAAAAATGCGGCTTGGCCAGAAGAAGTTTTTTCGTGCATGACTTCGTCTTTTCAGAGAGAACCAGACCTCCTGTGACAAATTCCTTCTGGCATAACGTCCATAGGTGATCTCCGGATGCTCCGGTAACAAATCAGATTAAGCGTGCAAAAGAATTGACCTAGAGAAATTTCACAGAAAACAAAACGAGAAAACACCAAAAACACAAAACGTTGCCAGAAGTCACAGATAAAGCCCAAGATTCATTCATGGTTAAAACCCTACTGGTTTATGAGAATGTTGACATGTAAGACCACAACAGAGGTTAAACCGGAGCACAATTTGCCTCAAATGGGGCTCAAAATAATTAAATACAAATTTCCTGAGCAAACCCCAACGACAAAATATAACGATTTTGGGCATCTGGGTATTTGGCAAAATTGGCTAATATGACTCTCTGGGAATATCCTGACACAATACAGAAACTTTCTGGCAATAAAAACACAAAACGACCTATTATTTTAAAAGTACGAAATTTTTTACATGGGGTGGTCTCAGATCTCAGGGTGAAATCTGGGGACACTAGGTTCAACATACTCCATATAGTGAACTTGCTCCTTTATCTTATCATGCTTCTCCAACACATGCTTATTAGCTGAATCAAGAACAATATGAAGGAAGAATGTGGTTGTCGTAGCTAACATACCTTGTAACTTGATTAGGGAATAATCATTTGCAACCATCCAAACATGTGCATGTTGTCCAATAGGATAGAAATATGGTAGCGGTATAGGAGAAATAAAAAAACTCAAAATATGGTAACCACTCTCATACCTTAGGATGCCAAAGTCATGACTGCTCCTTGAATTCAACTCCTCTTCATTAACAACAGATTGTACCTTGTTTCTTTGAAGACTTTGAGGACCAAATGCCCCCACTAACCCTTCCAGAGGTTCCCCCATGTTGCTGATATAAAAATCAGTCATTGCGTTTATGAATAAAGCTTTATCATCCCTCTTTATGACTGCTGTTATGAACAGTCCAGCAAGCTGAAGATGATTAAAAATATTTTCTTGCCCTTTTTAGTAATCAGAAAATCAACGTTAGTACCTTGAGAGGTACTCTCCCTTCTTGCATTGAAGTCTCCTAAGAAGAAACCATGCTTGCCCACACTTGTAATCCCAAAAGACAATTTTGAATTCCTTCTTTCCCTTATGAAATCAGTCACAAAGTTTTCAAAATCAGAATTGGTAACTTTGGACAAATGCAACATATTACCTGGATCCCATACCTTATAATGCCCATGAAGGTCTTCATCACTCTTTTGTCTTCATGATGATTTGACTTTGATGTACCAAATCCTTAGCATTCTTATCCACAACAGGTTGAATACCATCATGATAAAACTGCTGTAATGATATAGGATGAAGATGAAGAAATAAATCCTTGCTACTCCTAACCTCCTTATAAAGAAGATCATCAAAAGGTTTACCTTCTATTGCTGATTTAGAAACCTCCAAAACAACACCATCCCTATTGTGACTCATGATTTCAGACACAACACAAGAATCAACACTCTTCACAATTTCATGCCCATCAATACTATGGCTTGGTAAATCCATCCCATATGACAATGACTCATTAATATGTACCTTTGGAACTGAAACATATTTTTCAACTTTGCATCCAACAATCAGTGTTTGTTCCTCACTAATACAATTATTTTTCTCATTAGAAGTTATACCTTTTTTCCTTGAAGCCTCTTCTTCTTCACTTTGCATGGTGGAATATTACATGGTGGAATTTTCTCTTGTTGATATCTTCTATTTTTCCTTGGTAATTTTCTCTTGTTGATATCTTCTATTTTTCCTTGTGCCTTTACTATCTTTCAACTCACAAAAATCTTCGAAGGTCAACATAGCTCTTACCTTGGAACTGAGTGTTGCATACTCTTTTCCCCATATCTCCATGTCATCATCCTCAACTGGTTGTTCCTCCTTTTGGAGAAACTTGGCTCGAAAATGCAGTGAAGGCTTGGTTGAGGTCTGGCTGGTCCAAGAGAGCTTACTTTACCATTGTTGCCTTGATTTCCTTGAGAGCTTGGTCTGATAGTACTCATCCCCTGTATAGATCTGCTCAAATCAACAATGGCTCCTACAACGAAGTATCTTAGATCTCTCTGAGTATCCAATCAACAGGTTTGCAACTCTTTGTTGCCTCTAGTCAACACTTCATTCAAAACGCTCCTCTTATGTTCTTCCATGGTCAACTTCTTCGTATTCATATATGATTTTTTCTCTTCATAGGCTACGCAAATACACTGCTCTGATACTACCGTGTAAGTCCTCAAATACACATTCTTATCCAAGATGGATTTCCTGCAATTCCCACTAGGGCCAAATTTGATTAATCCAAAAAGCCAAAAATCTCAATTACTATCAAACTGAAATTCATAATGAAATTAGGCCACAAACTAAATATTTTCAAGAAAACCTAGTTCATTGCCCTAGGCCAGCGATTTAGCAAAAATGGTCTTTTCCACCTCGAAATACCTCCAAAAATTATGAAATTTTGTTTGCAAGTAGATAATGAATAATCAAAATAGTATCTCGAATCAGATTCGAAAAAATATTAATTCTAGAATTTATTAAGGCAAAAACGCAGCAGAACTTGTAAATTCAATAACTAGCAAAATACTCCAAATTTCTGGACAAATGATAGCTCATACTGAAGTTTCAAAAATAAGCTTTCCAATGAACCCAAAAATCAAAATTTTTCAATGGCAGGAAGACATCCAAAATGGATCTACAATTCTAGAACAATGTAGATAAACCCTAGTTGTATGTGAACGCTGGAAATACAATTTCACCCCACTTAGGAAAGGCCCAAAAACAACTCAAAATTGATAAAACACTTTAGATTTGATCTCTCCTTGAATTTAGCTTGAAATTGATGCCCTACCAATGCAAAAACTGGAAATGGAAGTTTCAGCAACACTGCGAACAAACATGCAATATTCAGCCCTCGTAGGTCTTCAAAACAATCACGAATCGACAACAATGAGTCTTGACAACTACTAGAAACCACAAATAACTCCTTGATGTTGATCCTCAATGGAAACCCCTTAATGGAGAATCCTCTCAACATAGAAGAAGAGTTTTTGTTCTCCTTCTAGATCTTAAGATGGTTTTCATTTGTTGAAGTATTTTTGCATAGCTCTCAAGCAAGACAAAAATCAAAATTTCAATAAAATAAAGGGATCCTTTACAAAGCCAAGTAAACTTGCTTTTATAAGCAATATTGGCTTAGTAGCCACCCACAAGTACCAATCACATCCTTTGGCCCATATTTAATTATTTTTTAGCCTTGTATCATCCCCAACATGGGTCGCATTCTCCCTAGGGGAAATAAAAACTTAAAGAGACCACTTTCCCTTTTCTTTTCTAATTTCACTTTATCTTTTCTTTTTTTCTTTTTTTTTTAATTAAGTCATTAATAAATTAATAAAAGTGTTTTTATAAAGTTTCTTATTTTTATTTTTTATTTTATGCACTTAATAATAATTTATTAAGACTATAGTTCCCCTTTAAAACCCCTTAGCCGTCAAGAAATGAAATTGGGCAAGGGTCTTCGACCAAGAAGGGGATATTACATTTAGGCTCTACATTCCACCCAAGATGTTGGATTCTCTTTGTACACATTTTTTCTTGCAATCATGCAAATGCAAGCCTCTATGAACAACAAGCTTCTCCGCTCTCATAGAGGTAAGTTAATTCCTCTTTACAAATTGGATCCAACAATATGTAGACCAATTCCTCTTAACAACAAATAAACTAGAAACCTGTAAAAAGAGGCAAATGGCAAGTGTTCCTAGCAATGAAGGTGGCCCATAGAAACGCCACCATTTCACTAGTTAATCTTGTGTCATGGTGTGTAAATCTATCTTAGTTGACCTATTATAGCCTTGAAGTTTTTGCGTTGTCAAAGGAGACCAAAGGAAGACATTTCCTCCCATCCCCGAAATGTCTTGGACATATGGGTAAGAGAACGATATGGGGCGAGAGGGCTTTGGGAGGAGATGTTTCCTCGCCTAACAATAAATCGATCATGTTACAAAATTCCTAGCGTAGATAGCTATAAATTTGAATTCTTTGTTGAAAATGATCGATGTAGACAAATTGACACTTACAAAAAGAAGAGCTTTGTGCCTTGACCCTCTAACGGCCATGTTAAAAGGCATCAATTTTTTTAATTAATTCTTGACAATCTCCATTACATAACCATTACCCACTCGGCTGCTTGAAGTCCACCAACCAAGTCCAGGGGAATAGTAAAGGGGATCAAAATAGGTTTTTCACTATTCTGGAAGTCTCGCAATGAGGGGATGGCGGGGGGATGGTGGCGGGTCATGGCGGTGGAGCGGCGGGGTAGTGGCACAAATATATATAGTACTTGAAAAATTAGATATAAAAATGTAGAAGGAACAAATAATGAAACTTTGAAATACTAAACACATTGCATTGAACAATGAAAATGTCAAATATTAATATATTAAAAATTATATTCAAATGAAGATTACATCCAAAATTCAAATATAGTCGACCCGAATGGCTCAAAGCAAAGAAGACTTGGCACTTGCTCTAACTCTTGTTGTTACTTGTTGCTAATGTTGTTCCTCTTCCCTGCTAATGCTCTCACTCTTGCTTGCTAATGTTATTTCTCTCACTCTTGCTTGCTAATGCTTTCACCCTTGCTTTGATTTTTATTGTGATTTGGAGTGAGTGCAACTCTTATTTATAGTTTTTATGGAGTTCTTAGGGGTGGTTGGGGCTCATTGAGTATTAGGGTTAGGGTTCGGGGCAAAACTATAAAACAAAATGATTTAACAAAAAAAGTTTTTGATAGACTTGTGCCTCTAGGGACGACTAGGAGTCTCGGGACGTTTGGGAATCTCTCGGGATGCGTTGAGAGACAACTAGAAGTCTCCGAGACGTCTCAAAAGCATTCCCACTTTGAGGGAAACGTTTGAGGATGTCCTCGTGGAGTTGTTGGCAGACGGAGGGGGACGCCCCCTGGCATCCCCTAGCTTGGGAGACATTTTGAGTTTCAGGATGGTTGTTTGTGGGGGCACACGTTCCCATGAAACACTATATATTTTTACTTCTTGCAATCTCCATTACAAAATCATTACCCATTGGGTGCTTAGGAGTCCACTAGCCAAGTCTAAGGAGATTAACTAATATTCCTTGCTGCAACAAGTAGTAATCAATATTTTTGTAGTTTCGATTTACCAAGTTTTGAGGTGTTGCATAGGGTGCATGAATCTTGCAACCTCTTGGCAAGTATAGTTGAGGGTTACACACTATCCTATGCATCCCATTGTATTCAAATATTCTGAAGTATTGTACTTTGCAAATCAGATAGAATTGATGTTTATTATACCATATATAGATATGTTGAGCATGTGGAATTCTTTCCTATCATTTCATCCTATATTTACTTCAACAATCGTATTTATGGTGTTAATCTATGTGAAGCATTTATTTATTCAATACAGATATTTACATTTGTTAAAGTTGAATGGGTTGACCTTTATGATAGCATTAGGGTTTCTAATTATTATCCAAATTACATATTTAAGCCTATTAGTAGATTATTTTGGTGACATGAATCTTGTGAGAAAAATATCCAAATTAGTAAGGTATGGACTCTTAAGGACTACCTTAAAGTTGATTTTGTTTGTATACCATCTTAGATAGATCTAAATTGGTCTCATCTTTTGATAGCACATAGCTTTCTTCTAGTAATTTAAATACATAATTGTTGTAATGATGGTCTGCTTAGAGGCCGTAACTTTTGCAATTAAATATGTTTCATTTTCCCAACAAGGTTATATTTTGTAATGTCCCCTTTTTCGATATGAGAGCCTAAAAATGAACTTCTTGCCATTCCCTTTCCGTGGCAAGGAAGTTGAATGAGCTAGGGAAGGAATTGCATTTTTCTTTTCTATTTTTTTAATGTTTTTCGTTAGTGTTTTCTTCATTAAAGAAGGTCAGTTGGCTTGGAGGAGTTTAAAGGCAAAATAAAAGATTAAATAAAGCCCAAAGGAGGTCAATCTTGCCTATTTGGTCTTTGGTGCCAAGATTGGGCTATTTAAGGAGACTAATGACTTCATTTGCACACATCTACTTTTGGCGAATTTTATCTAAACTTGATCTTGGGCTGTTTGCTCATTGTCATTCCACTTTTGGGCGAAAATCCAATTGTGTGGCTTTTCCAAGAAGGACGAAAACCCTTCTTGTGGCTGGTTGGAGGACGAAAACCCTCCATTCTTGGTTGAAGTGAAGTCATCTTGAAAACCTTTTGCAGATTTGGGCATTGGAGGATAAAAGAAGATATCTACAAGTGTTTGCATGTATTTATGAGCCCTTCCTAGTTGGAGCGACTAGGGTTTGTTAGCATCTAGGTGCCTTCTAGGGCACGAAAATCAGATTTGCTTTCATATTTGGATTCCTCATAATTTATAAGGCTGGAAACAATCATATTTTGTGGAGTTTGGGGTTTGGAAACCCTTCGTTTCATAATTTCTTTGAGTTGTACTTCTGTTGCAATTAATTAATTTTCCAGTTGTGTTTTCATTCAAGTTTCATATTGGAAAGTGGTTTAAATACATCCTAAAATATCTATCTATATTTTGGTTGGATGATTCTATGAGTTTCAAGTGATTTTCCTTCATTTTTGGACTGCTGATTTCCAGCTGTCATACATTTCAGTTTGCTGGTCAAAAATCAGAGTTTAATAATATTGGGGTTTGTGTGATTTCCTCCTTTTCAAATTTAGTCCCAAAAAGGGACAACATTTTTGGTGATGCAAATTACTAGGTGTGGAAATTGAAACACTACTCTTGAAATTTAAAATTTGTTTTTATTTGTAAATAACCTTATTTAGATCCTTGAGGGGTCTATAGTTTGATGGTGTCTCACTTTATGGCTATTGCATATATTTTGCAATGCACAGTTGTTGGGATATGTATCCCTATCCTTAACATAGGATTAGAGTAAATGTAGGCTATGTCACAAGGTTCTCCAAATTTTATCAAAAAAGTTCGAATTTTGCCAAACTTTACTCTCGTCAAACATCAACTTGAACTTTATCCATTATTTTTGAATGACGATTTTTTTACAGGATTTTTCATTATTTTACAAATGTGTGTATATATACATATAACGATTGAAATTAGTGGACAAAAAGCTCTCTCCACAAGTTTATGCACTTTTTTCAAAATATAAAAAGATGGAAAAAAAATTGTTTGAACTTAAAGACATTATTTTTCTGAAACTTTATCCCTTGGTGAGCTTGAACCAAACTTTATCCCCATCGAACATAAACGCGAACTTGAACCTTGTAAGACTTAGGATGTAGGCATGGCTACCCATTACCAAAGCGTATGATGGGTGCACCCATAATATTTGTATCCGTCCCTGAGTGCCTTGAAAGCTGCACCTGATGAGACCTACACTTGCACAAACCTATGCATCCTACAGTGTAAGTAATTTAACACAAAAACTTAATGTTTGAAATAAACAATCCATACCCTTAGCTCATCTCAACATCGGAAAGGACACCTCTACAAGGTCATTATCTTGTACTGTCAAGTTGTGGTTCGTTTTTTTTAATAAACTAAATTGCAAGTTATGTTCCAACAAGGATTCAGGTGGATAAGGTTTTACTTATCTTATTCTCAATATAATATAGAAAAAGAAAATAAGTCAAGAGTTCAACTATATTTAAATCATTCTAAAACTCCCAATCAAAGAATGTTGCACACAAATACTCTTAAAGACGCTGACTTCATAAAAATTGAGTTAATCATTCTGTTAAAGTGCCTACGAAAAATTTTACCATGTACTAACCTCACAATGTAATCAGCC
This sequence comes from Taxus wallichiana var. yunnanensis, assembly GCA_018340775.1. Classification (NCBI taxonomy): domain Eukaryota; kingdom Viridiplantae; phylum Streptophyta; class Pinopsida; order Cupressales; family Taxaceae; genus Taxus; species Taxus wallichiana. Next base: position 963,874,560 of record CM031239.1, read on the forward strand.
AAATTGTGCACCAAAGCAGGAACTAAGATATCAAGCATTTTTGCAACCTGAACCAAAATGGTAGAAAACAAAAAATTATATTGACCATGAATCAAAAACTAAGATCAAAGCAACACACAAGTATAGATGTTCCTGGATTGCGAAAGAAATGAGTACTTGAAGCATTTCTCGTAACAAAAGCAATGTAAACTCAATTTTTTTGGATTAAAAAGTGTATTTCTATTAATCATACATAATATCCAATGCTGATCATACAAAAAAGCGGGTGGCTTGGCATGACACCCAGGAAGACAAATCAAAGTTATATAAACCTGAGATCAAAACAGATCACCAGCAATGTGAACTCAAATTTTAACTCCTAATATTAAATAAAAATTCTTGGAACAAGGCAACTAAAATAAGCTACAAAATCAAAGTTAGATCTCAACCAAAAGGAGGAGAAAAGAAAAATTAAGCTAAAGAGAAGATAACAAAAACATTTGTTATCCTCGCCTTTTAATTACAATTTAATATGTGGTTTTTCATCAGAATGTAATTAACCGGCCCAAATTAAATCACATTCACTAGGGCCCGCTTACATTGTAAGCATAAATGGTGCAACATATGGTTTGCAAATATTCTAAATACTTAATTTGGACTATTTTGCATCTTGTAAAGCAAAAACCTGATATAAGATGTAACAAGTTACAGGACCTTCCAAGATGACTAATGTCAGAAATATGTGTTACTTTATAACAGTCAACTCAAAGGCTACATGGTCATGAGAACAAATTCTAATTGTTTTAGGCTTTCATGGTGGTCGTTTTTTAATTCGGTGCTTCTAGGATTCCTGTGTGAGAATAGTGACCCCAAAACAACAAAATTAAAGAGCAAATATTGTTAGAAAAGTATAAGCCAATCTCCTGGAATGAACAAATTCTTGAAATATGAGCGTGTGTGCAAGCGTACACTTGCAAACATGAATTCTCAATTGTTGGGAACAGTAACTAGAACATAAAAAATCAAACAAATGCCACATTGTTAAAAGACGAATCTCAACCAAAACAATAGGTTTACCGTTTTTCAATAAATTGAAATATGAGAAGTCACTAGTGGACAAAGATAGCCAATAGACTACAAAAGTACATTGAACAGTGCTTTGGAAATTTCTAACACATCACTAGACAGCAATACCGAAAGTGTTATGATAAATTCAACAAAACCATAAATACAATGAGGCAAAAAAATATTATACAGAAACCAAAACGATTGAAAAGAAATAAGACCTAAAAAGGTAGCATCCAGAAAAATTTCTATCTATAGCATTAACTAACAGATCTTTGTACATAAAGTATGGCACATCTTATCTGATGCCCATTGATTTTGACAACTTTGTAAACAATGTTATGCTTGCAACACCTCTACTTTGCAAACACTCTGGTGCTTACAACACATGTCAGTATGTACAATCACCTAAAAGACAGATCAAAACCAAAAGCACACTTCCCCACTATGAATTGAGAGGTTAGAAGTCTATGCAGCATAAACACGACCAAATAACCAGTCCACTCCTCAACAATGATATCAACAAATAAAAACCAAAATTTGGTACATGCAGAAATAACACCCAAATCTACACAAAAACACCAATAAATCAAAACCCAATCTACAGCTAGTAGCAAACTCAAGATAGATGAGTCTTCTAGTTCTGTAAGACATGTCAATCATGGTGCTCTATTGACTACAAGATGTGACATTTATGTCTCCAATAATATTGGCAGCATGACAGTATGGTATGACTACCATGGTGTTTAACAATGACTACACCTTTTCCAGATCAAGATAAAACTAGAGTGTCAAGTACCATCGAGATTGCACCCTTTATGCATTAAAAGCCTAATAACTCTAATCAAAGTGATTATTCAATGCATTTCTCTACAAACTCAAATGTGTGACTCCATAGCCAAAAACTAACCCTTCTCGATGGCCTCAAAATGTTTCAAAACCTTTAAAACAAATGTTTACACACCTATCTTCATGTAAGACGTGTTATAAGATGTAAAAAATAAGGAACAGAGAAATCAGAATGCACGCATACTAGTTTGTGTGTCAGTCATTTTACTATGCAGGAGATAGTTACGAAATGGCTGGCATGGTTACAACCGTGCATTTACTAATATATAACTAATAGAGACTTAATAATAAATGTTAAGTCTTATATTCTAATACCCCTCTTAAGGCTAACACTACAAAAGCAAAAAGAAACATACTAACCAAACATTAAAACTAAGCCAAACAAAACCACGCATTATTCAAAACCTCTCTCTTTGAAAACAACTCTTTAACCAAATAGAACTCCACTAAGTTGTCTTGTAACCTTCATAAAGGTGTAGCTCTTGAGCTGAATTCTTGAGTTCCCGGATTCTCGCTTCCCCAAACTCCCAAATTATAAACCTCCAAATTAATTGACAACCATCCATGTTGAGCTACATCCACGGTTTGCCATCAAGTTATCTCACGACTCTAGTAAGGGCATAATTTCCAAAACCCACAAACTCTTGAATTGGGAAGCACTCCATGCAGACTTTTATCTACACCATATCCCCTCATGTCTTCAAAGTGTGGGCTTCTTTATAATACGTATTCTTCATTAGCAAAAGTTTCGCCATTTAGCTTGCCTTCGACTTTTTCCTTGCTATAAAACCTGGAAGTGACTAGTGCATGGTCATCTTGTGGGTATGTTGTAATATCATGGGTAAAACCGAGAAGGGGAATACATATACCACTTTGTATAATAAGTTCTCCATCCACAATCATTATGAGGCCTACATTGCTTGCCCACTTGATGCATCTTTAGCTCTGGAATGAAACTAATTTCTGTTGCATATTCTATCAACCCACAAAACATAGCTAAAGCGTAAGGCTTGTTGATAAGCAATGCAAAAATATGTGTCTTCTTTGCTGGAATGTGCCCTTTGAATCTGGTTCAAAGTCATCAATGACAAATGGTGTTCAAAGTTGATGGCGTTTTTATTCTATGACTTCATGACACTCCTTGACTATGAAAAATGCTCGAAAAAATGCCCTCGCAGCTATATTTTCCTCCCTAGCTCCAATATTTTCCTTTAACTGTGATTTTTCACTCTCACCGGTTCACGACTATATTCCTCCTTTAGACGAGTCTAAAATTCATGTATTTCTTCTTCACGGTCTTTTGTCTTTTCCCTAAACTTTGTAATAACACAATTGTGTTATTCTATGTCGTGCCCTAAGCACTTCGATTTAATAAACTAGGGAACATATCTCATTTTTGCTTGTGGTTCCCAAAACAAAGTCGAAATGAAGAAATTCGCGATTATTGGACATCTTTTCGACTCGTGCCTACGTAAATGCTTTGCAAATGCTCGCGATTAACAATCTTTGTCTTTTCTCTTCTCAAAATACCTCCTTACATCTTTATCCTTACTTGTTCGGCTCTCATACCAAAGCTATAAGATGTGTACAAAGAAGGAATGAAGAGAAACCATGATACAAGCATAGCAGATTGTGGTTCAAAATTGCACCTTACTCTAAATCATGGGAGACCTAGAATTTTTAAGCAACATGGAACTGTCTCCCAAGTGTGGGACTTGCATATTGAGACAAACCTCTAGAGAAGGTTGGTTCCTCTACCTATCTAACCTAATGCTAACACTACTCTAAGCTAACCTACACTAACACATCCAAGGGACCAAGGAGAGAGAGGGAGAGAGAAATGCGTAATGAAAAACCAAAGGTAGAAGGGAGAGTGATAGCAACAGAAAGAAGGGGTGATCCCTCTCCACAAGGGGAAGAAAGGGAAGAAAATGCAAGAGAGAAGGGCAAACAAACGTGCCACAGACCCAAAACCGCACCAACTAACCCTTTCCACACATTAACGACACACAAAAATGGAAACCCTGCAAGTAGAAAACAAACACAACATACCGAGAAAGAATGGAGCAGCAAGATGCAATAAACACGAGTATGCGGCAAAAAAGCCACGAACACAAGATGTTATTGCTTAAACGATGCACAAACCATTACATTCATGGAAGAGGGTGACAATACATTGCAGAGGCCAAATCTGAGGTTTGAAACTCGCTGGAAGTCGACCACCATTTTGGCATGGTGTCGTTACAACAAAGAGGGATCTTGTTTTAATGAGAGTGAGCCTCATACTTATAGAAAATGGGAGAAGAAAGAAGAGGGAAAAGAGAGAGCATTGTGCTAAAACCTCACACCAAACGCCAAACACCAATCAATTCCTGCCAATGCACATGGCTTTGACATGGTCACTTTCCACATCATTTGATTTGCAGGATGAGGTGTGGGTGCCATTCATCATTAAATTTGATGGTTGAAGCCGGTTGGGCGCTTTAAACAAGTGAAACTACCTTTTTCCATATAAACCATGTTTACACCATTGACCCCAAAACTCCATCAAATTATGATTTTCTTGATGCCAAAAATGAAACAATTAATGATACCTTTCCAATGCCACCAATTTCATGCAGTTTGGAGCACTCAACTGCGTCGAAAGTTATTGTCGAAAAACCTTTACCGCTTTGTTTCGCGGCTCTATAATGTCCCTTTTCTCCAAATTCGAAGGCAAATTGGATCTTCCGGCTATTCTTTTTCATGGTCGAGTTGAAGAAGATAAGGAGAAAGCAAATAATATGTCTTTTAATATGTTTTTAGTGTGATGGACTCAACTATATGGGTCGGCCTTGGTGTTTAAGGCAAAATAAATAATTATAAGGGGTCGGCCAAGGCATAATAAATGGATATAAGGGAAAGGTCATGTCTTTTCAATTTTGGCACCACCCTTAGAAATTAGTATAAATAGGGGTGAGAGGGTTCATTTGGAGATATCGACTTCACTTGTAAAAATCAGATTTTGAGAGAGAACTCTCATATCTTTCCAATTGGGACGGAAACCCCATTTGAGGTCCATTGTGAGGGACGAAAACCTCTCACTCTTGACTTAAAACAACTTAGAATTACAGATTAATATTAAATTGAATATCAAACTGTGCATTTTCAGATTTATTTCTTTATACCTAGAGTGCGACTTGCCCTAGAGTGATTTCTGAATTATTGGGTGAAGATAACATCAAATAAAATTGATATTTCAAGTCGACTTGCATTAGAAAGGTCTAATAACTGATTTGCACGAATTTCCATGCACATTTGAGGGTGAAATCGAATTATTTCAAGCTGCTGCGATTTCCAGATTAATTAGTATTTTCCAGCAGTATATATTTGCATAAATCAATTCGATTTGGTCTATAAATTTGTCAAATCAATTAATAATCATTTGATAATTGTTTGTGGATGACTATTAGAGATTTTTGGCTCTTATTTCGAGGAATATAACTCGTGATTAAATTACAGTCTGCAGCAATTATTTTCAGAATTATGTAAAATTCATATAAACCCTAAAAAAGGGTTATTATAGTGGGTATCAGAGCATGGATTCTCTAAGGACTGGGGTTTCGAAAATTAAGGAGGTAGAAAATCTCTTTGAGTATCAAGCTCTTCCAGAAGACATCCGGAATGCCCTACCATTTTCAGAATTCATAAAATGGAAATATGATATTCCAGATTTGTGCCATGGAGGGAAAAGAACCAGGAAGAATAATTCAGCCCCTACCTCCATTTTAGCTCCAGATAGTCAACATAGTGAAGTAAGTATTGATCATTGCTTGATGAATAATGATGATGTCTGGAAGAATGAAGAGAAGCATGTGCCTGAAGGTGATGTGAATGGCCATAAAGACCTCCCTCAAAAGATAAGTGACACCAGCAATAAAGATGAAAGAAAGGGTGGTGAACAAGAAGCGGTGGTGTTAAGAATGGATGAAACCCATTTCCAAGGTAAAAATGATATAAGGCAGCCCGCTGATCCAATTGTAGCAGCAGACAATCAAGAGCCCAAAAATGAAGAATCAAACTTGGGAAAGAGCCACCAAGATATCCCAAGTACTTGTGAACAAGGTATGAAGGAAGAAGAAGTGGACGGAAGTTTTGTTGAAGGTCTGAGGATCGAGTACATTTCAGATTTGTTGCTCCCTAGCTTACCATCACACAAAACTAATCATCATCATCAGTTTGATTCAAATATGGGAAGATTACGGTGCACATTAAGTGGTAAGGGGTACTCCCATCCTTTCCGGAAAACCCCAAGTCATGCATGCACAAGAGTTAAGATGAAAGTAACAAAGGATGACCTTCTCCCCAAGATCCATGGTTGGTATGCTAAGGTAACCATTTCCTCTTTTAGTTTGGTTGGCCATCTTCTTGATATTCTTATGTTGGAAAGAATAATTTGGAGTAGTGTTGATAATAGCCCTTTTGGGCCATGGAAATGGGAGAAACCCCCTCATAAAGAACAAGATGAAGGGGCTGGACTATACCCAACAACAGCAAAAAGAAGGTCCATTAAAGAAAATCTCAGCCCTACTTTGAAACTCAAGAATATGGGGAAATTGTCAAGCAATCAACAAGCGAGGAGAAGGGTAACTATGTCTTAGCCTTATTGCTCTTTCATATGTCATTGCCTTGTGTATGTTCCTATGATCAACATGTTTCAAGGAGTAGAAAGATAGAAAGTGTCTCTTGTGGTAATGAATGTATGGATGATTGGGTTCAACCCCAATATTGCTTCTACATTGGTGCTGTTATAAATTCTGGAAAAAGGTTTCATTTCGAAATCAATATTGTTGGCAACCTCATCCTTATCAAAGGAAGCTCAAATAATTCCAAGAGGATCAAGGGAAAAGAGGTGTTATGCACATGGAATAGGAATGAAAAGATGAGATGTGGTTTTCGTGGCAAGACCTATGGCTTGCATAATGAAAGGGGCATTAGCAACAAGCATATGCATGATGGACAAATCAGATTTGAAGGACATCATTCACTGTCACCGTGAGCCATTTGAAGAAGGGAGCATGAGTCTCATGGTTGTTCCGGTTATTTCCCACCTAGCAAAAACATTGGTAAGAAAGTAAAAGGGGCTTTGGATGAAGAAAATGGTGAAGAAAATAGTGCTGTTCTAAACTCAGAAATACTAAGCATTGATGGGTATGATTTTGAGGATGATAGGGAGATGAATATGATGTATAATGGTCACATCTTGGTTGGTACATTTGCTCTTAACATTTGGGCGCCTAAGGAACATACCGGAAAGGGAGAAAGAAAAGGAGACCATAAGTTTGCTGATCCGTACCTCATTAGAAGGCACATGGGTACTGGCCTCATGTACTTTGTTCCTTCTCATAAGAAAACAACATTGGCACCAAGTAAGGTACAAGGTTCTTTGGCTTCTCTATGTTGATATGCATTATATTTCAGCTTTATCCTTTCTTTGTGAACATAGAAGAAGAAGAAATTTGGGGTGTACTCTTGCATACGTTGCTTTACGTGATGAGAGACTAAAAGGAATAGAATTTTGCAAGCTCTACCTGGATACATGGATTACCCTTTACATGATAAGAAGCTCATTTTCAGATTTTGAGCAGCAGTTGTGGCATTTGATTGATGTGCTTCCAAAGAAGGGTATGCGTTGGGTATATTTGATTGTTGATGCTGGCATAACCACAAACTTTTGGAAAGATTTGGAAAGGAAGCAAGTGATCCGAAAATGATCAAGTTTTTTATCTACTTGATCTCGGACCCTATAGGCTTTTATTATTTGCCGACAAGTTGCTCCTTTTAAGTAATCAATTTAAAATAAATGCAAGAATGTAATGACAATTGCACACGATTGATTACGGAGTTCGGCAATAGCCTACATCTCCGGGTTCTTATCGAACCGTTCCACTAGTAAAAATTTGTAAGTACAATGTTATTTCTTACAATAAAATCTAATGGAATTTCCACTTGCCTAGTAGTACACCAATCCTTCGAAGAACTTCCGATGATCAGTCGAATCGTTCTCCACCTTCCTGATGCACAACCTCCTTGAACTCAATCGGCCTTCCCAACGCTTCCCTACGTCCTTGATTCGTCGATACTCCAGGCGTCGCAAGTGAAAATATTGTGGCTCAATGGGCCTATTGGGTAGTGTGATACTCCCAATCACAAATATTTCATCTACTATTGCCTAAAAATAATAGGCCAATAAACAATATTTGCCTATAGTAATTTTAGGATTTTAATATAGTTCCCACAACTATATTAAAATTATCCTATTACTATATCTCCCAAATCCCACAATTAAGCTTAAAAATAATAAGCTTCGATGTCCCGGTGTGTTTTTACAATGCAAGGGGTCCCCTATTTATACCCAAATGGGGCCCTAAAATAATGCTACATATTTTATCCTAAGGCTATTATAAGCCTAACCGTAGCATGTAGATGAGATTATATTCCCATATAATCCTCCTTAAATCATGGTTTACCAAATTCCACGTGAGGTGGATGCATTTAGAAGTGGGTAATATCCCACATTAGGTGGATATTTGTTAAATGGGATAAAATCCCATCCCACATATACGTGGGTTTAAACTTCCCACCTTTCTCTCACGTGGGTTATCCCACATATGGTGGGAAATCAATATTCTTTAGCCTTTTTTTTAAGGCTTTGACCATGGATTTTTTTTTTTGATTAATTTCTTTTTATAAAAAAATTCTAAACCTTTTTACATGGGTAAATCATAAATCCACATTCCATGTGCCCAAATCCACGTGCAGATCTTCTGTGGTATGCCACGTGTCACCATATTATTCGTCCACTTGGCACATCCTCTGCTCGTTGACCACTAATTGACCAAACTTTGACCGGTCATAACTTTCGCATACGGACTCGGATTTGGTCCATTCAAAATGCGTCGGAAAGGTGTTGGCGAGCTCTACGCAATGATGTCTTTTCTTGAGATGATTTCAAAATCATTCATTTTTCCGTTGACCAATGTTGACCATTTGTTGACCAATCTTTGACCAGACACCATTTGCACATGCGGACTCTGTTTTCGACATTCAAACAGTCGTCGAAAGCTCTCAGAGTCATCTTCTGCACTGACACAATTTAGGGATGTTTAGGGAACTTTTGATATCAAAAATGATCCCCTAATCACACCTCCCCAATAGGAAAGGCTTTTTGTCCCAAAAATCTTATATTGGAACATTTTGCCATCCTGTCCTGAATCTAGAAACTCTGCTGCCACCTCGGAAGTACTGTTGTAGTAGACCCTTTGGTCTTTTCCTCTACAACCTTCTCACTTCGACAAATTTGTTCTGATCCTGGACTTGTGGGTTATGGGCTCACGATGCTTCGATGCACCACTGGATATCCGAAGAAGACCTCCACATCGCTTGTTGTGCGGTGCTACGCTTCCAAATATCTGACAACAAGGATCTTCTTTGACTCTATAACACAACTCTTGGTTCCGAGTTGATTCCGCAGAATCTAAACTGGTTTTAAGGAACTCCATGTTACGTAGAGCTATGATTGATCTGATGTCGATGATGGGTAATGACTTGTCAGGTACCATCCTGCTACATGGCCATAAGAGACTCTACACAGAATGAAGTTACGACCTGATGTCACGTCCCTTTCCAGACTTCAATGCCTCCAATGCATGATGTTAAGCCTCTTTCAAGAACTCGAGCCTCCAATGCACGATGTTAGTCTGATGATTAACTACCATTCGAATGTGTGGTTGCAATGCCTTGACTCTGAATGATGTTCTGAGCTAATTTCTCATGAGCTCAAAAATGGTGACTCTATCCCCACTTTGCACGCGGCTCTCGCCTCAACACGGTGCACAAAGCCTCCTGTTGATGACTATTAGGTACCATTCTATTGCATGGTCACAATGCCTCTACACAAAATGAAGTTCCGACTTGTTGTCAGATATCAACGGTGTTTAGCTACCATTCTGCTGCACGATCACAATGCCTCTACACATAATGAAATTCCGAGTTGATCCTTTGAGAGCTTCTTTTGTTGACAAACTAATATCGGTACCATTCTTGCTAGATGCCCATGATGGCCTCTTCACGAATGAAGTTCCGACCCGACGTCAATGCCAATGGTGATTCAGCTACCATTCATTTGACGGCCATAATGCCTCTACACGAATGAAATTCCAGTGACACCTATGAGCTCAAATGTCTGCAAGAATAGTGGTGACAGATCTCCAAACTTAATATGAGTTAAATCCTGTATCCAAGCTATAACAGTACTCACAAGCTGATTAGGAGATATGTTTGGAGTATTAATCAAATTTTCTAAGAAAATCCATCGAGTATGGTAAACCTTTCTCTCAGCATTTTCTCACAAAATCTGATCTCCAAACAAATACTGCATACTATTCATCAATCTGAATTATGCAATATATAATTGAAAAATTGTTGACTTAACCATTTTAAAGGACTTTCATTTTCAAGTATTACCTGTTCCTGGGTTGAATTGTCAACTGGTGGTGGATTAGAAACCTCTTTTGCCTTTGCAATAAGCCTCCATTCCATCTTTGGCTTGGCATTACTCTGATGGCGAGATGGATGTAGTTTCTAGCAATTGTCCACCCGATGCCCATTCCTCTAGCAATGAGCACAAAAATACCTCTTAATCTCCTTCTTCTGGGATGAGGAACTCTTTCTCGCAATTTCTCGACTCGTGACGAGATTGGTCTTTCGATTTGCCTTGTTCTGACGAACGACATCAACTTCTTCATTAGTGTCCTTCTCTTCCAACATCTGGCCACAAATGATTGTGCAATCCACAAAAAGTACAAGGAAAGACATTCCACATTTTCAGAAAATCATAACCATACTTCTTAAGCTGAAAAAGTGGATCAGAAGTTTTACTGTGCTTATGATTATGGTAAGAAACTGAGGTAGAATCTAATTACCTCTTCACCGATTTTTCTTACCACATCCTACCCGTGACAACGAAGCACAAGTCTCCTCCTCGAGAATCTTTTTGCGGGACTAGTGGGGTATTCTCTTTGCTTTCGAAAGCTTGTCTCTTGTCAAAGTTTCTTGGAGCATTCTCCAATATCCATTCCTGCACTAGGAAAACCCAAACCTGCAAAACGAGGACGATCTCGACCTGTATTGGGTTAGCAATGCCTTGGCCATTTTTATCAAGGCCTCTTCCATCAAATCCCATTTTAACAAACATTTGGATCCAACGCCTCTAGTATGCTTCTCAAACAAACCAAAGACATCAATAACGAAATCCGAAACCGAATGGGAGGAAGAAGAAGATTCCGTGGTGAACAACTTACGATCCAATCATCTCGCCATGGTCACTTTGCGTATCTCGAAGTTGAAAGTATTTCCTTATTTTGATCACGACATTGCAGCCTTGCCAAGAGCTCATCCTTGGTTTGCGCTTCGATTTCAAGCGAGCATTCGCTTCGAGGAGTAATACATTGATCGCGGGAGAGAGTTCACTTCCGGATCTATTGATTATAAGCTTTAATTTCCTCAAGCTTCGCCTGTTTACACATCTTGCCCATGGTACACCTGTACCCTTTTCACAAAACCTGAACCAGCTGCACCAACTTAAAGCAATCACTCTGTTAATCATATTTACTGAAAGCAATTATGGAGCTAAACCAACTCTGATACCAACTTGATACGAAAATGATCAAGTTTTTATCTACCTGATCTCGGACCCCTATAGGATTTTAATATTTGTCGACAAGTTGCTTCTTTTAAGTAATCAATTTAAAATAAATGCAAAAATGTAATGACAATTGCACACGATTGATTACAGAGTTCGGCTTACAGAGTTCGGCAATAGCCTACGTCTCCGGGTTCTTATCGAACCGTTCCACTAGTAAAAATTTGCAAGTACAATGTTATTTCTTACAATACAATCTAATGGAATTTCCACTCACCTGGTAAGACGCTAATCCTTCAAGAACTTCCGATAATCAATCGAATCGTTCTCCACCTTCTTGATACACAACCTCCTTTGGAACTCAACCGCCTTTCCAACTCTTCCCTACGTCCTTGGCAAAGACTCGGTCGATACTCCAGGCGTCGCAAGTGAAAATATTGTGGCTCAATGGGCCTATTGGGTAGTGTGATACTCCCAATCACAAATATTTCATCTACTATTGCCTAAAAATAATAGGCCAATAAACAATATTTGCCTATAGTAATTTTAGGATTTTAATATAGTTCCCACAACTATATTAAAATTATCCTATTACTATATCTCCCAAATCCCACAATTAAGCTTAAAAATAATAAGCTTCTAGTGTCCCTGGTGTGTTTTTACAATGCAAGGGGTCCCCTATTTATACCCAAATGGGGCCCTAAAATAATGCTACATATTTTATCCTAAGGCTATTATAAGCCTAACCGTAGCATGTAGATGAGATTATATTCCCATATAATCCTCCTTAAATCATGGTGTACCAAATTCCACGTGAGGTGGATGCATTTAGAAGTGGGTAATATCCCACATTAGGTGGATATTTGTTAAATGGGATAAAATCCCATCCCACATATATGTTGGTTTAAACTTCCCACCTCTCTCACGTGGGTTATCCCACATATGGTGGGAAATCAATATTCTTTAGGCTTTTTTTAAGGCTTTGACCATGGATTTTTTTTTTTTTGATTAATTTCTTTTTATAAAAAAATTCTAAACCTTTTTACGTGGGTAAATCATAAACCCACATTCCATGTGCCCAAATCCACGTGCAGCTCTGCTGGTATGCCACGTGTCACCATATTATTCGTCCACTTGGCACATCCTCTCGCTTAGACCACTAATTGACCGGTCATAACTTTCGCATACGGACTCGGATTTGGTCCGTTCAAAATGCGTCGGAAAGGTGTTGGCAAGCTCTACGCAATGGTGCTGACTTCAAATGATTTCAAAATCATTCATTTTTCTGTTGACCAACGTTGACCAGTTGTTGACCAATCTTTGACCAAACACCATTTGCATGCGGACTCCGTTTTCGACGTTCAAACAATGTCGGAAATCTCTGAGTCATCTTCTCGCACTAACACAATTTAGGGATGTTTAGGGAACTTTTGATATAAAAAATGATCCCCGATCAGCAAGGATATGGTATGAATTCTCCACAAAACATTCCATTTTCAGCTGAATATATGAGTCATTTTCAGTTTGTTGCTATTGGGAATAAGGTTTCATGGAAGTCTTTTCATATTGGGAAAGCAATTTCAAACTGCTGTCCCATCACTTCTACAATTGACATCACCATGACCAGCCTTCCTATCATTTCAATAGCTCAATCTTTAGCCATGCCATTGATGAATGTATTGTTGAAGATTGATTTGGGTCCATGGGTGAAAATGTGGGAATGGAAACCAACCAATTTTCTGATTTTTGAAAGAAGAATGCTTGATTACAGCTTTGTACGGGGCAGCCATCAAATACATGAAGATTATGGGGCTTCCACAAACAAGAAGACAATTGCAAGACCTAAAGGAGTATTGTTAGACACTCATGTTTTTTCTAAGGAGTTTGTTTCTTGTGTAGATACAAAAATGAAGATTACAAGGATCACATGGGATCCAGGTGTATTGTGATTGCTTGGGGACAAGCAATCTTGGGGAGGGAGGACTGTAATGTCCCTTTTCTCCCAATTCAAAGGCATAATTGGATCTTCCAGCTATTCTGTTTCATGGTCAAGTTGAAGAAGATAAGGAGAAAGCAAATAATGTCTTTTAATATTTTTTAATATGTTTTTAGTGTGATGGACTCAACTATATGGGTCGGCCTTGGTATTTAAGGCAAAATAAATAATTATAAGGGGTCGGCCAAGGCATAATAAATGGATATACGGGAAGGTCACGTCTTTTCAATTTTGGCGCCACCCTTAGAAATTAGTATAAATAGGGGTGAGAGGGTTCATTTGGAGATATCGACTTTCATTTGTAAAATCAGATTTTGAGAGTGAACTCTCATTCCTCTCCACTTGGGACAAAACCCCTTGTGAGGTCCATTGTGAGGGACGAAAAACCTCTCACTTTTGACTTAAAACAATTTATAATTGCAGATTATTATTATATTGAATATTTAACTGTGCATTTTCAGATTTATTTCTTTATACCTAGAGTGCGACTTTCCCTAGAGTGATTTCTGAATTATTGGGTGAAGATAACATCATATAAAATTAATATTCCAAGTCGACTTGCATTATAAAGGTCTAATAGTAATAACTGATTTGCAAATTTCCATTCACATTTGAGGGTGAAATCGAATTATTTCAAGCTGCTATGATTTCCAGATTAATTAGTATTTCCCAGGAGTATATATTTGCATAAATCAATTCGATTTGGTCTATAAATTTGTCAACTCAATTAATAATCATTTGATAATTGTTTGTGGATGACTATTAGAGATTTTTGGCTCTTATTTCGAGGAATATAACTCGCTGTAATTAAATTACAGTCTGCTGCAATAATTTCATGAATTATGTAAAATTCATATAAACCCTCAAAAAAGGGTTATTACAGCTACCTACTAGATTTGTCTTTGTTTCGCGGAAAGCTCCTTTGTACCACGAATTCGCAGGCTTTGGCAAGTTTTTTACTTGAAATGCGGCATTTTGAATGTTATGCGGGCTTTTTAGTGTTTGGCAGCTTTTAGATCTGGCGGCTATATTTCCCTTGTTCAACAGACTTGGAGAGTCCGCAAAACACTACAACTTGAGAAACCCACGAAACGTTGAGTTAGTGTTCCGCGGCTTCAAACTTCCACTGCGCTCAAACTTGCATTTCCCCTGCCGTGCAACACTCCAACCTTCTTCTCCATGCTCCGCGACTTTACCCCTGTCCCTTAGACCACCCATGAGCTTCCGCATTGTTGGAAACCCGTGAAACACTAGGTTAATGTTCCGCAACTTCCAGCCCATAGCCGCTTTAAATCCTCATGTCCATGGCATTGCGACCTTCCGCGGCTAGTCCATAGTGTATCGCAACCTCCATTTAGTGGACTTCACCTTTTTGTTTTTTGGTGAAGCACTAAATGTTTTCACCATCGCCACCTAGGTCCTTCATTCCATTGCCTTTGTTTAGTGGACTTGGAGAGTCTCAGTGGAACACTACAACCGCCCCCTTTGTTCCAAGGGTTAGGAGAACCCACGAAGCACTACATTCCTGCATTTTGCGGAACATTAAGATCTTTGTTGTGCGGATTTTTCAACAAAAACTTCTCTAAGTCCCAAAATCAAGATGCAAATTGCCATAATAGCTTGGGGTGGTTATTTTGGACAACAATTTGTTTGTTTTTCATTTTATTATGCGAGATAAGCTCTGAAATAGTTGAGACGGTTACAATGATACATTAGTTAATACATAACTAATAGAGACTTAATAATAAATGAGAAGCTTTATATTCTAATAAGACGAAAACTGACTTGAAACTCAAAAAACATACACTATATGGAAAACAATAGTATTTTAAAGTTTAGTTTTGAACTTGGCGAGTTTTGATCCCTTAACCTTTTACACAATCAAAATACTCGTGAAACGAGATATGAACAACTCTATTGGGCAACTTTGTGGTATATAATGATTGCGAACTAACTATATACTTTATATTTGAATGTTGGTTCTTTGAAATTTGTTTCTTATACAAAATAAAAGAGAATTAGGTTTGAACCATAGTTACTTAAGTCTCGTGGACCGCAACAAAGGGACGGGGCTTCCGGGATGGCAAAAAAATCCCAAATTTTGGGGACGGCAAAGGGATGACTATTAAAATAATATATAAAAACTAATATTTAACTATTTGAACATTATTCAATGAAATTTACATATTTAAATTGTATTTAATGTATTTTAGGTACTTTCGAGATTATAATTTAATGTTCTTAGTAAAAATAACAACTTTTTTAAAATTAAAAACATCATAATGTTTTATTAAAGATTTTTAATAATAAGGGACATCCCCTCCTAAGTCCCCCAAACATTTAGGACATCACCAAAATCTAGGAAACATGTCCCCGCGTAACACTAATTTGAACTTGGGACCTTTGTAGTTTCAATGACTTCATATCAAGCTACTACCAACTCATATATACTTTTGTGTGAAACATAAACACAAAAATTTGTATATGAACTATTTTTCAAAAAAACAACTTAAAAAATAAAACCCTATTAAATCATGCATACCGACAATGAGAAAGCAAAGTAAGAATAAAATTACCAAAATTTATTTTTAGACCCTTGTATAGTCCAACAATAAAATATATGAGTAGGGCTGTTAGTGCGTAATCACAAGACTTCCCGAATGGTTTGGTTGTGAGTGGGGCATTCGGTGTGATTGCACAACATTGGACCATCTCTCAAGTTATGGGACTTGCAAAACTTGAGATGGACCTCCAAAGAAGGTTGGTTCCTACTTCCTAATCTACCTTGCCACAAGCTACTCCAGTGCAGGCAGAACCTATCTAACCTAATCTAACCATTCCACGGGGGCAAAGAGATAGAGGGTGAAAGAGATCCTACACTAAGCGGTGATACACCAAAAAAGGAAGTGGCGAGATACTCACGAGGGAGAATGAAACAGGGAAAAGGGGATTGAGGGAGGTCAAACGAAGTGACACAAACCTAGATCCAAATCCGCCATCAAAACTCCACGAAGCACAATGTCCTGCACCTGCAAACATGAAATACATGCACAGGAGCAAACACGAGATAGAGAGGCATAGAGAAACAACAAAACAATGCCAAGGGTTGAAAGACGCCACAAAACAAGATTTTATTGCTCTATAAGGTGCACAGACTATTACATGGGTGCTCAGAGGCACAAATACGCTTGCCAGGCGTAGGAGAAGGCTTACAGCTCAAATGGAGTCGAAACAACTTTGACAGAGTTTCCCCACATCTCGAATGTCTCTCCCTTCTCAAATGAGAAGTGTTTACAATATATAGACAATGAAAATCGAGGGAAAGAAGAGAAACTCGATTCTGCTCTTAAAGCTCCACCAACCATAAACGCCCGCCGCGAATCCGCCTACAACTGTCAAGTCCGCCTCTTTATGTCTATTTGGCGTGTCGAAGAACGACGGATCAAATCAAATCTGATTTGGTAGTTGAAGCAATCGGATTCTGCATTAATGGCTTGAAAGACGTTTTCCCATTTTTCACCCACCTAACCTCGTCAAAATTAAAGTTTCAAGCTCCCATGGCGTAGACAAGGTCGAGACCTTTCCAAAAAGTCTTCTCTTGCTCAAATCCGAGCTTAGGTCCAAAAGATATGGTCATGCGAAGATCGGGGTCGTGAGCGCGCAACGCTTAAAAGAGTCTATCCGTACTGGGTCCACATGGCAGCCTCGCGCATCTTGAAGATTCAGCCCCTGCCTTTTGCTCTTGAAATTGTCTTCGGATTGACACGTGGCGGCTTCCGCGGGCTCCTCTGTGTTCCTTTGTATTTTGCCTGAGTCTCTCCTATCGCGAAAAGACCGTGCCCAACCCGAGATACGTGGAGGCTTCGCGCTTGTTTGGAAACTATCCCCAGATTCTTCTTTTGAAGTTGCGTAAACGAGACATGTGGAGGCCTCTGCAGGCTTTTGGACTTTTCAACGACCGACCTTACTTTTCCAAACTCTGCACACGTGGCGAACGACGCATGTTTGGGGATCACCTTTGGATTCGCCTATTGAAAGTGCGCCGAAGAGACACGTGGCTCCCTCCGCCGGCCTGTTACTTTCTTTGTATTTTGGATAAGTCCCCTTTGCTTGGCGGGGCCGTATATCTGACCCTAGACACGTGGAGGCTTAGCGCGCATTTGGGAACCCGCTCCAAATTTACTTTTGAAGTTGCGCCGTGTTGACACTTGGCTCCTTCCGCCTGGTCTTTGCCCCATTTTGACTTTTCGATTGTTGACTTTGTCCCTTTTCGGACTCTAAGACACGTGGTGAGTTGGCGCTTGTTTGGGGTACCCGTTTTGGATTTTATCCTCGAAGTTGCACCGAGTTGACGTGTTGCACCTTCCGTCGGTTATCTTATACTTAGCCGATTTGGGGTCGGTTCAACTTTCGGGTTTTGACCACGTGGCGGATTGGCGCTAGTTGAGGGTCCTTTGGGTTGCGCCTTTTGGATTCGCGTTGTTGAGGCACGTGGCACCTTCCGCTGGCTCTGCTCTGTTTAGACTTTTCAATGGCCGGTTCTACCGCTTGACTTCTTCTTTTGGGCCTAGGACACGTGGAAGATCGGCGCAAACTTGGAGCCTCCGCTCTTGATCCTTCCTTTGAAGTCGCGGCTTGTTTGTTGAGACACGTGAGGGCTTCCGCTGCCCTAAGACTTTTCAACTGCTAACTGTCTCCCTTTTGGACTTGGGACACGTGGAAGCTTCGCGCTCATTTGGGGGACCGCCTTTGGCTCTCCCTTTTGAAGTTGCGCCGTTTGGACAAGTGGAGGCTCAACGCACATTTGGGACTTGCCTTTTTGATGCATCTTCTGAATTGTGCCGAGCCGACACATGGCGCCTTCTACGAGTTTGTTGTTCGCCCCAAGTCAACTCATATGCGGCTAAGTCCGAAAACTTCGAGTCTTTCCTCGTTTTCTTCCTGTGAGCCTCTGGCCTCCTGTTGTCATCGTTCGATTTCATTGTCGAGCTTGCTCCTCCATTGTAGAGTCTTGCCTGTCCCTCAGATTTGGATTTGAATGTGAGCACGCAAGACAGAGCTGACCCTTAGGTTTTCTTCTGTGTGGGGTCGTGTTTGATCAATTTTGCCGGGGCAAAATTGGGATAACAGGCCCCATACATCAAATTTTAGCAATAATTTATTCACCCAAATTGCTACCACACCCATGTATGTCCTTCAAAATAAAAGGGCAAAAGAATTTGCTGCACCAAGAAATTCTTCAAAGCTTTGTGCACATTTTGTTTTCCAACAAACAAAAATTCAAAAAAATGTGACCTCAATAAAGCTGTCGGGCTTCTTCAATAAAATATGTGTAGGCTTCTTTCTCACTCCTTTGAACATAAAAAGGGAATTAATCACAGAAGAAATGAAGAGCGACCATGCAAAGAATGAAAGAGTGAATGCGATATAATTAATAGATTGTAATGTTATAATACAATCGATTGTCAAATGACAAATGAGTGAGTTGCCTTTATAGGCAACTTGCATGGTTGGAAAAATTAGGGGTCAACCACCATACATGACACAATTAATAAAAATCCTAATGGACCAAAGTGGTGTCAAAGTGGTCCACTAAGGTGGGTTTACACCAAAGAAAGACTTGAACACGACTTGAGGGGCCCGAATGTTGATGTTACACCCACATTACCCAAACATCCTCCCTTGAGAACAACATCAAGAAGTCTCATCATCCTCGAACGCAGGTAAAAGAATCAGCTAATAGGATCTCCATAAGATATCCGCAATCATATTCTTGATAGGACAATATTACAGGGAGATGATCATTTCCTAAACTTTCTCCCTTAAGAAATAGGCATTGATCTTCATATGCTTGGTGCAACAATGTTCCATTAATTCTCAGCTACATTGATGGGTTGTAAAAGGTACAAGTTTTTACAGTCCATAAAATTATTTGTAAACACATCTATAAACCATTTGCAGGTGCTTCTTAATCAATGTTTCGAATCACCTTGATGGTACTTTGGCTGTACCATAACAGTGTTGTTACCGTTGTCTAGGCCAATCCAGGCTCCTCAGACAAATTCCTGATCCAACATGCCTTATTCACTGCAAGGTACTCTACTTCAGTGGTAGACAAGATGACACACATCTATTTCTTCAAGACCAAAGGGACATGAAATAAACCAAGACTGAAGACGTATGTAATGTCCCCAATGGGATATTTTCAAAACCCAAAGAGAACACCTGAAATTCCTGATTTATTACAGCCAACTGGTTGAAGAAAATAATGTAATTTTATTCAGATCTGAATTTTCCTAGAAATGGCAAGTTGATCTAGAGATCAATAACCCTCAAATTTGATCTAAACTTAATCAAATCTTTGCGAAAATAACCAGAATTAATCATGCATGTATGAACACCAAAATTTAATTTTTTTGAACCCAAAATAAGAGCTGGAAATTTATTAAAAAGTGCAGAGTACAACTTACAAAAATGGCCGGAAAGAAGGTTTTCCAAGCCCAGATCAATTGAAACCAAGCTGAAATTGGCCTCCAAAATTATGGCAAGGCTGATAGTGATCAGATCCGGAACAGCCGTGCCCTAGGATGATCAGATTTCACCCACAAGGGGTTGCTACCCTAGAACAAGGCTGGAAATGATGGTAGAAATCAGCCACAACACCCTTGTCTTCAAACTCTAGCTGGAGATGCCTCAAATCTGCAATAAGGGGTCTTCAAACACTGTTGGGATTCGAATTTCTACTTGGAAATTCACAAGAAACTCTAGAAATAGAGGATCTTCACATAAAGGATGAAGAGTTTTCTTTCTTCAACCTTGGCAAGAGAGGGTTTTCGTCATAGTTACCAGATTCGAAATCCAAATCGCTTGAAAGGTGAAAAAATCCAAAAATCCAGAGTTCTCAAAAAAATTCAGAAAAATCCGGTTCGGTATGTATATACATGTATTATTATATGTAATAACTAAATATTAATGTTTAGTTATTACTTATTAACATTATATTAATAATATATTATTAACATTATTAACAATATATTATAATACATTATACATTAACGTATTATATGTATTATTCATATAGTATATTATTAACATTATACATATTATTAATACATTATTAACATAATATATTATGAACAATATTTTATGTTAATAAACCTAATATAATATGTTAATAACATATGAATAACGTCATACGCTAAAAATTGTCAATGACATATTATTAGTAGCATTATACATTATAAACATAATATAACATTATTAATATATTAGTTTAATAATATATTATAATCATGTAACTCCTTATTAACATAAAATATTAATAATACATTAATAGCATGTATTTTAATAAACATATACACATTTAAATTTAAAAAAAAAAAAACTGGTTAATATTTCAAACACCTCTTTGAAACAAAACCTAAGGTAATGAGACTTACCTTTCACGACTATCCTCCCATCCAGGTCTGCGAACAGGCTACAAACAATGCTTCCACTACCTCCTGCGACCAAGTTTATAAGCACAATGAGCGAGCTCAAAAATGGCGAACACTGTTGTTTTGTTGTATTTTCTTCTTTGTTATTGCTTTGATAAGTGTTTATGGCATGATTAGGGTCGGAACTTTTTTTTAGGGTTTTGACTTTTTAAAAAATTAGGTTTTTTTCTTAAAAACAAAGCGAATCGGATTGGATATATCCGGTTGCCTCTAAAAATACGGGTCGGACCTGATTTGAACCAGATTCACCAACTCAGTAACTATGGTTTTCGTCCTCTAACGTAAATACACCAAAGGGTTTTTGTCCTTCAATTTAGAGATGGAAGAGCAATCAGCCCAAACCAGAAAATTCATGTCAAATAGCAAAAATGTCCTCTCCCAAGTGTGGCGACCTCCTTTTATGGTTGGAAGTGGCACAAGGACCCAAACAAAAGGCCCAAATGGTTCACTCCACTTGGGGAAAGTCACTTTAATTTAATATTTTTATTTCCCTTTTTGTTTATTCCCCATATGGGTCACATTTTCTCATTAGGAAATATAAAAATATAGTGGACATTTATTTTATTACTCTATCACTAATAAAATAATTTAAATGCTTATAATAAAAATCACTATACACAAAAATTGTTTTCTTATTAGTTTTCATCTTTTCTAACCCTTAGCCGTTAGGAAACAAAGAATAGGCTAAGGGTCTTTGACCTATTATTTTTGAGAAGGGGATATTACAATCATCCCTTCCCAAAATTGTTTGCCCTCAAGCAATTCCAAACTTGGATGCTCCAAAATTGCTAAACCTTCCCATGTAGCATCCTCAAGGGTAGACCTTTCCAATGTACCAAATATTCCCTTATGATCATGTTCCTTAACTTCCTTTCATGGACATTCATTATGGCTTCGGCTCTAAAACCAGTTTGCCTTCATCATCAAAAGGGGGCAGTTCAATAGAAGGAATGATATGCTAGCCTAATGCTTTTTGAGCATGTAATATCCCCTTCCCAATCGAAGACCCTTAGCCTATTTTGTCTACCCGACGGCTAAGGGAAGAAAATAAGGGTGACTTAAGTTTTATTATTTTATTATAAAGTGCAAAAAAATTAAATAAAACATTATAAAAAGCACTTATAATAAAGTAATGGACTTAATAATAAAATAGACATAGAAAAGTGAACCATAGATAAAAGCACTTATCTAAAATTGTATTTCTCAAGGACAAGTGTGACTAGCCTTAGGGGTAATAGAAAAGGAAAAAAAAAGGTAAAAAGCTCATGTGTCAAAGTTTATCCCCTCTAGAAAATGCGACTTGACATAGAAGAATTAACCATGCATAGAAAAGATCATTGTAGCTGATTGGATAGGAAAGAGGTCTCCTTTGGGTCATTTTTTCTTTATGAAGGAGAGGTCGACTTAGAAGAGCATATGATATACTCATTCTACAATTTTTGAATTTTATCTTAAGCTTAGAGCTTTTGTATAAAAATGCTCTAGAGGACAAAACGGTCTTAGAGAATGTGAGGGATTTCCGCACATGAAATTCTATTGTGTTTGCAAGGTATTTCGGTTATTTCTAGCAAAAGAGTTGATGAGTTTTTGCAACAAGGGTTTGAAGAACTAAATTGCAGCAATGATACCAGGTGGAGCGACCCATTTTGTAGCTGATTTGTGATGAATGCAAGACATTCCAAGTCTGCTTTGTATTGTCACTTGCTAATCTGATTTTTGTGACTAAAAGCAGCCATTTTCTTATAATTTTGGGGGTTTATAAATGTCATTTGCAGTCATATACAAGGTTGACTGTCTGCAGATCATTTATTAATTATTTCCAGCTTTGTGGTGTCTTAAAATATGAGCTTCCTTCATATTTTGGCGACTAAAATTGTAGATATCAGGTTATAGAAAGCACAAATCTGTTTGAGTGCTATTTGGATGGGTTTTATATTAAAATCCTAGTCGCCATTGTGGAATATTTATTGCAGCAGTGTAATCTGATCTTTATATGGTCATATATGCCATTCTAAGGGCTGATTTGGGGTTCTAAAATATGCATATCATAACCAAGTTGAAAGTTAAATAGTATTCACTTTGTTGCATGGGTTTTTCTAGCCACTCCTAGTCGTTTTATCTTTCAAAAATCTGATCTGCAGTAATAATTTTTCTGTGATATCTTTATTGAGTTGCCCCTTGCTAAGGGAAATACCCAAAATCCACCAAAGGTAAAGAGTGTCCCATTTGGGGACATTAGAATGGTATCAGAGTGTGAAAGCCTCCCAGCCTATGAAGGAGAGAGGAAAAAAATCAGATCTGTATGCAAAGATGAAGTGGACCCAAGTCCCTTTCTTTGATGGAACAGAGGAGATCTCTGCTAGATGTTGGTTGGAAAAATTTAAAACATTTTTGTGTTATAAGCCTATGTGTCAAGATGATGCCCTCAAGCTCATCTCTATATACATGGATGGAGTAGCACATAAATGGTGGCATCATCTATTGAAGACCCAAGGGGTTGAATCGGTTGATTCACTTGCAGATTTCTCACAAAAATTTCTAGAGAGATTTGATGTGCAAGATGGTAAGGATGAGCGAGAAAGTGGAACCATGGAGTTTATACCCATGAAGGAGAACAAATCAGATCTACGCTTGGAGAGAAATCAGCCTATGTGTCAAGATGATGCCCTCAAGCTCATCTCTCTATACATGGATGGAGTAGCACATAAATGGTGGCATCATCTATTGAAGACCCAAGTGGTAGAATTGGTTGATTCACTTACAGATTTCTCACAAAAATTTCTAGAGGGATTTGATGAGCAAGATGGTAAGGATGAGCGAGAAAGTGGAACCAAGGAGTTTATACCCATGAAGGAAAACAAATCAGATCTACACTTGGAGAGAAATCAGCCCATTGTGTATTCCACCATGCAAGAAGAAGAAGCTCCAAAAGGTATGATTTCCATTGAGCAAAATAATGGTGTTAGTGAAACTTTGCTTGCTAGAGAAATTGATAATAGACATGAGAAGAAATTCATATATGCAAGCAAGGAGGATGTAATGGAAACTCTTAAAAAGTGTGAGGAATGGAATAGCAGAGCTAGAGCTGCTAGGATGATAGCCACTCAAGCGAGACAACACCTACAAGAGTTCAAGGAAAAGACTTCTTCACTTAGTGGGCAGCAAGGTATGAGGAATGATATCCCTCAAGATATGGCAGCCAAGAGCATGGAAATATCTTTCCAAGGAGGGCAGATTGCTTGGATTGAAGAGTGTGTGGAAGAAGGTATGTCATCTTGTTTATTGCAGCAATTGATTCATAATGATATTCAGCCCATTGTTGACAAAAATGAAGAGGAATTGATACAAGAAAGTCCAATTATCATGAAGACAAAGGATGGTGAAGACCTTGATGGTATTCCAAGGTATGAATGGAATAATAATGGGTCATATTTATTGCTGCATAATAAACCATTTTAGATTTGTTTTATTCATGAGGTGTATGGTAATACAAGTTGTAGAATAAAGCACGCGGATTCCTTGTTCCAAATTTATGAGTATGGGCATTATGAGAGCTACCTATTTTTCCAAGAGCTCTCTCATTTGACAATACAGGTGCAAGGATTTTGGATCACTTCAACATGTTTTGTCTCTTGTGCACAACACTTGGACAAAACAAGATCATAATTACTTGAGGGCAAGCAATTTTGGGAAGGGAGGACTGTAATATCCCCTTCCCAATCGAAGACCCTTAGCCTATTTTGTCTACCCGACAGCTAAGGGAAGAAAATAAGGGTGACTTAAGTTTTATTATTTTATTATAAAGTGCAAAAAATAAATAAAACATTGTAAAAAACACTTATAATAAAGTAATGCACTCAATAATATAATAGACATAGAAAAGTGAACCATAGAGAAAAGCTCTTATCTAAAATTGTATTTCTCAAGGAAAAGTGCGACTAGCCTCAAGGGCAATAGAAAAAGAAAAAAAAGTAAAAAAACTCATCTTTCGAACTTTATCCCCTCTAGAAAATGCAACTTGACATAGAAGAATTAACCGTGCATAGAGAAGATCATTGCAGCTGATTGGATACGAAAGAGGTCTCCTTCGGGTCATTTTTCCTTTATAAAGGAGAGGTCGAGTTAGAAGAGGATATCATATACTCATTCTACAATATCTGAATTTTATCTTAAGCCTAGAGCTTTTGCACTATAAAAATACTCTAGAGGACGAAAACCCTCTTAGAGAATGTGAGGGATTTCCACACAGAAATTCTATTGTGCTTGCAAGGTATTTCACTTATTTCCAACATTGGAATGGTTGACGAGTTTTGCAACAAGGGTTTGAAGAATAAATTGCAGCAGTGATACCAGGTGGAGCGACCCATTTTGTAGCTGATTTGTGATGAATGCAAGACATTCCAGGTCTGCTTTGTATTGTCACTTGCTAATCTGATTTTTGTGACTAAAAGCAGCCATTTTCTTATAATTTTGGGGGTTTAAAAATGTCATTTTCAGTCATATACAAGGCTGACTGTCTGCAGATAATTTATTAATTATTTCCAGCTTTGTGGTGTCTTAAAATTTGAGCTTTCTTCATATTTTGGCTACTAAAATTGTAGAGATCAGGTTAGAGAAAGCACAGATCTGTTTGAGTGCTATTTGTATGGGTTTCATATTCAAACCCTAGTCGCCATTGTGGGATATTTATTGCAGCAGTGTAATCTGATCTTTGTATGGTCATATATACCATCCTAAGGACTGATTTGGGGTTCTTAAAATCTGCATATCATAACTGAGTTGAAAGTTAAATAGTATTCACCATGTTGCATGGGTTTTCCTAGTCACTCCTTGTCGCTTTTCCTTTCTAAAAATCTGATCTGCAGTAATAATTTTCTGTGATATCTTTATTGAGTTGCCTCTTGTTAAGGGAAATACCTAAAATCCACCTAAGGTAAAGATTGTCCCATTTGGGGACATTACAAAGCCATGAAACATGAAAGACATTGTGAAATTTTACTTTGTGCTGTGCTAGTAGCTCTAGTTCATAAGTAACCTTTCCCACCTTCCTTATGACTTTGTAGGGACCATAAAACCTTGGTTTTAGCTTTTCAACTCCTTTCCCTTTGAGGAGGACTGTCTATAGGGCTGCAGCCTCAAAAAGACCATATCTCCTACCTCAAATGTCCTCTCAACTCTATGTTGATCTGCATACAATTTTTGTTGATTTTGTGCATGTAGTAGGTTATCTTTGAGTGCCTTCATGATATCTTGGCTTTGTTGTACCAAATCTTTAGCTCCTAGAACTCTACTATAAACGACATTATCAAAAAAAGAAAAAACATCAGCTTCTATGTTATATTTCCCTTTACAAACTCAATGTCAAAGTCAAAAGATTGAATTTTGCTTACCCACTTCTGTTGTTTTTCATTCAAGTCGGTTTGGTTGAGAAAATAGTTAAAACTATTGTGATATGTCTTCACCACAAACTAAGTATTGTTGTAACTTCACCAAGGCATGCATGATTGCCAACAACTTTTGCTCAACATCTTTGAGTTTTCTACTCTCAAATGCAATTGGATGCTTATTTTGCATCAAAACAACCCCAATACCACATCCGGATGTATCACATTCAACAACAAAAGGAATTAAAAATTTGGAACAAGTATCGGGTATGAACTCATTACCTTTTTGAGCTTGTCAAATGCTAGTTGGGCTGAAGGTGACCAACTGAAAGCTCCATTCTTTGTTAAATTTGTCAAGGGGCTAAAAGTTGTGAAAATCCTTTCACAAACCTCCAATAGTAGCTACAAAGACCCAAGAATCCCCTTAGTTGAGTCAATGTGGTGGGAGGAGGCCAATCCAAGATGGCTTGGATCTTTTGTTGATCCACTTGTACTCCTTGAGCATTGATGACATGTCCAAGGTACAAAATTTCCTCCATTCCAAACTCACATTTTGATAATTTGGCAAAGAGAGATTGTTGTTCCAAAATGTCCAACACCATATCCAAATGCTTCAAATGCTCTTCCCATGACTTACTATAAATCAGAATGTCATCAAAGAATACCAACACAAACTTCCTCAAATGCTCCCTAAAAACATGATTCATACATGACTAAAATGTAGTGGGGGCATTGGTTAACCCAAAAGGCATTACTAGGAATTCAAAATGACCAAAATGACATCTAAAGGTTGTCTTGTGGACATCCTCTTCTCTTACCTAGATTTGATGATACTTGGACCTTAGATCAATCTTGGAAAAGAACACTACTCCATGCAACTCATCAAGCAATTCATCAATCCTTGGTATGGGGTACCTATTTTTATTGTCTTCTTATTCAACAACCTGTAATCAACACACATCCTCAAGGTCCCATCCTTCTTCTTCACAAGAACAACCGAAGAAGCAAAAGGACTAGAACTTGGTCTTATGAGACCCATTTCTAACTCCTTGATTACTCTCTCTCTCTTCATTGAAGGCCCTTGGATGGCGGTAAGGAGAAGATATTACCGGAGTGGACCCAGTTTTAACTCAATAATATGCTGAAATCCTCTATCTGGTGGCAGCCCATGAGGTAAATCATTGAACACCTTAGCATGCTTGTCCAAAATAGGTTGAATATCAACATGATAGGACTGTTGTGATAAAAAGAGGATGTATTTCTTACCAAACAATGCACAGCCCATGCAATCTGCCCTCTTTTGAAATCTCTTTCGATACTCTTGGTTGTCACAACTTGGGCGTACCATTCCTCAGACCTTGTCGGACAACTTTTTCTTGCACCTTGAATTTCAACTCCATAGTTTGATAATTTTGAGTGAATTCACCCAAAGATTGCATCCATTGTACTCCAAGTACTACATCCGTCTCACCAATGCCAATGACATAAAAATCATCTCTTACCTTATGTCTTCCTAAAGTGAGCTCAAGTTGTGGGATCTTCTTCGTGCATGAGAGTGAGTATCCATCCGCTACGGTCACATTGAACCCTTGGAAATCTTCCATCTTCAATCCCATCCTAGTAACCAAGCTTTCATCAATGAAGTTATGGGTAGCTCCACTATCTATCAACACGGTGATCCTTTGTCCATGAAGGACACCTCTAACACAAAATGCATAGTATCTAGGTGCTCTGGATAAAGTAGCTAGTGTGCCATCCGTGGGAACCACTTCCTCTTCCTTTGCTTGCTCTTCAACTTCTTCCGGATCAGCACTCTCTTCTTCTTCTTCATCATCTGAAACTACCTCAATGTAATGGGCTGCCCCTTTGCCAAGGCAACGGTGGTTGGGTGTCCATGGATCCTTACAGCTTGAAACATAATTTTTCCTTCTTAGCTCATTCTTTGCCTCTATTTCCTTGTTGTTTTTCATCCACTCTCTTGTATCAGATTTACCTTGAATTGCCTTACCTTGCTGTCCAAAATTTGGTGCTCTTTGCTCACTATTTTGAGTTGGTCTTGGCTGTCCAAATGACCCCTTTGGCTGCCCCAAAGGTGCAGTCCTTTGCTGTCCATAAGGTACAGTCCTAGGCTGTCCAAAAGGCAGATTTTTGCTTTTTGGGACTGAAGTTTCAAGGTCCAAAGACTTCTTTATAGCTCCTTGTAGAGAGGGAGGACTAAAAGCTTTGACTAGGCCTCTAAGTGGTTCCGCTAGGCCTTCAATGAACAACACAAGCCTTCTTTCACTTACATTTGGCACCATCACTGCAAGTCTCTAAAACTTAGAAATATATTTGTCCAATAGTCCCTCTTGCTTGAGTTGAGCCAACTCTCGAAGTGGATCTCTAGATCTATTCTATCAAACCTTTCTGTTAGACATTGACTGAATTCTTCAATGGTTGTGATAGATCTCGTGCCCTTGTGTGATCAACCCATGGTACCACCATTCATGTGCTACCCCTTCCAAATGTAAAGTGGCAAATTTGAGGGCTTCTTCCTCATACATGGGATTCAAGGACAAGTATGTGTCTAACTTCTGTAACCATGCTCTTGTTGAACACTTATCGGATCCATCATAAGAAGGAAGAGTTACCTTTCCCAACCTCATTGTATGTCTCTTCTTGGCTGCTCCTGTTGAACTCTTCTATTCTTTCCGGTGCCTTTACTATTCTTCACTTGGTAGTAATCTCTGAAGGACAACATGTCTCTCACTCTGAAACTGAGGGCAACGTACTCTTCACCCCATGCCTCTATGTCTTCATGTCACTTGGTGGATCTAGCTCAATTGGTTGTTCTTCTTTCTGAAGGAACTTGGCCCTAAATATTTGGAAGGAGGTTTGATGGAAGTCTTTGCTTGACCAAATGAGCTTCCTTCACCATTATTGGTTGCTCCTTGGTTTGTTGATATATTGTGTCCATGTAGAGCCTTAGCCAAGTCCATAATGGATCCTGTCAATGCATCACGCATTTCCCTTTGAGATTCCCTCAAAACATGTTGCAACTCCCTTTGGCTATCCCTTTGAGATTCCCTCATAACCTGTTGCAACTCCCTTTGGCTCCTTGTAATTACTTCTTGCATAAAACTCAGCTCATTTGTAGGAGGAGCTCTCTGATCTTGATCATCCATGGTTTCTTTCCTTGGAGTCTGATTTCTTCTTTGATAAACCTGAGGTGATTTTTCCTTGTGCATCAAGATTTGATCTTTTCACAGGATGGGAAGGATCACCGCTCTGATACCATTGTAATGTCCCCAATGGGAAAACCCAAAGAGAACACTTTAACTTCCTAATTTATTATAGCTAACTGGTTGAACAAAATAAGGCAACTTAATTCAGATATGAATTTTCCTTGGAAATGGAGGGCTAATCAAGAGATCAATAAACCTCCAATCTGATCTAAACTTAATCAAATCTTTGTCAAAATAGTCAGAATTAATCATGCATATATGAACACCAATATATATATATTGGACACAAAATAAGAGCTGGAAATTTAATTAAAAATATGCAGAAGTACAACTTACAAAAATGGCCAAAAAAAGGTTTTCCAAGCCCGGATCAACTAAAACCAAGCTAAAATTATGGCAAGGCCGATAGTGATCAAATCTGGAACAACCGTGCCCTAGGATGATCAGATTTCACCCACAAGGGGGGTCACTACCCTGGAACAAGGCTGGAAATGATGGTACAATTCAACCACAACAACCTTGTCTTCAAACCCTAGCTGGAGATGCCTCAAATATGTAATATGTGCTCTTCAAACACTGCTCGGATTTCGAATTTCTCCTTGGAAGCTCACTAGAAACTCCTGAATGGAGAATCTTCACATAAAGGATGAAGAGTTTTCGTTCTTCAACATTGGCAAAAGAGGGTTTTCGTCCTCTAATGCAAATACACCAAAGGGTTTTCGTCCTTCAATGTAGAAATGGAAGAGAAATCAGCCCAAACCAAAAAATTGATGTCAAAATAGCAAAAGATGTCCTCTCCCAAGTGTGGTGACCTCCTTTTATGGTTGGAAGTGGCACAAGGAAACAAATAAAAGGCCCAAATAGTTCACTCCACTTAGGGAAAGTTACTTTAATTTAATATTTTTATTTCCCTTTTGTTTATTCCCCATATGGGTCACATTTTCTCTTTAGGAAATATAAAAATAAAGTGGACATTTATTTTATTACTTTATCACTAATAAAATAATTAAAGTGCTTATAATAAAAATCACTATGCACTAAAATTAATTTATTAGGATTAGTTTCCCTTATTTTCTACCCCTTAGCCATCGGGAAACAAAGAATAGGCTAAGGGTCTTCAACTTGTTATTTTTGAAAAGGGGATATTACAATGTAGGCATAAGTAGACCGCATAGTTTTAAGACATTGACCATAATTTGAATCATTGTATCCCATCAATTTGGCCTTCGCTTCGGTGCATACTTGATACCCAAAATTGAAGTGCTCTTGAAATCTTTGCAAAATACGCTCCACAACATCCCAACGAAGCTCATGAAGTTCCTACATAAATGTGGAACAAATACCACAAAGATGCGCAATGTCCATAAGAGTGTGAGTGAAGCCGATGATTTTTTCCCACAAACTTCTTATACAAAGTAACATCAACAAAATGTGATGTGCGGTTCCTCTCGAACTTGACACCTAATTGATATGGAGAAGGGAAAGGCTTGCGAATTTTTCATCCGAGAATCCTTCACAAGTTAGCAACATACTTTGATTGGGAAGTTAGAATCTTATTCTCTATCTCGCATAACTTGTAAACCAAAAAGAATGAAGGCCAAGATTTTTCATGTCAAACAATGTCTCCAAGAAACGTTGTTTCTAATTATTATTAAGTGAACAACATTGAGAACTATCATCAAGATGTGCCAATCAATGTGCTTCACATAGGTATTGGAATCCACCAAACCTCCCGAATCCACACCCAACAAATAAGTGGTCAATCATCTCATAACAAGCATGTGGGGCTTTTTAGCCCATAGAGAGACATCTTTAGTCAACACACAACCCTCTACTTTCTTGGTTTGACAAAACATGTAGGCTGCTCCATATAGATCCTCTAACAAAGATCACCATTGACAAAAGCAGCTTTCACATCCATCAGTGCAACTCCCAACCAAAATTGGCTGAAAATGAAAGGACAATTCTAACACTTTACCTTTGTGAGATGGACAAATATCTCCTCATAGTCTACACTTTCCTTTTGAGAACATCAATTAGCAAGAAGTTGTGCCTTATATCTATCCATATTATCGATAAAAGTGTACTTGGCGTTGTATACACATTTACACCTCACAACAATCTTCCCTACAAGTTGGGGCACTAAGTCCCAAGTTCCGTTTATCAAAAGAGAAGTATATACTTTTCCTTCAATGTCACTTCCCACTTAGCAATACCAACGGCCTCCGTATATGACTCGAGATAAGTGATGCTCGTGCCTCTGCCAACAAATGCAATATTCATCTTGCGTTGATTTCTAGTGACATAGGCTAGCTCCCGCACATTCACATAGGTTGCGACTCCTACAACATTGACTA
Source organism: Taxus wallichiana var. yunnanensis (assembly GCA_018340775.1). Taxonomy (NCBI): domain Eukaryota; kingdom Viridiplantae; phylum Streptophyta; class Pinopsida; order Cupressales; family Taxaceae; genus Taxus; species Taxus wallichiana. The sequence continues at coordinate 963,906,592 of CM031239.1, forward strand.
CTATCCTCTACCGCAAAGGTCTACACACAAAGTCTTCTTGTGGAGCATGCAAAGCTGCCTCGATGACACATGTTCCCAGTGCATTAGGTAGTTCCGGTGGCTCAATGTATTTTTTATGAGGTTCCTCTTGAGGTGGTGGTTGTAGTCTCTCATTGGTGGCAAGGACAACCACTAATCGGATGGCGAGAATCTCCACAACGTACTCATCAAACCTCACAACTCTACTAACAATAAGATTATATGTCTTTGGATCAAGAACATTATAGCCCTTGAAGTAGCTAAATAGTGTTGGAAGCAATTACCGTTAAACCAAAAGGTCGACCCATCAATTTCTCGATACAAGCGCTAGAGTTAATGAATCCACGGGAGGCAGTTAGTCCATGTCACGAATCCCACAGGAGCGCTGACAATTTTGCAACTCCCTCAACATTACCCGGGGGTATTCAAACCTGTGACCTTTAAGCTCACGATACCAATTGTTGGAAGCGATTGTCGTTAAACCAAAAGGTTGACCCATCAATTTCCGATACATGTGCTAGAGTTAATTTTCAAATAGTCCATTTTGGCGGGAAAATGGGAAACCCTTATCCAAATGACCTGAATGGATGTCTTGACCTGCAAGACCACTTGAAAACATGAAAATGTCCTCTTTTCCACCTCTTAAGGTCACTTGCTTGGTCTTGAGCCTATGCTCCTGCATCAAAACAACAGCAAACAAAGCTTTCCTTTCCTCTCACAATGATTAAAATCGTTTCAGGTACAGATCCAGATCTAGATAAATCAATTTGTATATATTAAAATGAGGAGATGATAGAGTTGCAGATTTATCCCGTGCTTAGGCTGATTTAGACCCTATTGGAAATTATTTTAGGATGGCTATGGGTGAGAGCTCCCTTCAGCACAGTCACCTGTCAGGTAAAACAATGCCATGCTTTACCATTGATAGTAAAAAAGGCGCTCCAAATCTTCACACGCTGCAACTATCCATATTACTGCTAAATTTATAACGTTGACTTGGGTTTTAGCATGATAAATGCCTCTGGATCTCAAATAAAGTGAATGTATTATTATGCAAGGGAAATGACAGGTCTGAATGGCCTAAGGGCGGCCCATGCTCTGTCAGAGCTCCTTCCACACGCCACCGCTTGGACCAGACCTCCATCCTCCACCAAACTCTTTTTTTTATTTTCACCTACTTCTCCTTGACTCCCTTCCACCGCCACCTCCATTCTTTTACTTTTTTATAAGCTTTAAGAATATTTCAGTTTACTTATTTATTCCTTTTTTTAATAATAAGTATTTTATTACATTTACGTCTTTAATTTATTTAAATAGTGATTTCTTCATCATTAAAACCTCATGAATATTATTAATTAAGTTTTACTCCAACAATGCCATCGTGTAACTTGATCTCGCAGCGGTCGATTATGAGTTGTTTGGTGGGGCATTACAATAATAATAGACTTTTGTTTTATCTATTTTATTCTCCATGTAACAGCAGCTCTATTTTAATTTATTTTTGCACCAATCTTAGAACAACAGTTCCATTTTTAATTAATTTCCCATGCATCATGCACCTTATCTCTCCATGGCGCCAATTATAGGACTGCAGCTCCCTTTTATTTATTTATTTTTTTATTCATGCACCTTCCTTATCTTTGGCACAAATACCAAGGTGCATGAAATATGGTAACAAAGTGATGACTGTGTAATAAAAATTAGAATGTTTACTAAGTTATATGTTACAAGTTACAAATTTAATTTTATTAATTACTTATAACTTTTGATTATCTTGTTTGTAGGTTTTTGGTGGGAGGATTGGGAGGAAATACCCCGCATCTTCAAAAGCTAGCCCTCATAATTTTATCTCAACCTTGTAGCGCTTTTGGATGTGAACGCAACTAGGGTTTGTTTGAGGTCATTCACACGAAGAAGTGCAACAAGTTGACTCAAAAACGCCTCAATGACTTGGTTTTTGTGCAATACAATCTCCGGCTTCACACAAGAAAGTGGAGGCCACATCGCAGAGGTTACTGATTTGGATGAGATAGATCCATATAGCGAGTGGACTGGGTAAGAAGAGGAAATCCATGCGTTCACAGAGGATGAGATTGCTTCTTTCGATAAGGAAGCTATGGAGGGAGAATCATTAGCAGGAGATATTGGATTGGATGACATCTTTGGAGGTGATGTCAAACATGCGGCAGATGAGCCATCGCCATCTACTACTAGGTTGGAGCCGTAGTCGCAGCCTTCTAAGAGCGAGTAGGCGCAACCGAGTGTGGGGACTCGTAGAGGTGATAGACACTCCCCAATATTTCTCTAGAACGGAGAAGAGGAAAATGTAAAATAATGTACATTGTAGCTTGTATAGATGTGAAATTTATGATGATAATTTTCAATGAAAATCATCATAAATTCATAGCACTTATCGATTGGTTGTTATATTCGCATGATGATGCGATTTGGTATCGTATTTGAATTCAAATCTAATAGAAAACACTTCTCCAACACTCATTTGCTACATTTTGTTGCTATATTTTGCATAAATTTTATGTTTTTTTAAAGAAATTCGCATTTTTTAAGTTGTTGAATATTCCTGAATATTTGTCGGGTCTTGCGAGTCAATTTTTTTGGGTTTGTCGAATAAGAGTATGTGAACATGATCTATATCTCTATCAATTCATTCACTTTGAATCAATATAATGAAATTGAAGATCTTGGAGAAACAAGGACCACTTGCCAATGTGTCAATAATGTTCAATCCCAGTCCCAATCCCAATTGGTAAAATGAAATCATTTTGACAAACTCCTTTGGATTAAGCATGCAAGAGTACATGAAACTATAAGGTAAGGAAACTATTGAAAACCTTTACAGTAATACTAATATAATGATATCTTGATGAATCAATCACTTACAGCAATTGCAGTATAACAACCTCGAACATCAATTTCACCAGCATCATGCATTCTGCAAACAAAATACCAAATACAAGGGGTGATCATTTCAATCAAGGCTCATTTTTACCTATTCAAAACTTCATTTGTACAAATAATGATTTTTCCACTTCTATGTAATTTTCTTTCAATCACATGGACATATTTTCAACATTTTGAATGGATAAGAAAGCATGGTACACATGAATAAAAATTCCATCAAGTTTGTAAATGTAAATGAAATTGTCAGAATATAAGTTCGAACTATAAACAAATGAGTATTCAACAAAAATTCTTAAAAACTAGTAAAAGAAATTACTATTTTCTTTGAGAAAAATTGAAAGATCCAAAGCAGATGATCCACTGAAAAGGATTTAATTATCCTAAAACTTATAAGTGCTGACCTCAAAATACCACTAACATTGTCAATCATAAACTAATTATGACAAATAAATAACACTTATATAACATACAAATATTGTGCACAAAAGAAAGAGATTTGACTCGAAAATAATTATTCACTCACTTATAATTGAAGGAGATTTGACTCAAAAATAATTATTGATTCACTTATAATTATAACTTGCCATTCACTTAGATACATCTTTATACAATATCATTATCTATTTTACCCAAGTGGGCTAAGTCCCCAACTCACCAATACATGCCCATAAATAGGCCAACTATACAGGGGTCAAAAATAAGCATTATACTCGAACATCGCGCCATCAGTGATCAAATGTCGAGCGTAGCAGCCCTTCAAAGCTCTTGAACCATGCACATAAAATTTTGTCAAAATTTCTGTCAAATGTAAAGCGAATTTTTATTTCACGTTTCAGCACTTATCTACCATGAAATTTTCAATTTGTCATATAAAAGGGGAGTTGAAAAGTCAGCCATCTACAAAAATAGAAAGATATGAGCGAAATGTAATAGCTTGCTGGTTTGCAGGAACCCATGGAACTAATAACAGGTCATAAAATGCTAAACCGCCCTTCGATGGTGAGTTTAAAACTTTTAAGCATGGCCACAGATCATCTGTGCTTAATTGCAGTTATTTCCTATTGTTTTTATTTTATGGTCAACATCTCATCTTTCTTGTTATCTTCATATTCAGCAAATGAATATGTTGTTAGATCCTGTTGGAAACAATATTTAACATAATGACCATATATAGGCCAACTATAGAGGACCCAAAAATAAACATTATACTCAAACATCCCATCGGTGATCAAAGTTGAAGCCTAGGTACCCCTTCAAAGTTCTTACACGTGCAAATAAAATTTTGGTCGAAATTTCCCTGTGGAATGTAAAGCAAATTTCTAATTTTATGTTTCAGCACGTATCTACCATGAAATTTTCAAGTCATTTAAAAGGTGAGTTGGAATATCACCCATCTTTGAAATTAGAAAAAAAAAAAAGAAATACATTTTGCAAGTTTGCAGGAACCTAGAAACCTCATAAAAGATCATAATATGTTAAACCCCCCTTAGATAATGAGTTAAAAATAGGCCCACAGCTGATCAAGGTTTGAATGTAGATATTTCCAATTGTTTTTAGTTTATGGTCAACATTTCATTTCTCTTGTTATCTTCTTATTCACCATACAAAAATGTTGTTAGATCCCTGTTGGAAACAAGAATTGACATAACACCCACAGCATTGGAGGTAAAACTTCCTATTTTTTTGGCCATGCTTTAGTTTGAAGATTGTGGGATGCATGTAGGTTGCCTCACAATATAAGACGGTTTTGTAATGGATTTAATTTTAGCATGTTTTCTAATACTAGGTTTACTTTCTAATATCATTTCCAGTTATGGTGTATTCCTTTGCTTGTTACAGGATTTTGCAAATTTACTTGGCTTGCCAAGCAAAAATGCATGCAGATGTTGTAGGAAATTGCTTGCATGCAGCCATTCAAGCTTTATGAACTGTGGTTGGCTATCATTTGATCCTCATTATCCATCCCTTATCACTACATGCATTTGTATTTCTTTTTCAAGTCTTAATCAGTTATGTATTATGAAAGCCTATCTTATATGGTCACAGAAACAAACCATCTTCCTGCATGCATTGCAACTACTCCTTATAGGAGAAACTTAGTATAGTGGGCTATAGCACAAGCGTTTAGTACCTCTACCATCTGATTTGGTTAGTGTTACCATATTTTCCACACCAAGAAGTTCAGTTCTATTTTTAGAAGTGCTAAAAATATAAGTTCCAGTTCTATTTTTAGGAGTTGAAGGGAGTGCATGAGTGGATGGATAAAGATAGCTTTTATTAAATTTAGCAAGTGCTGCTCCAAATAGAAATTGGCTAAAAGAGAAGTGCTTTTGGATAAATTTAGCAACTGCAGTCCTATAATTGGCGCCAAAGAGGAAATAAATAAAACTAATAAAAATAGCCCAGACAAGCTATTTTTAAAAAGCAGTTGTCTAATAAGACTGATTGGATTGTAAAAATCAAATAGACACACTTGAACAGCTGATTTGCTCTGGCAATTCCAACCTTGTACTTGCACCTCTAAATTAAAAAGCTCCATTTTACCCTCTCATACTGTTGTTTTTCTTAATTTTCATTGTGTTTGACAAGAATATTGTATTGCTCTAGTGTGGAATTTACTCCACCTACCACTGTCCTTTCTCCTAAACCCTTGAATTAATTTTGCAAAATAGCTTAGAGTTGTGCGGTGTGTAGATCTTAGAATTATATGTGCAGAGTTACATTCATGTGTTAAATTATTGGTGTATCACCCTTATTTTCCTTTTCCAGCATTCCTTTCCCTTTTCCTTGTCAAGTTTTAATTTTTTTAGGTGATTCACAAGGGAACCAGCCCTTTACTGGAGGTTCACCTCAAACATAGGTTACCCACAACCTCGAGGTGTTCCAATTTTGTAAACAGGAGAGAGTACACACACCATTCTCTATCGGTTGTAACTTCGGGTGACAACAGCTTAGTTTGTTCCAATGGACAGATATCAAATGCCCACATTATCGAATGTAGCTCACTTGGTGAGGTGATCAAACTGTATAACAGTGGATTCAACAACCATCCTCTTCTTACCTGAGATTTCAATAAGTTGTTTGGCATTGCTTTTCCTTTATGATTAAACTTAATACTGTAGATAATTAGAATTTTAGAGTACCACAATTCTACACTAAGTAGAGTCTCTATGTAATGCAAATCTCTTAACCATGATTAGTTTTGTATGGTGCCTTATCAAAGCTAAAATATTTCATGCCAGCATCTCCAAGCTCAAAATGATTAGGCAAGTAGAAGTCATATCTATATTTGGCTCAGTGCTGATGGGTTTTGGTCAACGTTAAAGTTGAAAATGTGCAGCTTGTTCTCTTTCGATTAAAAAAAGGGCTTTAAGGAAGCCATTTCAATAGAGAGTGAGATTGGTAAATTTTAGAAATATCACCTAAAAACAATGAGTACGAGGTATTTACAAACAAAATACAACTACAACATTGTACTCACAAACAATAGACCAACAATAAATGATACAAGTGGTCATTAATCTTCAATTAATACAAACCAAAACTTATATAGGAATTACGATATAAAAATGCTGTGAACGCATTATCAAAAATACTAGATATTAGTCGTTATATAAAACCTTAAAGATGAGATAAAAAGGAAATGAAAAGGACTGTCAAAAAAACATAAATCTCTTGAAGTAAAATTAGGTCCTACATGTTTACAACTTACAGCAACACCCTATATCATAACTAGGCAGCCAATACGAGTTTGGAAATGGTCCTCACAAATATTAAATATTATATTAATTTCACAATTGTCCTTTTGTGAGCCATGTACGTAGAAACAAAACATCAAAGGCGGCAAAATAGCATCTGTATTAAAAACAAATATGAAAAGTATGTAGAAAAATATGTAGACATTGTGAATGCTTTCAATTTGATAGAGTTGGATAAATTCCTTCAACTGGAAACCTAATGCCCTTTCTAGTACCAGGCAACAAATGGGAGAAAAATATCAATCAACTTCATCAACATTTTCCTAAAGACATCCAAACGAAAGAACCAAATAATGATCAGGTTGGATAGACTTACCAAATTAACTAGATTTATTCCATGGCGCATGACACAAAAACCAAAATTCGTGGGGAACATCCCAATCTGTACTGGCTATTCTACGTATTCGCACAATTCACCAAACACATCGTTTCTCCAAATAAAAAAGAAACGGGGTGCATTATGTCTCAAGAATTCTCAATTTTACGTGTGAAAGAGACCAACTGCAGATTGCATGAAACAGAAATCGAAAATTCCAAGCTTTCTGTGTACAAAAACATTGGATATACATACATCCACACATGAGATACATATTGATGTGGACATACCCTCTTGGGTAGAATATTCCACCAGAAAAATCAGAAAATACTTTTATTCCTTCTGGAACACTTTATGACAGAGAAATAGAGGAAAGCTTTCACTTTGGATTCTTGGAACAATTACATTAATACCTCATTTATAAAAAAGGCTAAAGTGGAATGCTCCATTTGTAACTACACTCCAAATCCACTCCAAAATGCATTTCAAGGATGAATTAAAATTCATTTTCCTCCAATTCTTGTTCTGTTACAAGAAAGCACAATATTTTTGCCAGTTATATAGACAGAGACCTCATCTTCAACTGCTATATCAGCACTGATAGGACATGCCAGCTGGTGCCTTTGGTTACTTCCAACTAAGTGTGAAAAGAATCAATTATTTAGAGATTTCGCTCATTTCCACTTGCATACTTTTCTCCAACTGCAGCTAGGCAACAAAATAATGTTGTTGATGTCATTGAATAGCCACTTAAAATGACTGGAAAAAACCAAATTTTCTGGCCAAAATCCACTACATGCCTTTACCATTTATGCTAAAAACTCAATGCCACTTGTACGTCTTGTAAAAGGGAAATTTACCACAATTTTGAGCTTTTTTATCCTTTTTTTCATGATCCATTGCATCACCCTGATTTCTCACTCCGAAAATCTTCTTGAAGTATGAATACCCAAAAATATTGTAAGTAATAAAGAGGCCACATGTATTAAAAAGGTTGGTGAACATCTTTAGACATTTGGGAAATAAGTAAACATTAAGATCAGCCAAATTGATGGAAAAAGCGAAAGGATTATCGAATCATAGAAGATACATTAAGATTGCACCTGACAACAGGTAAAAAAATTGTGATAAGATGTGCTCATAATAGCAATATTTATTCAGCCACAACATGTATGAAATCAATCACCTTTTGAAATGAACGAGGTCTGCTTCAGAACTAAAGGCTCCTTGTCAATAGGAACATACCAACTTTATCACCAAGATATTGTGGCTCATTCACAATAGGTGAAAAAAGTAAATTAAGTACAAATATATACTACAACTGTTACCTAACAATGAAAGCATTCTCAAGATTTGACAATAACATTGATTACGAAGTATAAGTACATAATCTTGTAAGAATAATCAAAGAGTGGTGTCCCCAGATTTGACTCTGAAATCTAAGACTACCCCATATAAAAAAATTTATATTTTTAAAATAATGGGTCGTTTTGTGTTTTTCTTGCCAGAAAATGTCTATATTGTGTCAAGATATTCCCATAGAGTCATATTAGCCAATTTTGCCAAATACCCAAATGCCCAAAATCGTTATATTTTGTCACTGGGGTTTGCCTGTGGGAAATTTGTATTTAATTATTCTGAGCCCCGTTTGAGGCAAATTGTGCTCGGTTTAACCCTGTTGTGGTCTTACATGTCAATATTCCCATATACCAGTAGGGTTTTAACCAGGAATGAATCATGGGCTTTATCTGTGACTTCTGACAACGTTTTGCATTTTTGGTGTTTTCCCGTTTTGTTTTCTGTGAAATTTCTCTAGGTCAATTCCTTTACTGGTTTAATCTGATTTGTTGCCTGGAGTATCTGGAGATCACCTATGGACGTTATGCCAAAAGAAAAAGCTTCTTCAAGGCAAGTCACATTTTGGGAAAGAAGATTTTAAGCTACAATGGGATTTTTGGTAGCAGCAAGCAGGTGGGAATTTTGTACCTACCTAGCAGGGTACTTTTTCCCATGGAAGCAACGCCACTTAAGTCACAATGGGAAAATTAGAGGCAGCAGGCAAGCGGGAATTTCTTACCTGCCTTGCAGGGTAAAAATTCCCATTGTGAAATAAAAGAAAATCACTTAAGGCATTGATAGGATTTTCTTACCTGCCTTGTAAGGTAAATAATCCCATTATGAAAGTCAAACAACTTAAGTGGATCATGGGATTTTTGGAGCTGCGGTGCAAGGTGAATAATCCCATTGAAAATTGGCTTTTAAAAATAGAAATGGCTTATGTCAAAAAGTGCGACCCCTTTTGGGATAGAAGGACAGCTTTAAATGCATTAATTAATTAATTCTTTCTCCAAATTTGGCGCCCAAGCATGAGGAAAAGTCAACAAGGGTAAAGAGGATAAAGGAAATTAGAATTAGAATTCTAAAATTAAATAAATATAATTTATTTAATGCAGCCCCCTTCATGTCAAAAAGTGTGACCCATATTGAAGAGGAATAATACTTTTAAAGTATTAATTGATATAATTAATTCCTATTTTTAGTGGATGAGGTCAAAGCATAGTTACCATATTCAGGCGAATAAGGTCCATATTCGGTTCGGACCGAATTTTCATGCAAAACCGAACTTGTTCGGTATGTTCGCTTGTGGCCTTTATTTAAAAAACGATTTAAAAATAAATAAATAAAAATGAAGTTAAACTTAAATGCTCAACCCTAAACCGAAGCGTTGAAAAGTAAAAGGAAAAAACGTTGAAAGAGACATTAAAACCCACGATTTGAGAGGTATTGAGAGGCAAAAACATTGAAGAAAGACGCGGGAGAAAAACCCCAACAGCGGCGCAGCCAGACGCGAGAGGAAAACTACTCCTGCAACCATTTAATACCAGCAATATTACCTTGCGAGTTGTAGCCTGTTTTTCTCGAGCCACTGTAGTCTGCCATTGATTTGTTTGCTCGAGCCACTGCCGCGCTAGGTCTGAGGTATGTTTCAATATGCTACGTAATAAATTGTTTTAGGTTTAACTTTATTTTAGTATGGTTAGTATGGTTTAGCAATGTTTAACTGCAATAAAACTTAGTTTTGTTTTATTTTAGGTTTCCATTTAAGTTTTTAACTATGTTTTAGTTAGTTTTAGATTTAATTTAATAATTAAATTTCCTACAAATTGGTAATAGTAAAGTGTAAACTACGATTTAAGTTCTTAGTTATTAAATCATTTAACATTTCTTTGTATTTATTTTGGGATCATTTAGTTTTATTATTATTTTAATTTTAATTTTAAAATGATACATAATAAGTATTTAATATTTATTATAATTCATATAATAGGTTTTTTATGATTTAAGTTGTGAATTATATACTAGGTTTTATTTTTTTTAGAATGAATATTATAAATTATTGTTTATTTATTTGTTTGTATGTAAAAAATATTAAGTAAACCGTAATATTTATTTATTAATTAAACTATAATTGTTATTTATTAATTTGTTAGTAAGTAAAAAAATGTAAAATGTTGTCCTAATATTTGAATTTTGCAGGTTCAAAGGGTAATTGCAAGGTAAAGGGAAAGACAAGTGTATCAAGATGTCTAGCAGCAATCGTTCCTTGGAGATGAAATACATCGTCCAAAGAGATGACGATAAACTACATTTGAGATGCACCTTGTGCAATGGGAATATTACAGGCAGTATAACTAGAGTTCGGTATCATTACTTGGGAGGATCCAAAGATGTCAAGCAGTGTCCAATAGCAAATGTGAATTCAGAGGAAGGTGAATACAAAGATTTCATACATCGAGTTCAAGCTAAATTTAATGTGAGTCGTGTTGGATCATTAGCTTCAGAAGCAAAGAAAGCTAAAATCCAACACTCTATCTCACAAATGGGCTCCTTCAACAGTTCAAATCACTCTCCATCACCATTTTCAGAAGGAAGTGGAAGTGCAAGCAAAGTGGAAAAGTCACAAGGTTCATTGAAGTCCATGTGGAGGCCACAACACAAACATGAGGTAGACAGGTTGGCAACTAGATTGTTTTATGCAGAGGCCATCCCTTTCAATGTAATTTGTTCCCCACATTTCAAGTCTTTCATAGATGCAGCAATTGAGTTTGGGAAGGGTTACACATTGCCTTGTTATGAAAGACTAAGAACTAGTCTTCTTGAGGAGGAGGTGTCATCCATATCCAGTGAGCTAGATGAAATGAAAAAAAGTTGGAAAAGAACAGGTTGCACAATAGTAAGTGATGGATGGTCAGATTCAAGGCGAAGGCCACTCCTAAATCTTTTGGCAATATCTCCTCAAGGTGCAATGTTTATAAAATCTATTGATACCAAGTAATGAGCAAAAAACTTCTCTTTTCATTTCCAAATGCATTGAATCAGCCATTTTGGAGATAGGAGAAGATAATGTTGTTCAAGTTATTACGGATAATGCAGCCAATTGCAAAGGAGCGGGAGAGATACTCATGGATACATTTCCTCATATCTTTTGGACACCTTGTGCAGCCCATGTGTTGGATCTTTTGCTTGAAGATCTATCAAAAATAGAATGGGTAAGTAATATTGTGATGAAGGAAAACAAATCTCTAAGTTTATCCTCAATCACCGGTTGACATTGAACTTGTATTGTTCTTTTGCAAAACGTGAGCTTCTTTCCCTGCCGAAACAAGATTTGCCACCAACTTCATTACTTTGCAGAAGGAGGTAGAGGAGAGGACAGCATTAAGAAAAGTGGTGGTTACAGATGAATGGGCAGAGTCAAAGCTTTCCAAGGAAACCCATTCAAAAGAAATTGAAAAAATTATCTTAGGGGACACATTTTGGGATGGCGCTAAGAAGGTTGTAAATGTATTTGAGCCACTTGTTCGAATTTTGAGAATGGTTGATGGTAATCAGCCATGCATGGGTTTTGTATATGAGGGCATGGATAGAGCAAAGGAAGAAATCCAAAAGATACTAGCAGATGATGTTGAAGAAGTCAAGCATATTTGGGAAATCGTGGACAAACGATGGTTCATGCTACACCGTCCTCTACATGCAGCAGCCTGTTATTTAGATCCTAAATTAGTAGAGGTGGATCATGATGCAGATGAGGAGATAAAGAGAGGTATACTTGCAACCATAGACAGGTTGATACATGATGAGGATGGGAAGGAAAAAGCAAGAGAACAACTTACTATTTTCAAGAACCAACTCAAAATGTTTGGTGAAAAGGAAGTGAGGGCAAGTAGGATGACGTGGGAACCATCTAAATGGTGGCAGACTTATGGGTCTTCTACTCCACATTTGCAGAAGCTTGCCGTGTGAATTTTCAGCCAATGTTCTAGTGCTTCTGCTTGTGAAAGAAATTGGAGTACACATGATTTAATCCACACAAACAAGAGGAATCGATTAGGGGCTCAAAAACTCTCTGATCTTGTTTTTGTGCATAGCAATTTACAATTGCTTACTCACTCTCTTGCAAATGAAGATGACAACTCTCGCTTGGGAGAAGCATGTTTTGGAGATGAAGAAAATGTTGCTGATGATAACCCTACTGCTGCAGTATTAGATGAAGATGCTAGTGATACTTTTGATGTAGAAGCAGGATTTGATGTTGCAAATGTTTAAAATTGCATTTTAATTTTTGGTTAATGCTCAAAACTTTGAAGTTTGAGTAATGGATAATTCTCATCGCTATATATTATATCAATATGTATTAACTATGAAGTATGAACAATGAAGTATGAACTATGAACTATGAATTTTCATTGTCTGTCATAAATATAACTTGTAAGTCTTAAGTTTACCATGGATTTTGCTATACATTTATATGTTTTAAGACTTTAGTATACTTGTATGTTTATTTATTTGTATGTGTGATTGATTTTTTTGAAGCAAGTATGGATAATTATTCAGTTTTATATGTTTTGAAAATTTATATTTTTTTGATCCATACCAAACCGAACCAAATTTTTGCAAAATTTCGAACTTCGAACTTTTTCCATCTCCGAAGAACCCAAACTTTTCGAACATGGTAACTATGGGTCAAAGCACACTATGTGAAGCTTAAGTGGGTGAAGTAGTGAGCTAAAATTAAATAAATTTAATTTATTTAATGGCAGCCATGAGCATGCACAAAATAGGCGCCCAAGTTGAAGAGAAAAGCATGTTAATTAATTAATTAATTGTCAGGAATAGGAGAGACAATTATTAATTATAGAATGGTGAATGTTATATAAGAAATGGCTGCCATAAGAATGAATTAATTAATTCTTTAGCAAGGAAGTGCAGCCCACGCAAATTTGGCGCCCATTTAAGGAGGAATTTTGCACAGAAGGTGTTTTTACTGCTGGAAGTCTTCAAAGTTTGGCACCTAGGTTTGAAGGAGCTTGATTTGTGTCTGATTAATTGTCTGCATAGTGTTACAAGTGCTAAGGAATTCATTATAGGTGCTTTTATAAGAGAAAGGTCGCTTAAATCAATGTCCAATACATTGAACATATCCTCCGAATTTGAAGAAATCTTCAGATCTGCACCTTGTAAAGAATTCCGGCCGAATAAAGAGAAAAAGAATTGCTCAGACAAAGACAGATTCGGCCATGGCAAAGCAGGATGAAAAAGAAAGCACAACAGAGTCATGCATCACTTCTAAGTTTGCTGACATTGGAGATACAGATCTAGGTCCAGAACCTCTTTCCGAATTGATTGACAGATCCAGAGCTGGAAAGACTTCCCTCATGCGTGCAGTCAAAAGCAGTGGAATCATTCGAGCTGCAGCATTTCCATTCACAGCCCAGTTGCCAGAATTCGTCATGGAGTGTGCTAGGTCTTACCATCCATTATCCAAATCAGTCCGAGATGCCGGGGAAGACAATAATTGAGCCGGGCCTTGCGATTCATCAATTATTGTCTGAAGATTCCAGCACGAAAGGTGGTGACTACTATTAGCATACAGGATGCCGGCAACAGATGGGAAAAGCATAAAGTTGACTGCGTGGGCATAATGAACAACAGATACATGAAGAAGCCTAGATCTCCTTCCAAGTTCCCAAGAACTCTTCCACAATCCAATTTGGTACAAGAGGTGGATGATATTGCCAAATTGTTATGCAAGATAAATGGCGAAGCGAACACTCACAACTTCCGCGCATGGATGTATGCTTTCATCAGGACCATTGAAATCAACAAAGCAGATTCAATAATCAATTGGTCGAAATCATTAGTGACAACATTGGTGAGCAGCTCCGGAATGTGAGGCGTACTTACAGCTTCAAAATGACTTTGTATTTGGTTTATGCAAAGAACTTCACAGGGTATCTTCTCCAAGCTGGATAGATGTGGTGTTCTTTCCAAGGACCCTATTTTCGAGTGCTATCCACAACTTATTGTACCCGCATGCAATAAAGATTACAAGGTGGTCAACGATGGATTCTTCTACGGATTCATTTGCAGGTTGGACGGCGATCTAAAGGCCAACAGAGTGAGCAAGGAAGCGTGGGAAGCTATGTCCAGGATTGGCAGTATCTTGATAGCTATTTGAAGCAAAGGAATAGAAAGGAGCAGATTTTCGGAGAACTGCAAGTCACGGTGCATTTTGTTTCTAACTT